>WAAB01003723.1:295513-443713 GCA_013389865.1 Piaya cayana
GCCGATCACGCGCGGGCCCCGCGCACCCATTGGCCGCCGCCTCGCACACCTTTGGCGGCGATTGGCCGAGGGGGGCGCCGCGCCCCGCCCCCCCCCCCCGCGCGGGCCGGGGAGCCGCCACCTGAATGGGGAGCGGCGAACAAAAAGAGGAAAAGCGCGGAGGCAGCGGCGGGAGGACGGCGGCAGCTCTGAGCGGCGGCGGCTGCGCGGCACAGGTGAGCGAGCCCTGGCGGTTGCGGGATCGGCACCGAGGGGCTGCGGGGCGAGGGGTCCCCGGTGTGTTGGGGTGGGGGGGGGAAAGGGGTGGGCTGAGAGGGAAGTCACAGCGCGGGGCGGGGGCTGCCGGCAAGCCGCTAGCACCGCGCGGCGGGATCAGAAGGTGCGGCAGCAGCCGCTTGTCCCCCGCGGCGGGAGGCGCCAGGCGGGGCTGCGGCGGCCGCGCGAGGGAACTGGGGGAAAGGTCGAGGCGCGGCGGCGCCCGCCCTGCCGCCCGGCAGGCGCCGATCACGCTTTGTTCACGTGACCACGCCCCGGGGGCCGCGCCTAGGGCCGCTTCGCCAATGGGGAGCCGGGGGGCGGAGCCAGCAGGGGCGCGCGGGGGCGGTGCTGGGAGCCAATGGGAGCGCGCGGGGGCGGTGCTGGGAGCCAATGGGAGCGCGCGGGGTGCGCTGGGGGCCGGGGGGGGGACGCGTGGGCGGCGGTGGGAGTCAGTGGGAGTGCACGGGATGCGCTATGGCCCCTTAGAACTTACTGCTAGAAAGAGTGGCTGGAAAGCTGCCTGGAGGAGAGGGTCCTGGGGGTGCTGGTTGACAGCCGACTGAACATGAGCCAGCAGTGTGCCCAGGTGGCCGAGAAGGCCAATGGCATCTTGGCTTGTATCAGAAATGGCGTGACCAGCAGGTTCAGGGAGGTTATTCTCCCTCTACACTCTGCACTGNCAGTTCAGACTGGGCATCAGGAAAAAAAAAATTCACAGAAATGGTCATTGGACACTTGGAACAGCTGCCTAGGATGCCCCTCACCTCTGATTCTGGCACATAGGAATGGCTGGACTCGGTGATCAAAGAGGCCTTTTCCAACCTAGTGGTTCTACAGTTCTATGATTAGAACGATGCTCCTTACTCCTCAGTCTGGCTGTGTGGAGAGGCGGCTTTTCTACCCACATCTAGGGTGGGTGCGGAATTCTGCAGGGGCGCCACCCCGCGGAAATCGAAGGCTGTGTTGATAGAAGGAGCCGTTACTGTTACAAAAAATGGGATGGTTTTGATTTAAGCTAGAGCAGAGTTGAGTTTCATCTAGGTAGTCGTATTTTTTTTGAAAGTTAGAATGTCCCTCTGGTAGCAAGTTTTCTTTCAAGCAGTGTTTTTCCAAACTCTGCCCATTCTTTGGAGATGATCATGCCTCGTGTTCAGTACGGTCTGTGGTGAACAGATGTCTCCTCTGTGATCACCTCTGTTCGCAGTCTCTACCCTATCTCAAATGCATGGTCAGGCTCCAAAGCTCCAAATCAGCAAGGGTTTTGACTGTTGTGAAGTTTAAAATAAAATTTAAATTAGTCCTTGAAAAGTAATAGTATATGCATAAGATTTCTGGGAAAGTTTCTGCATGTGCAAGTAGAAACTTAAAAGTGGGAAACACATTCTGTAAGTGGCTTTTGCCTCCTTGCGAATTGTCAGTGGTGATTGCTCTCTCACACTGCCCAGGCCTGGTAATGGGTGCTTGCTTTCTAAAACTCAAAGTGAGGGTTAGAGAATTTAATTGCTGGTATTTTTTGTGTTAAGGATAGTGGGAGTACATACAAGTTAGGAGGCTTACTGTGTGGATTGGTTCTGAGAGATGATTAGCTAGATGGTGAAAATGTTTGTGTGTGTGTGTGTATCTATGTACATCTCTATATTTTTATGTTATCCAAGCTGGTGATATTCCATGCATGTGCGTGAGAGAGAGACATTTTCAGTATTTGCTGGAGAGGTTCTGGTATCTAATACCTTTTGAAGAAAATGTGCATCAGTCATACGGTCCTTTCTTGTATATCAAATGGGATGCTGAGGGCTATGTTTAAAGCAAGAATAAATGGAGGGGGGAAATTTTGATGTTTTTGTGAAGACTTTTTTTTAAACTTTCAGACACAACACTTGCAATATTGAGTAACTTAAGCTGCTTTATCATTTGGGAAGGATTTCTTTTGTCTCAAGAAAGTGTACAGTCCTCACCAGATGGCCCAGCTTCCCCACTTGCAGCTTCATATAAATATTATATAAATAAGACAGAGGGCAAGAAAATACAGACAAACTTCCCACATGACCAAGCATATTTATCTTTCTCAGGTTGCTTTATTTGTTTTTTATGATGCCTTTTAAATAACTGCAAAATATTCAAACTTAGCATCAGGTTTAATGTTTCCTTTTTTTCCTGTTAACTGAAAAAGGAGGAAGAAATGGCGACGATGGCAGAGAAGCAGAGAGATACTAGGTATTTGTGGAACAATGCTCCTGAAAAAAGTGATTATGAAGCTGTAGAAGCCCTTATTTCTATGAGTTGCAACTGGAAATCAGACTTCAAAAAACATGCAGAAATGAGACCTATAACTCCAGCATCTGATATGTCAGAAGAAAGTGATGAGACCTTGTTTCCTGGAGCAGCAGACTTTAATGTGATACCAGCATTTGTAAGTCTTTGAATTTGTACATATGCGTGTTTGTTTTTAATAATTAGTGTGGCAATGTGTTGGTAACGTGTCCTACCTTACTGTGTCTCTTTCCCTGCACAGTGCCTGACCCCTCCCTACAGTCCTTCTGACTTTGAGATGTCGCACATGGTCCATCCCGGGACACCAGCAGCCGCTGCAGCTCTTGGCAAGTTGCTGGCTGAGACTGCAAAGCCTCCTCTGGTCACACCTCACCGAGAGGCAGAGAGGCCTCCAGCAGCCAGGCCTCTGAAAGCTCAAGCGACCAGCGTTATCCGCCACACGGCTGATGCCCAGCTTTGTGATCGCAAAACCTGCCCAGTGAGAACGGCCAGTGTGCTGAAATACCAGGACAGTGTTTCTAGAGAAATAAACAGTAAACAAAACTCTGAAACAGAACATCCAGTGTGTTGCGCTGTGGCGCCAAGTGGAGTCAGCGATGAGGGTGGTGAACTGCCAGTGGTAGAAATCAAAACCACTGAACCAGCTGTCAGCCCGGTGCCCTCAACAAAGCCCTTGGCCAGCAGACCCCAGCCTGTCCCTGGGTCAGCAGGGCTGCCACTGCCGTGCCCTGCCCAGGGCGGTGGAGCCCCTGCTGTGCCAGTGATTTGCCAGATGGTCCCGCTGCCTGCGAACAACAACGTTGTGACCACCGTAGTGCCTAACACCACGCCAAGCCAGCAGCCGGCTCTCTGTCAGCCCATGGTCTTCATGGGCACCCAAGTTCCCAAAGGGGCTGTTATGTTTGTGGTGCCCCAGCCAGTTGTGCAGAGCACAAAGGCTCCCATTATTAGTCCAAATGGCACGAGACTCTCTCCTATTGCCCCTGCTCCTGGCTTTGTACCTTCTGCAGCAAAGAACACTCCTCCAGTTGATTCTTCAAGAGTAAGAAGTCACATTTGTAGCTACCCAGGATGTGGGAAAACATACTTCAAGAGCTCCCATTTGAAGGCTCACATCAGAACACACACAGGTTGGTTACTGCTACTGGATGTTAAAAATTAATGTAGACAATTGCGTCTGTAGACACAACTGGCTAAGGTTCTAGTGATTACCAGATTTGTTTGTGGAACAAATGGTAAGGCAGCAATGAAATACTTCTTTTGCCAGTGCGTGTTATAATGCTGCCTAATCTCTGACAGGAAATCCCCTGGGTGGGAAGTTGACTCAGCAGTTAATTTGTGCTGGAGTGGCTTCATGTCAGAAGGCGTTCAGTAATACTCCTTATGAGCGTGGAAGCGAGGCCTTGCCCAGTGTAGAGTATCTTTTTCCAGAGCTAAAGATGCTTTATTTGGCTTCTCCACAAGAATGCATTTGTCAGAAGTGGGTAATACTTAAAGGTTCTACTCCGCTATTCCTACCTTGGTTATTTTAAAGTCACTTCATGCCTCAGCTCTTAATCACAGTGGCAAAAAGATTCACATACACTTTCGCGTGGGCTCACTGTACCCTACCAGAGCTCCATTACAAGAATGTTGTTACAGGTTGTCTTTCAGGGGTAGTTCTGGGCATGCTAAGTTGTTGCAGTCTGCCATTCATGTGGACCTGAGAGTTAAAATTTGGCTGTCTTGAGATGTAAAAAGCATTTCAAACTATTTGGTTTCCAGAGGATTGTTAACCCTTTCTACTACTTAGCCTTGAGGACAGTGAGCCTGCAGGTGTAATACTGGTATCTGAATGCTTTTTCATATTTCATATATATAAAAATAATTAATATTGTTGTAACAGAGATTTTTCTTTTAAAAAAGTCAAATCCTGCCACTCAAGGCGGTGGTGTTTGTTGCCTGGCTAGTATTCATGGGTTTTTTTCCTCTTGTCTTTTTTCCCTTTAGGAGAAAAGCCATTTAGTTGTAGTTGGAAAGGCTGCGAGAGAAGGTTTGCACGGTCCGATGAACTGTCTCGCCATCGCAGAACGCATACTGGAGAGAAGAAGTTTGCCTGCCCAATGTGCGAGCGGCGGTTCATGAGGAGCGACCACTTAACGAAGCATGCCCGTCGTCACTTATCGGCTAAGAAGTTACCCAACTGGCAAATGGAAATGAGCAAGTTAAACGATATTGCCGTGCCACCAACATCTGCAGCTGCGCAGTGAAAGGACTTAGGCTGAAGATGGTGGAATTAACTGTTGTTGCTGGGGTATGCCAGCTGAAGAAAGGCTTTTGCTTCCAGTCTGTGGTTCTTCCATGCTAGCTGCTGATGGCGGTGTGGCAGAGGGGCAAAAGCAGGCTGTGCTCGGTCACATAAATGTTGCTGGGAGAACCAGCGGCTGACTGGAATAGCGGGTGTCTTTTGCACTGGTAAAGAGAGAGAGAAAGGGAAGGTTCTAGAGCAGAGCAGCACACATTGTGCAAGTTTTGAATTTTGGAAGTTATTCATATATATTCGAGATCAGCCAGGCGCAAGTATTCCTGAAGGTTTGCTGCTGACCCTTGAGACCAACTCTGATTTGAACTTGCAGTGTCAGTATGGCACAGCATAGCAAGACAGCAACGTAGGGGCACAGGCTTGAAAACCCAGAACATACCTGCATGAGATAATCTGAGCTGGTTTTCCTACTTCTGCCACCTTTTCTTGGTAGGAATCTTTTCCTCCTATCCATCCTCTGGCTCCATCATAAGTGATGATTTGGTGCCAGACTCCTAGAACTTTTAGGCCTGTCTCCCTGCATGGGTTGTTTAGCTTTACACCACTGCCCAGGGGTGCTGGGAGCATGCATTTGAGGCACCATGAGGGCAGCTGGAGAGTAGGAACACTTCTGAATCCTCTTTAGTGGTGTAATATTTTCCCAGCTGCTTTGGCAAGCGTGATTATTGCAGTCGGTTGTACCTGGGCATCGTACAGTGCTTCTGCTTTTGTGTTGCTTAGGGTTTCCTTAATACCTTCTAGCAGTTCTGTACCACTGGCTTTTCATGAACTGATACAGTGCACTTTTAAGAGAAACTTTGTAACTGTAAACTATTCAGGTTGATTAAGAAAGAAAACCAAGAATTTTAGGCTTCTTGATTATGTTATTCTTTTAAAGGTGATTTATACTAAAAATGAAATGGATATGTATTGTATACAATTAGAAAGTTGTGAGTTGAAACATAAAATGAAGCAGTAAAGACACCGGCCTAGAATTTAAACTGTAGCTTTTGTGACAGATAATGCATCAGCTTTCACTATTTCTATTTTATCGTATTATATTGAAGATATGTATCAGAAAGTGGACAGTTTGAAAACAGTGTATTAGATATGCTTTTTGTGACTACTTTAAAGATTTGCACATTTCCTATGTTGTACTTTATACTTTGTTTACAATAAAACCAATTTTCTTTTATACAGACCTCTCTTTTTTAGTTTGCAGCAGAATTTATCCCTTTGCATGGAAAATAACCTCAAAAGAGAGTCTAGTGTCCATCTCTGTCCTGACCAATGAAACACTATATTTTAACTTCTGATATCTTTAAGCTCTGTAAAGCCCACAGGAGTGGAATTTCCAGTCTGCCCTGAGTCTCTGTTTTGTTGTGGGTTTTTTTTTCCTCCTTACACTTTATCCCTGCTCCTTTTCTCCAAGCACCCAAAAATAAATGTGCTTTATGTGCCATTGTAACCCTCATGAAAAATACTTCGTTTTAATTGGTGATGTAACCATGCTGTCTTCTCCAGGATGGAGTCCAGCACCTGTTTCTGATGGCCAGTGTGTCAGGTGGAGGTGGTGACTGCCATTGCCACAGCGTGGGCCTGGGGTCCCCCTGGCACTGCCTGGGGTCCACTGGAATGTGGCACTAGTAGAGTGAAGTGTGTTCCTGACTAAGAGGAACCCCCTGCCCTGCTTAGACCTGTCTCCTATAGGAGACTTGTGCAGGGAAGGGGCAGGGCGCTGGGGTTTCTCCTGCATGGGCAGTGGGAAGGCAGCACAGTTTCTCTGCTTTACTGCTACTGAGTGCTGGTGGTGGGGGCTCTTCTGCCTCCTCTGCCTCCTGACTGCAGGGATCCCACCTTCCACAAGAACGTGGCTGTTGACTCACTGCCCTGTCTGGCAGGATGTTTGGGACAGGGGCGCTCCTTACCTTATTCTGTTTGACGCAGTACCCTGCGTAGGGAAAGCCTGAGTCATGGCCCTTTCTTCTTGTTCCACGGGTAATACGGCATCACAGCCCAATGCAGGAAAGACGCTTCCCCAGGAGTCTGGGTCCCACTCCTCTGTCTTGCTTCAAGGTATTTTATATGTCATGGGCATAAGACAAAAACATCTTCACAGCTCTGGTTCTGAAACACTTCCACGCCTACAACTAACTATTGGGCTAGGAAGCCAGCTCCTCTTGCCAGCTCTGGCTGGCATGCTGAACCGGTTTTGTGCCAGGGCACTGCTTAGGGGAGGGCATAAGGAAAGTGCCATCTCCATCATTATCCTCCCTGCCTGCAGCTCTCCTTGGCAGCACCAGTGGCCTTTGAACACCCTTTAGCTCTGCAGGCAGCTGCAGGCAAGCTTCCCAGCTTCCAGCTTCCCAGGCGAGCACTCTCTTGCTGCTGTGCAATCAAAGCAGAAAAAAAGGAAGTTTCCGTGCTGTGGCCACCTCCACTGCCTGTGTTTTCTGAAGAAAAAGCAGCTGCTGATGCTTAGTGTGGTGTCCGCTCTGGAGCTGTGTGTGGGGCGAGCCCTGAGAGCACCCGCTGGTGGCACCACAGGGGAAGCAGCAGCGGAACGCCTGCTTCAGGCATTGCTGGCAGTTATAAAATACAGTTTCTGACTCTAAATACAGAACCTAACAGTAAGAAGTGCACTTATGACTAGTTCCGTCGAAAGCAAAGCTGTAACAGGGAATTTACCTCACATGCCACTTTTTAAAGCTTAACCATGGGAACCAACTGGATGTTAAACCGGACGTTTGGGGGGTTGATCCATGTCTAAGCTGAAAATTATAATTGAAGAGGCATTATTAGCCATCCTTTTAAATACTGACTATTAGGCAACCAAATTGTGTTGTATAGTGGGAAACTTGATTTTTATGATTTTTCTACAGATTTCTGTGTATATTTAGGGTGTCCTTGCTCCTGCATGCAAATGAAAACTGCACCTGGCATTTTGTCACCCTACTTGGGTTTAGTGATTGAAGTCGAATGGAAATGCTCTCTAAAATGCTCCCGATGAACCCCTAGTGACTGGCACTTAGATGCAAACGCTGGCAGCTGCTGGCTGTGGTAGGACCTGTCGGGCAGTCACTGCTGCCCTTTGCTGTGCAGACACCCAGTTCCAGGGAGCTGATGCAAAGAGATCCAGGACAGCAGCATGTATTCTTGGAAGCAGATTTCAGAATCATAGAATCAACAGGTTGGAAAGGACTCACTGGATCATTGAGTCCAACCATGTTACGTTTTAAAATACAAATAAAAGCATCAGTTAGGAATTTAAAAACATCAAAGAAAATAAAAATTGAATTCAGATGCTGAGAATTAAGGTGCAACTGTAATATGAGATAGAACCCAAACCCTAACTCAAGCCCAGATACAGTTATTCCACAGCATTGAGGTCTACGAGGTGGGGTCCTGGCCATGAAGTAACAGGATGTGTCACTGATTTGGTGCTATAAAAAGAGGAATACATGGCCTGATGCATTATGGAGACAGATAATCAGATTAAAATACCTGGGTATCTGGGAATAAATACTAAGGGATACTTGACAGGAGCCTCGTCGTAATTTAACAGAAACTCCTGTTAGAAACTCTGACCAATTTGATTTGATTCAACTGATCCATCCTATGGATCTACACTATAGCTTTTTTTTTAAAGCTACCATCCAATATGATATGTGGTTAAGAAATACATAGTACCTACAAAGCTTTCAACTTGCTACTCAGCACTGATCTCCAAAGGGATAGGACTGCATGGTGCAGGAGCAAGCTGCATGTCAACTGAGTGTGCCTTTGGCAATGATGGGAGAAGGCTGGAAAAAGCAAGCATTTTCCCTTGTGGTTTGGAGGAGAATAATTTCCATTACAGCAGGATTATTTGTGGGAGGCTTAAATGCTCTATGAGTGAACTAATATATGTTTTAAATGAACTGGGGTCCTGAGTAGGGGCAGCTTGTCTGGAGCCACAGATGCAGCTGAGACAGGAATCAGGGCAGCCTGTCTACCAGTCCTGCCTGGAGAGCTTGGCTTTCTGAGGTTTTTAGCTCCTGAGCTTTGCAGTCCAGTGGTATTATTTCAAGACATCCATAACCAACCAGTCCTGTGGTCCTGGCAGAGGGTCTGTCCAGCCTTGGTGCCAGGGTGAGTGCCAACAATGCAGATGTGGCACGTTCCTGAGAGTCAAGAGGAAGGGCTTGATCATAAACTGGCCTGGGACTTCCACACCACATGCAGAAGCATCAGGTATTCACCTGGCAGCTCCCTACTTCTCCTGTAAATAGATGATTCATTTGTCTGCTTTGGCAACAAACTTCAGTCACCAAGGAAACACTCACAAGCTGTCAGAAAAGTTAGAGCACAAAATAAGGTCAAGAGAAATGATGAATGAACACACATGTGTATTATGGGCCCAAGGTCCCTGTTCTGTACCACAGATTTTCCTGCTAGAGAATTCTTCACTTCTCTTGGAACGTGTGGCTGGGGGAGAAATATTCAGCTAGAACAAATGTCTCACGATGTGTATGCCTCATGATGTAACTGAACGTGTCAGATAGAGCTTCCATGCTGTCTTTTCTAGGGTTGTGGGGATCTAGAACACCAGAAGAAAGTGTAATATGTTAGCAATAAGAAAGCAAGATAAAACCACTTTAGCCGTCTCGTTTTATTTGTGAGAAGATGGGCTAAACTTGCTAACACACTTGCTGTGTTGTGACAGAAATCAGGTAACAATTATATAAAATTTATTTAAAAGTTCAGAAGCTTTGCTAGGATACCACAGTTTTGATGAATCCTGCTCATGTGTGCTATTCTGAAAGTCAAAGCAACTGTCTGGTGAAAAAAAATCTGCTGTTACCATTACTTTCACTCCTCAGGTTTTGGTAGGTATTAAGGTATTTGCATGGCAACAACTTCCCTAATAAAGCAAAGCAGCCGTCGTAGGGAATGCCCATGCGCTAACAGCTGCGGCGAGGCACAAGCACACCCTGCCTGAGCTAAATATTCCCCAGGACCTCTGCAAAGCTTAAACAGCTTTGAATATTTGAGGCATATAGTGTCTCCTCCCTGCCCAGCCTGTCTCCTGACTGTTTCCAACACATTCAGGAGGAGCTGGAATTTGTCAAGTCTATATATTTATTTTTAAGCCTTCACAAACTTCTCATTTCATTAATGCCATCTGGACTGAATTCTATCCTGTTGTCATCATTTAACTGTGAGGGTTGGGATCTTTGCAGTAATAGCTAGGATAGACACAGCGTACTCACTGTGCACAGCAACCTCAGGCACTTCAAATACTTCTGCCTGGGAAATAGGGCTTTTAATATTTAATTGCCTACAAGGCAGTTGGAAAGTACAACCCCCATCTTCCAAAAATGAAAAGAGAAGGAGCATTGCATGCAACCTGAGCGGAATTAAAGAAAATACAGAGTAGAGCACGTTACCCTACTTGAGAGGTGCTCCTACTGCTGGGAATTAGGGCATGTCCACTGTTGCTCCATCCCCCCATGACTCCTGGCTCCACACCAGCTTCTGCAACCCAAAACAGAGCTTCAGAAACGGGAAACCAGAAGTAGCCCCACTGTGTGGGAGCCTTTGCTGGGGTCACTGTAGTACCTTGAACCCCACATTGGAACCATGCCACCACCTGGCTGTGTCTGCCACTGACTGACCCATGGGCTCACCCTCCCCACTGTCATCTGCACTCACCAGCCCCACTCAGCAGCAGTACAAAACTTGGGTCTCTTCTCACAAGGCCTGGGAGATGTTAGTGCCTCTGGCACCTCACGTCCTTGTTCAGCTACTATCAAGGTGACTTGTGAGATTCCCATGCTGCCAGCAAAGCTGGTGGCTGCTTGGAGGGCTGATGTGATCACCAGCACTATGAAATTCTCAGTGCATGGGTCAAAAATACCCACCATCAAAGTAAGGAGGAGGAAATTATTACCACCTGGAAGTACCCAAAGGAAACCATAGCAGGTGGAAAGGACGAGCACTTACGGATTAGCTGGCCTAGACAGCATCACTCGTGTCTCACACTGATTCATATTAACAGTAACCCTCCCAGCCATGGAACTGCAGGAATTTTTTCAGATCTTTCCATAGGAAAATATCCAAGTGGACCATTGCTAATCTGCAGCTGGGGGGGATCTTTTAATTATTTTTTTTTTCTCATTTATCCAAGAGACTTCAGTTCCCTATTTGGGTATGATGAGTCAATGATGACTCACCAGGCCAGGAAAAAAGCTGCAGGAAGACTGGACTATTTATAAAATGCAGAAGAAAGAAAGGAAATATGTTCTAGATGCAGATAGATCTGGAAGGTGACTCCAGCTTCTTTTGTGGTATCTCATATTCCCAGGCACCAGACAGCAAATCTCCCTGGAAGGAGGCAGGAAGCACAGGCAGAGTGTGCTGGTTTTTTGGAAGGGGTTCATTTATCTTGCACCAAGCAGCACAGACTGCAGAGCCTGCTGGCCACCCACCCCTGATGTGGGAGAGCTTTGCAGCTCTCTTCTGAGGGGCTTGGCCATGCAACCAGGATCCCTGTATTGATCGCCTTGCACTGGTTCTGCACACCGAGTGGAGAAACAAGGCAAACTGAGCTCTCCTCCACAACAGCACAAGTGCTGGCTGTGTGTGCCGAGGTGGCTTATTGTGAGTAAGGTCAGGTGCTGCTGTGTGAGTCACCGCTGGCAGCGGGCAGATGTGGATCTCTGCTAGGCAAGCACTGGTGGAGGTGGCTGGAAGGGCTTCCTGCACTGTGGCTGCTTGATCTCTGCCAGCTCTGCTGCTGAGAGGCTGTGGGCAGGAAACCTCCCCACTGTTCAGCTCCATTGGCTCTTGGATCATCTGACTTGCATCACTGCACCGTGAGGTGGGATGTGGAGATGCCACTGGGCAACAAACAAGAAGCTATTTGACAATAACTACGAAGCCTTGGCATGGTTGGCAAGGGCATTACTGAGGGTGTGAGCTGGCCTAGGTGGTCCCACACTCTGCAAATACTGTTGCCCAATGATGGGCTGGGGCAGCAGAAAGCAAAGGAAGCTTTGCCTCCACCAGTCACTGTCTGAGCAGTTAGGCAGGAGTGGAGGAAAGGACCCATTGCCAAGAAGGCAAGGAGTATTTGAGGTCTTGGAAGTCACACCTGCAAAACCCAACCAATGTCTGTCAGCTAGGTTAGACTGTGCCGGTGCCTAATGCTTTTGAAGCAGAGGGACCGGTGCCTGGATCATTTGGGTGGCTGACACAGCTTTGCCCTCACATCCCTGCCCTGTGCTCACATCTTCCCTACTTCCAACACTGGATCAAATTCCAAAAAAGTGTCACAAACCTGTGTCATGGCAAGGTTAAACAAGTACTTAAACAGGACACATGGACTCAAAGGTGATGAGCTTACTTTATCATTTTAGACATGGATTATGTGCTGTTGGTTTGATTCAGCCCTCATAGTTCTCATCCAAACATGGTTTGGTGTTGACGTTAAGAGCATGTCCCAATGTGTGTGATGTCCATGTAATTAACGAGATTTAGTGTGTTTAGGAGTTTATTTGGACTCTAGTTTCATAAAGCACTGTATCTGGGTAAGGAGGAGCATGGATCTTTAGTGTTTAAGTGATAATTTCTCTTGCCTAAGCATACACAGGGTGGAAAAATTGTCAGTGCTATTTGCACACCATTTCAGGCCTTGAATGGACAGCAGCTCAGTGAGTGAACAATGTGAGCTGGGTGACAGCTTCTCATGTAGTGCATCATTAAAGGAATTACCCAAATCAGCATTCTTCTGGGGGAAATCAAAACGATGCCTCATTCAAGAAAAGTTAATTTTGGTCGCTAAATTTAAGAGTTGGCTGCTCTGGTTAGCCACAGCCTTTAAAAGAAGAAAAAGGGGGCACCCAGTCTGTATATGCTTAAAGTGTTATTGGTGCTGGTAGGTAACAAGAAAAGAAAAAGTAAAGCATTTCTGCAAGAATTTTTTTTGGTGACATTTACCACCACTGTTGATAGAAACTTTTCAATGAAGTACTAATGGATTTAGTTTTGCAACACTTCTGCTGGGGTGGAGGAGAATTCCTCATTAGTGTAACATGGTGCTCTCTTGGGTTCATCATGACTTATCTAAGAAATACAGGCCCTGCCCCCTGAAAGCTTTAAGTCTATGTTGAAAGCCATTCCAATAGTAAAGCAAAGTTTTAATTGTCCTCAAAGGTGGTGTTTTCCAGAATCACTTAAATAAAAATAATCCCTGCAATAAGGAGTCGATCCACTTCTGTGTGTCACTAATGTCATTGGTTGGCTTAAATAGCCTATAAAATAAACTGTTTCTTTTGCTTGAGTAGTGCTGTTTCAGTATGCAGTCTGTGTTGTCTGGGAGCTCTTGGGAAGGAGGAGCCTTCGTAGGTCTGAACATCACTTGGGTTCAAGGCTGTGGGGCAGTTTTCACTTCCCTCCCTTCTTCCCCTCTCTGCGGGGCGTTGATCAGCTGAGGAGGAGAGCACAGTGCTTTGTCCTCTCCACACTGGGTCCCTGTACTAACACATTTCAGAAGCAGGGCTGTGGGGCAGGAGAAAACCAAGCAGAGGGACAAGGCCACCTCCTCACCCACCTGCACTGAAACCATGGCCAAGGAATGGCCTTGCCACTAATTAGGGCAATTAATACTGGTGTAACAGGAACTCTTTACAACCCTGAGCACTGATTGCAGTGTAATTTCAGCGCTGGCTTTAAAGCTGCAGGAGTCTCTCTTAATGTCACCAAAGACAAATAAAACATTGTTATTACCTCTTTTGCCTTTTGGCCTGTTTTTCGCTGGTACTTTTTGTTTACATGCTGATACCTCTGTTTTCCTTGCTGCTGCCTATTTCTTTCTCTGTTTGATGTTTATTGAGTAAATTTAATTCCCTGTCCTCTCTGCAGTAACTTTGCCACCGTTTTAATTTGTCCCCAGCTTTGTGGGCATGCTGCACGAGAGGAAGCTGGATGCTTTGATACACTGGGTTGGGTTTTAAAGTTTTGACGAATGCTGATATTTCCCATGGCAACAACCCCTCATACGATGCAGCACGAAGCACGAACCTTTCTCTTCAAGAAACAAAAGTAGCTCTGCAGTGTTGGCTGCTTTTTAAGCAGATGTTTAATTGCAGATAAGATATGAAATGAGGTCCTGGGGCCTGGGCAGAGTAGGGGGACCCCCAGGGGTATATTGGATACAACAAAATTAACCACCCCAATTTACTGGATGTGACCTGAAAACTCTGCAAAAAGGAGAGTTTGAACCTTTTTCTTGGACTGGAGTGGTGCAAAATCCTCCTCCAGAAAGGCTTCCTTGCTCTAGCACCCTGTGGGTCCCACCAGGCACCTCTGCCTCTCTAAACACATGCTGGTGGGTTTCAGAACTTGGCACTTGCTGCCTAAGACATGGATGCATTAAACTGAATGGCTGTTTGAAGGAGGAATTTTCAAGGCAGGTCAAGACATGCCACCATGGGAGCCAACTGAGCTCATCCAGCTGAAGTCTGGCTTTCCAGTATTGTTTTTACCTCCTGGCTGGCCACGGTCAGAAATCCAACCATTCCACGCCTTATCATTACATCAAATTTCTAAGGAGATTTTGGAGAACATTCCTGATCCTAAGGCCACAAGAAGAAAATTAAATCCACTTTATTATTCCCTTTCACCACTTCCTTCAGGCAAAAGGTGGTGTTCCCTTAAGCATTACCTTCTTCTACTACCAGCACATCAGAGCCAGGACTGACCAAGCCAGCTTGTAGTTCAGTGTTTCAGAGAAAAATATATAATAACGCATGTCATGAGTCTGCCTCTTGCTTCTTTTTAAAAAGCATGTTCAAAACACTTTATTTCTGATAGTTTATTCCAAACAAGCACTTACATGGCTTCTCCCTGAGAGATGCCTGAAGGACACGGCTGTTCTACATGATGGTGTAGGACACATCAAATGTGGATCTGCTGGAGGGTAGGGAGGCTCTGCAAAGGGGTCTGAACAGACTGGACCGCTGGGCTGAGACCAATGGCATGAGGCTTAACAAGGCCAAATGCCGGGTCCTGCACTTGGGGCACAACAACCCTATGCAGAGCTACAGACTAGGAGAAGTCTGGCTAGAAAGCTGCCNTACTAAGGAGGGGATGTCTCCAGGCATGGTGATATTTTGGTGTGGCAGCTCATGGGGTTTGAAACTTTGGTTCCCTAGGATTACACAAAGCATAAAAGCTGTAGAAATTATGAATTTAGCTGTAACTCTGCTTCTCTCTAATTATGGCATTTTTAATGAGCTTCATACAAAAAAAAGTCCGAATAATGTTTTCCTTTTGTTGTTTTCTTCCCCTGCTCTACTTCAGCATATTGGCATTCCCCACACATTCCTCTAGTTGACTCAGACCCCTGCGAGAGAGCCTGTGAGGGTCAGGATGGAGAGAGCGCAGTGCCACCTCCAGCTTGGCAGCACTGAGGTCTCAGCTGCTGTGACACCCACGTTCAGCAGAAGCGAAGGTCAGTGCCTTGATGCAGGGCTGCAGTTCATTGCCGTCCCTGCTCCTGTCCATCACACACTGTGTAAAGAGCTGTAGGAAAGAATTGTTGTGCAGAGATTGTTTTTCTTGTAGCTGCTCTTCTTTTTTTCCCCCTTTCAGAAAATTGTGAAATCAAGGGCATGAACTCTTACAGCGAGGATCTAAGACCTTTTGTCAGGAACATCTGCATGTCCTCAGCATAAGGAACAATGGAGAAGAAAGACTGACCATGACTGTCAAGAATGGATGGCAGAGGCAGGATAAGCAGCTTCTCTTCTGCTGCTGTTGAGCTGGAAAAGGTGCTGCCTATGGCTTCTCTAGCATTGACTGCAACCTCCTGCCTCACAGCTTTGAGGCAGGTCCTGCTGGACACACAGCCAAAACTTCCATCTTGGCAATGTCATTAATTTCCTTCTTTTTTTTTTCTCTTTTTTTTTTTTTTTTTGTTTGTTTGGGTTTTTTCTCCAGGTTTTTTGTTTTCCCTCCTCACAGATAATCATAAAATCATACAAAAAGGAACTGAAAGAGTGTTTTGTAAGACACTGCATCTCTGAGAAGCAGGTACCAGGCTTCCCTCCCCATCCTTGCTGTGACTGCCTCTGCGTGTGTGCTAGTCCCACCAGACTCTGTGGTGAGACAGAACAGTGTTTGTCACATCTTGCTGAGAAAGGACCTCCCCACAGCAGCACTTGGACCTCCTCCTGCAGCTCTAAGCATGATGCCTGGATGCGAGACTGCCTCCCTCCTCCCCTCTGGTTTGCCATGTGATGGCCCATTTTGCAATTCGGAAGAAAATCAGAGAAAACCTACTTGTATTAATGTTTTTTTTGGCATTGGGAAAACAAATAGTGATTCACAGGAGACTGGACTGATCTGATTATATTCTGAGTGGTTTCTCTGCTGACGGCAGTACTTGAGGTAACACAATGGCAAATGAAAAAAACATTGCTTTGCTGAGAAAACTGGGAAGTATACTTTCCAGTCCCTCTACCTGTTCTAAGATTATCTTCCTTTAAAAAAAACCCAAACAAACCAAACCTTTTCTGAATATGAATATACTGATTTGAAAACAAAGCCATAAACTATGAACACACTCATCCTTAGACCTTGGTGTCTGGGACACGGCCGTGGTATTTTGAAAAGAAGGTCACTCTTTTTCATGAAGTGGGTTTTTCATTAGTCAAAGCTGACAAAAACCTCTGGCCTGATTCTTATCATTCTCCTGGAGTTTCCAAGGGC
Source organism: Piaya cayana (assembly GCA_013389865.1). Lineage (NCBI taxonomy): Eukaryota > Metazoa > Chordata > Aves > Cuculiformes > Coccyzidae > Piaya > Piaya cayana. The sequence goes on from WAAB01003723.1 coordinate 312,078, forward strand.
ATTTAGAGGATCATAAATACAACAAGAGCCTTTAGGAAAGTTTATTACAGAGGAAGTTTTTAAGCTGTGGTTGACCTCCAAAGATGTGAAGAGCACTGTTAATTACATGGATGCCTGAATTTACAAGAGTTAATTCTCTAATAAAGTCTGCACTAGTAAAAGATGAAAAGGCAGACCTCCACACAGCCTAACAAGACTGATTTCCCTGCCATTGCACTACTGGAACAAATATGAGCCAGCACATGAGCAGGAGGTTCCCAGCAGCAGGAGGGATGTTCAGCAGCCTGGGGGGAGGCATGTGGGTACCTCCAGGGCAATACAGAACCTGACGTGAGGGCTCCAAATCTCTCAGTGTACAACTTGATGTTTGCAGATCCTGATGTTGTGTATGGGGACAGTGAGGCACTGAAACAAGTTGCCAAGAGAAGCTGTGGATGCCCCCTCCCCGGAAGTGTTCAAAGCCAGGCTGGAGGGGGCCTTGAGCAGCCAGCTCTAGTGGAGCATGTCCCTGCCCTGGCAGTGGGATTGGGAGTGGATGATCTTTAAGGTCCCTTCCAAGCCAAACCATTCTGTGATTCTGCTGTTTTATGATGTCTTCAGCAGGAACTGGTGTGGGGACTTATTGGCCTGGTCTGGGCCAGCATTGAGCATTGGTGCAGCCTGCCCAGGGACAGATCCTGGGATGTTTCTCCACAGATTCTCAGATCCCAGCCCATGGATTATGTTGCCCAGGTAAATGCTGGAACCACAGGAACAGCAGCAAGGGAGATATGCTTTCTCTGTCCTGTTCATATTGCTCACTACCTACCTGGAAAGGCCAACTCTGGAAGGTGAGAATGAGCCTGACTCCGCATACGGGACAACCTCCTAATGACAACTCTACATCTGATGTAGGTAACTCCTAAATGGCAACACAGGAGGGATCCTCACCTCGGGGTTACAGTCAGGAGCACTTTGTTCCATGTTGCAAGGCTTTATGTGCCCATCTGTATCTTTCCTGCTGTGGAGAGGAATTGCTCCAGGCTTACTCACTGCCAGCTGTTGCCTGATGGGCTTCCCTGACAAATGCGAGCTGCAAGGCTGGTCCCCCTGGGGTAGAACAAAGCTGAGGATCTAATCTGCAACCTCCTCTCTGTGTGTTAATTAGGGTGTTGCTGCAGAAAAGCCCTTCCAGCACCTATAGTAGAGCTTTGGAGAGAAGGTTGCTTCACCTGTCTGTGGTCAACGTTCAGCAAAGCTGAAGCAGCCTCTGTGGGAGTTTCAGCCCTATCCCAACCTTCAGATCCCAGAGGAGATGAACACCACAAGCCAGGGTGTTTCTTGGCAAATACTGTAGTTCATGATGAAGCTGCTGGTGAACTTGGTGCTCCCTGACACGTGGATGCCTAGAGTGTGCTGAATGAGCACTTCCCTGCATCGTGACAGCCTGTGTTCTGCTGGCTGCAAAATCTGGCTCTCTTCAGTGCAGAAATTGAAGCCAGGTGGAGCAGTGGCCCAGGCAAAGGAAAATTATTTTTTTCCTTTTAGGCACACAGGCTAAGCAGAAAATCATCCTGTGCTTCAGATATTTTTGGAGGTTGCTTCTCTGCAAATATACCTGTATCCAAATTCTGAACTGTGCCAACAGCAGTCCACAAACAGCACCTCTCCTCACTTTGTATCAGGACTGAGTGTCCTACAATAAAAAGGTTAAAAATAGAGGAAGAGAAAAAGAAGCAGCTTGATCATAGAGAATGTCAGCTGATAAAGTAACAAATCCATTTTCTAACATAACTTATATAATCCCTGAGAACCCAGCCAAAAATTAAGCAATTCCCTTGATTCTCTCTGGTGCCAAGTGACTTTCTGTCTGCACCACTTCTATTAGCTCATATGAAACTCTCTTACTGCTGCTTTGTTATAGAAGTATTCCAAAGTCCGGATATCTTAGTGTTTGAAACTTCAATTACTGTGGCATACAGCTTGCTTTTGTTCTTTGTTTTAATTTATTTGGATATTTTAAGACTGTTTGTCCAATCAGTGACACCGGTGATCATCGCCTTTATTTCAAATGAAATGCGCATGTCTTAAAACCTATTGGAGAGCCTGCTGACAGGCTGAGTCGCTTCTCTTGGGTCCTCTGTGTGCTACTGCCACAACCTGGTCTCAGCAGGAGAAGACATGAGTCAAGGATTCTCTGGTCAGGTGTAACCAGCATTATGTGGACGGACTTGTAGCCACGTGCCTTCAGTCCTTATCACTTAATGGACCTAAAATATCTCACTGTGGCTGATGTGAAAGTCAATGTGGCCCACTGCATCTCACTGGAGACTGTTCTAGCTGGCTTTGGCTCCTGTTTGTGGTGCTGAGTACATCTTTGCAAGCATTTATGTGCCTTCCATAAATATCATGTAGGAACAAAAGAACAGGTAGGGTATGTGCAAGAGTATGCCAGCGCTTCCTATAAAAATGCTAATGCTGCTTCAGGCCTCTTGAGGGTATTCAGTGATGTGCAATAAATTACTTTTATATGGCTTTGTGCGCAGTTGTGAATTTAACACTGTTTTCAAGGAGCAAGAAGTGTCTCTATAATCACAGTCAAGGAGATGGAATGAAAACAATTCCAGCCAGCAAGCATAAAAATATCTGGCCTTTACCTTTTGAGTCTACCTGATAATGTTTGAAAACCAGTTAAACCTCTATACCCAGGAGAAAACTAGCACAAACAATGTCAGAGAGATTGATGCTAATGCTAGGCAAGGGAGAGAGCTTCTGTCTCTTCATACACATTTAGTTACCCTTCCTTCTGTAGTAGTCAAAGGAATATTCTAAAAATGTTAGATTATTAGAGGTGAGTTCATCTCCCTACTTGTTACTTGTGATACTCTGCTGCAGTGTAATGAACGTAAATGATGAGCTGCTGCTGTTTCTGCCAGATCTCATGGGTCTGCCCACATGGAGTGCTGGAAGCAAACTACTTTTCATCTGTAAATTGGGCATGGAAGAGGTCAAAGGATAGAAAACTGCCAATAGGCCAGAAAGAATAAGCAAAGGTTTAGAAAGCTACATGAATTTAAGTCAAAAGCCTGCCCCCCGACTCTGAGATGGAACAAAGCAAATGGGAAGAAAAGGTGATGATCCCCCTCCAAGCTGGCCCCTACAACAGGACAGATAAAATCAGGTCTCCAGGCTCTCATCAGGAGACAATCCTGTGCAATCCTCAATTTTACATCTCTTCAAAACACAGCTGTTCAATTCCAGTATTGCTGGAAGAAAAGAGCTTAAGGACTAGAATTCAATTCCTAGAGAAACCTGAGGCTTTTGCAGCAGGGAACAAGTCGTATTTGAACTGATCTAGGAATTAGGAACTGATGAAACGTTCTTGCGTGGAGCTGTCTGTTGCACAAGAAGGTAAGTGTTGAACTAGTAATTTCATTTATTTCCCATTTTAAAGACAAAAATTCCCTTATAGAAAATTAACCGTGCTGGGATTCGAATCACTGCTGTCATCAGCAGGGGACGGCTTGGAGCTACTTTGTGCGCCTTTGCAGTGAGGCTGCCCCAGGATGGATGAATGCTCAGGAGAAGCTAATGGGACTTTCAGACTGGATGGCACCATCAGGTCATCTAGTTTGATGCCCTGTGTTTCAGACCATTGCATCTCAGCTGGTTGCCCTTGAATGGAGCTAAATCTTGTGCTCCACTCGAGTGTTTGGTGAGGTGTCCACTACTGCATGACATATCACCAGCAGGGGGAAATCCCACCACAGCTGTTGGTAACAAGTTCCAGTTATTGCCTGCTCTGAGTCTGGCTTTAGTCCATTGCCTTTGCTGCCAGGGACTGAAGAGGCTTCTGGGACCTCTTTTTACACTTGCACATGGATGACTGGCCAAAAATGTGATATCTTTTCATGCTTTAGTGAAGAGAGATTGTTAAAGGAGTGAAGCGGTTTTGGGGCAGCCTGGGTTGTTTTACAGATATATCCCAAAGCCTGTGCCTCTCCTCACCTTGTTGCAGACTATTTGTGCAGTCCTTGCTGGGATCTCCCTGCATGCTTTCTGTTCACATTGCTCCCAGGTCAGCTCTCCTCCTAACGTTGTTGTTTTAAATTTGTCCCTCACTCTAAGCCTTTCTGAAGTTATTTGGAATCTCTGTTCTTTACTTCTTTAACACTTCACTTGTGTTTTGTTTTGTTTTGTTTTCCTCACATGAAATAAAGATTTGAGCACTCTCTGTACCATGACATGCTGGGTCTCCTACAACTAAGTCCTGCATATGGTCCTCAAGCAGTTTGAAAATGCAGCATCTCCCAACACAAGAATTTCAATGTCCTCAAGCCTTACTCACTTTGGAATGGGAATTCTGATCTGAAATGTTTGTTTGGGTTTTTTTCTGACACAGTTGGACAACTCTGCCCTAGTTCTGTCATTAACACATCCCCAAAGAGATGGTCAGAAAAACAGAAAGGTCCCAGCACTGTCCTGTGTTTGTGCATAGCCCAGGTGTCACTGTTCCTCATCCTGGGGGACTCCAGCCCCTTGCTGCCTGGGACTTGGTGCAGTGCAGATCAAGGGCGCTACTTGGCATAGAGACAACGGTCTGAATTTAAAAGAGGTGTAGCTTTTGTTTTAGGGTCACCAGCATCACAGGGACAGGCCGTCACTGATTAATTCCTTTCACACAGGCTGTTAGAGGGAAGCTTTGGTGGAGCTGCCTGCAGATCTGTCAGCTGCTAACCCTGCACACCAACAGGCAATGCATCTCTCTGCTCCTTGGCTCCACAGTCCCCTGTCAGTTCATTTTTAAATCTCTTTTAGACCAGATTTTACCTCACACATAATTCTTACCAGGATGAGCCTCTGGCTGAAGCCAAGCTCTGCTCCCTGGCGGCGCATAACACCAAGGGCACAGGGCCAGGACTGGGCAACAGGAGTGCAGCCCTGACCAGCTGCGAGTTTGTTTTCTCCCAGACCTCCTATATAGCCCAAGGGCTTAGGCAAAATTAAGCATGTGCAACAAAACATCTGGCTGCACCCTGTACAGGGCACTCCATGCGCTGTTGTTCCCAGAAGCACATGTTTCTATTGAGGAGTCTGTTGGCTTCTGGCGTTGTCTTTTCTGTTTGCTGTCACTGAATGATGGAGCAGCGCTTCAAGGATTTGCCTGTGGTTTGGCAAATGCCTCACAAGAAGTGTAAGGAGGGGCATGTTTGTCCCCACCAGCTCTGCTGTGCAAGGGCTCTGGGCATGTTTGGTGGGATTGAGGTAGTTTATCTCACTTCCACAGCAGGCTGCAGGGAGCCAGGGAGGAGGGCTAAGCAGGGTCCTGGCATGGTCCATGGCTCTGCACCCTCACCAAGTTGGTACCTTGGAGAAGGAAACTACTTCTCATTAACGTTTCAGCATGGGCCAGCACTGAAGCAGCTTGGCAACACAGAGGATGCAAAGCATGGAGACTGCTGGATGAGCATCCCTGCCACTGTCCCTGCCTAGGAGCCAGGAGGATGAATGCCAGGTTTTCAGGAACTCCCACAAGGCAGGGCTCAAGCTGCAGGCAGCAGGACCCCCACCTCCAGGAACCAGTCTGTAAAAGCCTCTTCTAGGAGCTTATGTGATGCCTAGACTCAGGGGCCCAGTCTACTCAGTGTTTAGTGCAGTATTTACTGCTTCTCCCTTCATGTCTATAGTAATCTACTGCTGTACGGTGGCTTGCTTTACTTCTGGTTCTGGGGGAATGCAAGAAGCACACATAAATGAGTGAATATTAGGCATCATTCCCACTCCATTAGTAGCTGCTCAAGGGAGTAAAGAGTGGGTGCTTCCTCCAGTTTCCTTTGGGGTTCTAATGTAACAAAGTTTCGTTCTTTGTACACTCTTTGCATACACTTCCTAGAAGAAACCTGTTGTATTATCATGAAGGCGGCTACACCACACTTTAAACACCACAATGCTAACTGGGCATCCAGTCTAGACTGGGGTTTATGTGGGTCAGTCTGTTGGGCTGTTATTAAATATTGGGGTCAGGGTCACCTTACACTGGTGCATTAAACATCCATAAATCACTGCAGGTGATGGCTCTGGATTTCAAGCTAACTGCCTGGCTCTCCAGACACACTGAGCAGCCAAGGAGGGGTGGGGAGCTGGTCAGGGAAGGTGTTTTTTTGACGTATTTCCAAAGATGATGTTTTCCACATCCTTTGCTCTTCACTGCACCACCTGAGAGTGCAGTGAAGGAGTTTCCATCATAAGCTGTGATAGATAGCAAGTGATGTGGTTCTGAGTGTGCCTTGGCCAAAACATCCAGTCCAGCCCTGCAGATGTCCGTACTCACAGCCCTTCTGGCACTGGCCTGTCTATATGCAGTGTGTGCTTGGCTTTGAGCGGCAAAGCTCACTCCTAGGCACATAAATAAATCTTTATTTTCCCAGGGGGATAAACTTTGCAGGTATTCACAGTAATGATGCAGTTCTGCTGTGTGTAATGATTGTCCAGGGATCATAGTGGGAAAAGAAAGTGTTCACAACCTGCCATGAGTGGACCCCAAGTGCTAGCATTTTTATTTATTCCTCTCCTTTTAATATCCTCCAGCCTTACTGTACTTTGCAGCCAGTAAAACCTCAGCAAGGCTACATTCTGCTTTTATTAGGAATGATTGGACTCAATGATCCGGTGGGTCTTCTCCAGCCTGGTGATTCTATGATTCTATTGCCTGCTACATAGCCACTATTTTCAATCATTCTCTTCTGCTGCTTCTCCACTAAAGGATGGTCTCTGATTTTAACACTTTATCTGCACATGCTCCCTACCCCACCTGTACTGCACCCTGCAGATCCTGCTTATATTTAAACATTTCTAGCAGGTAACAAAAAAGAGATGGAGAAGCCAGGACACTCAAAGCAGCGGGTGCTGCTGCTCAGCACGGGCATAACTGCTGCCCTGAGCAGAAAGCAACAGGCACTGCAGCACATTGGAGATGCTCTGATGAGGATTGTGCCTGGGCTCAAGCTTTTCCAATGCATCTGCTTGGCCCAGTGCCTCCTTTTCTCCATCCCTTTTCTATTACCCCCCAGGAGCACAGAGATTTCCCTCCCTGCTTGCAGGTGCTGGGCTCTGATGGGGGTCAAAGCACTGGTTTGCACAGGGCCTGAGCACTTCTCCCAGTGTGATGCTGCCTGTTGCTGGGCTGTGAGCATGCTGGCAAGCTCTCCTGGCCTCTCTGCCTTCCCACTGACATAACTTTTGGCCCAAATTCTCCTCAAAATGCTTGTTGCAATGCAGACAGATGCTCTGGGTGGTGTTCCCTGATCTGTGCCTGCAGGCACACAGCCCTGTGTCCCACAAACGCAGAGCATGTCCAGGCTGGTGACCTGCCAGATGACAACCCCAGGGCAGTGGGGGGTGTTTTCATCACTGTCCGCTTATGCACTTTGGCTGCTGCAAGCCCTTCTTGGCTCAGTCCTGATGCAGGACCCACCTGTGCTTTGTGCCCCAGACCTCAGTGGGAGGGGATTTTGTTTTCTCTTTGGGTGTGCTTTGAACTGCACATCCACCCATATGACCACGAGTCAGAGTCCTGGCAGCAATCCCTTTTGCAGGCTTTTCTGCACACACAAGCATACAAGCTACATTAAAACACAAAAAAACTAAGGGGTTGCATTTTCTTTCTCTGGCGAGTCAAAATCTGTTACGTTGAGGTGCAGGGAATGATGTAATTTGATTAATGGCTTGCAGGGTTTTTAGTTATAGCATTATTTTCACTTGCAGGTCTTTAAAGACTACATGCAACACCCACCTTAGGGACAGGAGACCAAAGAGCTGAGAGATCTACTCTTTATAATCGATGTTGAAATTGATAAGGACAATTACATGGGTATGGTTTCACACCACCTACGTATAATAGAGCTGTTGAGAGGATATTCCCAGGGAAAGCCAAGCTTTTTTTCACCTGGACTGGGATTTCAGCCCTCGCAAAAGGAACCGTCTTTCAAAAGAAGAAAATCCCATACATCACTTGCCAAAAGAAAGGCCTCACCTACAGCAGTTGAAGTGGAAGGGGACAAGTGAAGTGACAGGGGGAATTAGAAGACAGAGATGGAAAAAATAACTTTTTAGTGAAGGGACCAGGGAAGAGACCTGCAGGGTCACAAAGGAGGGGCAAGGACCAGCCCCCCACAGTCTGGGCCAGCATCTAAGCCAACAGAGCACTGTCTGGACTATGGAAAACTTCTAGAAATGCATGACCAAACAGAGATTTGGAGCTAGCATCCTTAGATGACCTACTGTTACAAGTTCCTAGAACTCTGGCTATTTATAAGTACCTCGATAAGGCTAGAGTTCAGGAATGCACTAATGGTTATAACTACAGAGCCAAGTGGCGTTCTTAGGCGTCTTCTTCATGCCAGGGAATTTGGAGAGGGTATTTGTTGTAGAAGGATAGTAAAAATTGTGCCCTGGAATAATTTTGTGCAATAATATATTGAAGAATACATTAACTCCTGGAAGTCCCTGTCTGGGCTAATAGCTGTGGTGGAGCTCAGCTACTGAAGCAAAGGAAATTTGCCTTATCTGGGAACTGTACTTCAGGGGGAAGAGTTTCAGGATCAAAGATCGATACAATCCAGTGAAGAAACCTAATGTGATGGAAGGCTGTCATGAGGGCTCCTCCATGCCCAGGACCACAAACTGCAGTTCTAACTCTTGTGCTCCTCTTCATTTGCTGTTAGCCTTGTGAAGCAAAAAGCCAGCTGCAACATCTGCCAGCCTTATTGCTTTGTAACAAGCACTTTCATTGCTGGGTTTGCTTTTAAAAAAAGTTACACGGTGGTAAAATGATAATAAAAAAATAATCTGCCACCTAGTGGCAAAGGAATTTATTTTGGGGAGGAGCTGAAGTGGGCAAGTCCTGCTATGTTAATAATAGTTTTCCAAAGGTATTTTCATTCAGTACACTCTCAGCTAAGCAGTATTTGGAGGATACAGATTTTGAGAATGTCTTTGGTTCTGTTCCAATGTATTTACAGTAGTTAGGTATTCACAAAACTAAGTGACACTTTTGCTTCTTATGGAGCTTATGGAAAAGCTCTTACAGGTGCTTCTACCAGCCCAGGTTACCATTTCATGAGATATGAAATGAGTTAGGAACATGTGCCTCCCAGCCTGAAAAATCTCTTTGAATTTAAACACTAGGAGCCCTAATCAATAGGAAAAAAGTCAATTTGTAGCTAATTTCTGTAAAACAACAACAAAAACCAACCAACCAAACAAACAAATAAAACAAACCAACAAACCCCAATCATATTTTTTTTCCTTTAATAATCAAAGTGTGCTCCCCCCTTGGTTTCTCTTATCTTCTGGGCATGAGGAGGAGCAGCGCAGACCGTGCTCCCAGGCCCCAGACTGCAAAAGGGGACCCTCCAGTGCGCTGTGGAGCTGAGGGTGCAGTGGCCATCCAGCAAGGGAACCTCATGCAACAGAACATCAGAAAGATACAGCAGCCTTTTGATCTTGGTAAGATGATAAAAGAGCCATGTTTCTACCTCCATACATCGTATGGGTGGTGGGGAGGGTGTTACCACCACCAGTCCTGGTGGCCACCTTTGCCAAGGACACTGAAAACTTGAAAAAGGGGGCAAGAACAAACTAAAAATACTAAAGAGCTGGACAGCAGGTCTTACAATGAGAAACTTCAGAATTTCAGGATTGAAAAGTGACTTGCTTGGAATGGAGGAGAAGTTTATAACTACTACTGAATCACTACAAAGCCAGATTCGGAGAGCTTTTGTCATCTGTCAGAGAAAAAAAATGAACTGGCGACGTCAGACAGATGTCCTGTTAGTAACAAGGCAGGATGGTTAATTACAAGGGAATTACCAGTTGGAATAAAATACAAAGAGTAGTGCTGGAGTCTCCTGAAGTCTTCAAATAAAGACTTGATATCTTCCTAGAAGTTAGACTTCAGGCAGTTTATTTGTGGTATAAGATAGTATAATGGGACATGCTGCAGGACTCAATATATTCTGCAAGCCTGAAATCATGGGTAGATGGGTGGTGGTGAAATATGTTTCTCTTCAGCACACTTAGACAGTTTCTGTAGAAATAGATACAGAGAGAGAACACTGTATCTCAGTGGGGTTTCAGTTTTATTACTGGGAGGATTGTTTCATAAGCAGCTGGTCTTCTTCAGGGCTTTTTAGCATCCCCAGTTCCTGTCCCTGCTGTCTGCTGTCATAGGAGGTTCCCTTGCATCATCCTAGTTGGGATATGGCTTATTTTGAAACGTCCTTGACCCACAACAGTAGAATCAGGAGTCCTGTGCATAGGTAACTTTTCAGTATATAAAGGGACCTTATAAGAAAGATGGAGAGAGTGTTTTACCAATGCCTGCAGTGATAGGAGAAGATTAAAACTGCAAGAGGGTACATTTGCTTTCGACATATGGAAGACACTTTTTACAATGAGGGTGATGAGGCACTGGGCTGGGTTGCCCAGAGAAGTTATGGAGGCCCCATCCCTGGAAGTATTCAGGTTCAGGCTGGATGGTGCTCTGAGCAACCTGGTCTTGTGAAAAACGTCCTTGCCCACAGCAAGGGGGTTAGACTAGATGATCTTTTGAGGTCCATTCCAAGCCAAACCATTCCATGGTTGTATGGTTCTATGCTGACCCAGCTACACACCAAGCCCATAAAGTTTAACATTTGTAATCAGATGGGTTTTTTAAGTGCTAGCTACATGCCGAAAACATGCCAGAAGCAGCTCATTTCTTCCATCAAAGTACCTACCTGGTTACAGACAAGACAAACTGATCCTCAGCTGCTTGCTGGAACATTTGACTGCAGGCGCTGTTTCATGGTGCTGGTGGTTTTGGGGAGATGCTTACAGTGAGCTGCCCTAAGGGACTGTGCTCACTGAATGGGAGGCTGAGATGCTGCTGACTTCACTTTCATGAAGTCTGAACAAGGTTGTATGATCTGGAGAGATGGCTTGCCCAAGTGGCTCACAAGTGGAGGCATCTGGAATATTGTCTTGTTTAGTGCCTCTCTGCAGTGAAAGCTAACTCTGCTTCCTCCTGGCATAAGCACTGTGGTAGGGGAGGTAGCAGAGACACAGCTCCCCTTCCCACAGGAGCATGTGCCCAAGTGCTTAGGTCAGGGCAGCAGCTGTAGTTCCACTACCAAGTTGTCCCTTAGTGTCACACACACACACACAAACACACACACACACACACACACACAGCCTCCTCATCCCACTGATCCTGCTGGTCTCTATGTGCAGGGAGAGTGACAGCTGGGTCTGTGTGAGATCTCAATTTAGAGCTTACATTTTTTGATATTAACCTGATGGAGTTTAATCAATAATTCTCATCCACTTCCAACATGAAAAGTATTTTCTTATTAATCTGGAGCTATTGATTCCTAAAACAGGAAACACTTTAGTCATCCCCTCCTACACTGGTAAGGTTTCTTCTGTAGTCCCAGTGTCTTCTAAGGAAAACCTCTCTGTGCTTCAACTGTGTTTCTTCTGCACCAGGCAGCTTCTGTAAGAACCACACCCAGGGGTAAATGGCACAGGTTAGCTTTTTGGGAGGAGGCTCCTCCCCTCAAGGTATTTATTATCAGGGTTTTCTTAGAATTATCTTGTGGTTCAAATGGATGCAATGGGATTGAGAGGTGTCCTTATTACAGAAATGTAGCTGATCATAAATAGTGCCTTTCAGCCTTTAAAATCCATGAAATTTCCTGCAACAGAAATACCCAACCCAAACCCGTCCGGTTGTGCCTTTGGTACCCAGTAGAAGACTACAGCTAAATATGCCCAAAACAATATTTGCCTTTTTCCAGTTGTTACCCTCTGCTTTTTCTCACCAAAACCCTTTGCAATGAGGTTCACACACTGCTTGGAGTGTGGTCTTTTATTTCAGAGGAGGCCTGTGGAGCTGCTAGTGCACTGTAAGAGGGGCAGACCTAGGGCTGTGGCAGAGGAACGACTGTGCCCCGGTGCTGCCCCCTGCTGTGGCTCAGTGGTTTGGGAGACAAGGGTAGTCCTTGTGTGTCACTTTGATCTTCAAGATATTATTAGGTCCCAGTGAGTAGGTCACCTCGTCCTTGCTCATCCCCTGTGGCAAGTTGATTTCCTTCGTGAACTTTCTGTAGTTATACTCCTTCCCACTTGTGGTGCTATGCTCCCCCTCGTGCTCAGCGGACACCTTCGCCTTCCCATCTTTCACTGTGAGAGTGACTTCATTTGGGCCAAAACTCTTCATATACACCAAAGCCAAAGGCTTGTGATCATCACTAGAGTCCACCAGCCTGTTCAGACTTCTTAGAAACCGGGAAAAAGCCAAGAGACCAGCCTTTCTATTCAATTCACAGAGGAATGGATGTATCACTTTTTTTATTTTCTGGATTTACAGATGTTCTGTCGGGGGAAGGGAGGGTTAATGCCTTTGTTAGTCTCACAGATGTCAGTGGTGATCTAGAGCAGAAAAAGTCATTAGAAGACCAAAAGCTCTACTAGCTGGGATAATGTGTTCTCTAGCAGAGGTTGTAGTAAAGCCTGAGAACTGCAAAGACAGACTGGCATGTGGCATGTGAAGCAAAGCCAGAGAGCACGGCATTGTGTGGAAAAGATGAGAGGATTGTCCTGGCCCCACACAGCTTGTAGCTCACATACAAGTATCTCCCTGATGGTGCTAGAAATATCTGGCAAACCTGTGAGTGCTTCTTTGCTCTCTTGATGGATGCCAGCTGCAACCACAGTGAGGACATATTTAGGAAATCCTAAAACTGAGCATGAGTGAGAAAGGGAAGAGATGCAGATGGATGAGGTACTGAGTGGCATGATTTAGAGATTGGTGGGAATGGTTGGACTTGATGATCCAGTGGGTCTCTTCCAACCTGGTGATTCTATGATTCTATCCCGTTAAGGATAGAGAAGTAAATAGGAAACTATTGGATCAATCTTCATGTTGATGCACAGCATTGGTCTGTATCATCAGAAAGAGCTCCCACCTGCTTGCCACAGCAGTCAGGAGTATTTAATCATAAAATCAGAATTATAGAATGGGTTGAGTTGGAAGGGACCTTGAAGATCATCCAGTTCCAACCCCCTGTCATGGGCAGGGACACATCCCACTAGATCAGGCTCCCAAGGTCACATCCAACATGGCCTTGAACAACTTTAAGGATGGGGCAGCCACACGCTGAACAATCCCAACTCTCTCAGCCTGTCCTGGTAAGGGAGGTGCTCCAACCCACTGATCCTTTTTGTAGCCCTCCTCTGGACCCATTCCAACACCTCCATATCCTTCTTATGTTGGGGATTCCAGAACTGGACACAGTACTCCAGGTGAGGTCTCACAAGAGTGGATCAGAGGGGCAGAATCACCTTCCTTGACCTGCTGTCCACACTTGTTTTGATGCAGCCCAGGACACATTTGGCCTTCTGGGTTGCAAGTGCACACTGCCAGGGTGTGTGGGGCTTCTCATGTACCCTTTTTAAAAATTGGCACAATGTTTCCCTTCTTCCAGCCACCAGGGGCTTCTCCTTACTGCTGGGATTTTTCAGATATCATGGTGAGTGGCTTGGCCACCACAGCAGCCAATTTCCTCAGGGCTCTGGGATGAATCACATCAGGTCTCATAGACTTATGGGTGTTCAGGTTCCTCAGATGGTCACAAACCTGATCTTCCCCTACAGTGGGAGGAGTTCTACCATCCTGGTCCCCATCTTGTTGTCCGTGTTCCTAGGAGGCTCCTAGCACCAAATTACACTCCCAAACAGCTATGCTGGTCTCTTTTCTTCCCAGTTTCCTACATGTGGGGACTGAGTGCTCTTGCGGTCTATGGAAAATGTCCTTAAATATTTGCCAAATCTGTTGTTCTCCCTAGTCCCTGAGGATCATAATCCAGGGGGTCCTACTGACTAATTTCCTTGAAGAGCTGGGAGCTTGCCCTCCTGAAATTGAGAGTCCTATTTCAATGTCCCCTTGTGGGATGAGGCAGCTGTGGACCTGATAAATTCTTTCACCTAAATACAGAGAAGCCAGCACTCCTCTTTCACATGTACATAGAACCACAAAGCCATGTGTATCCATTTTATGCCTTGTCCTACATTTCAAATGGATGACCACAATAGATCACATTTTTTCCAGTTAGGAACTTAGTTTAAAGCAATCAGTGGACAGGAGATACATCTGGGGAGAAAAAAAAAAAAACACCAAAAAAACCCAAACCCCAAATGCTCCTGCAGAGCTGGAGGCTCACTGAGCCATTAAAATGATTTCTAATACTGTCAAACAGTGACTCTGCTCAACCAGAAAGCTGGCTCTTATTCAAACCATTTGTAAAGCAGACAATGGAAGGGTCACCACAGTTATAGTAGCTAAATTGGACCCAAGGCACCAAATTAAACAGATAATGGGTGTGATGGAAAAGGAAGTAGGGCAAGCAATAAGGGAGTGGGTATGACCACTAAGGTGAGAAATCCCTAATGAGTGGTTCATTAGCAAGGTACACCCATTTCGGCAATCAAACTTAAAGCCTGCAGTGATTCAACCTGGTGGTGTGAATTTTGTGTGTATTTTCTGTGCTCTGACAGCTGTTTCGTCTACTTGCCTCTTTGATCTTTTTATATTGCTTGTTGGAGGAAAATAAATGCACTGAGAAGAATTAGTCCTTCACATCATATTTTTTTGTGGCAAAGGGATGGCTGAACTCCCCTTGTGCGATGGGCTGCTGTGGTGTGGTTCTAAATGACAGTGGCACAAACTTGTGTTCAAACCAATGAGTTGCCCTGAGTGTGGCAGGGCTGGGGAGCCCAGCACGAAGGGACAATGTGCCCTGGCATCCCATAGCCCGTCCTTACACATCCTCCCAGTCTTCCATTCAAACTGAATTCCCGTTCCTTCACTGTGATTTTGGTGTGCAATGGTCCTGGGAGGAGATGCTCTGCCTGCCCAGCTCTGGTAAAGTAACCTCACAGCAACTTTTGTGCCTGCTGAAGTCAATGTGAAATTAACCCAGGTGTCAGGCTTATTTTCCTTTTTCCTCTAACTTTATTGTACACTGCAGATTACACACATTGTAGACTGTGGGATGATACTTGCTGTTCCATGGGTAAGAAAACTGTCACATTCTACTTTGCTGTTACTTTTAGGGAGGAGATTGTCCTGCTCTGCTCCATGCTGGTACAGCCCCACTCTGACCACTGTGTGCAGTTTTGGGTGTGACAGTATAAACAGGATATCTAACTACTGGACAATGTCCAGAGGAAGCCACAAAGTTGGTGAAGGGTTTAGAGGGGAAGCCGCATAAGGGATGCCTAAAGTCACTTGGTCTATTCAGCCTGGATGAGAAGACACTGAGGGGAGACCTCATTGCAGTCTATAGCTGTCTCACAAGGGGAGGAGGAAGAGCAGATGTTGATTTCTTCTCTCTAGTGACCAGTGATAGGAACCAAGGGAATGGCAGGAAGATGTGCCAGAGGAGTTTTTGGATGGATACTAGGAAAAGGTTCGTCACTCAGAGAGTGATGAGCACTGGAGCTACTCCCCAGGGAAGCAGTCAAGCCTGACAAGATTCAATTAGCATTTGGACAATGCCCTCAGACACATGGTGTGAATGTTGGGATTGTCCTATGCAGGGACAGGAGTTGGACTCAATGATCCTCGTGGGTCCCTTCCAATTCAGGTTTGATTCAATGATTTTAATTTAACTTGATTTTAATATGATTGTGCCTTAACCCAAATGGTAAGATTTAATCACTCCACAGCTTCCTTCCTCCAGGGCTGCCTTTGAGGTTTGCCTCTACTAGAGTCAATCCTGATCTACTTTAGCAAATAAAATAATCACACCAATGGTCAAAATGAGGTCTAGAGATCCTAACTTTTTTTCTTTCCTGCTGTGTGAGGAGGGAAAATATGAACACGTCTGCAGTGAATCAGCACTGCACCCCACTGCATACAGGCACATTTTGGCTACTGATGAAGATAATTACATGTTTAACAGACTTAAATTGAATTTAGGTCAAAGATGGACTTTGTTCCACAGCGGAGCAGCTTTGGATCTAGTAGTGTAGTGTACTTTAGACGCAGTTTGAGTCACAGTAAAGTCACAGTGCCATGGTCCAAACTCTTCCTGGCACAAGCACTGCCTGCAAGGCTCCTTACTGGCTATCTGGCTGAACAAGCCATGCCTTCCTGTTCCCTTTTCAACTAATGTTTACAAAAATAGCAATTTCTCTCCCATCCTGCTTATCTGTTTCTACCTTTGCTCCTGGTACAAAAGCCAAACCTCCCTTCAAACTGCTTTGAAGCGTGCCAATGCCTGTACAAAGTGGGGAAATATGTTACCTGTCCAGTTCTTGCTCCACATCCAGCCTCCTGGTGAGGGCTTTACTCTCCCAGGGGCAGAGGTTGGGCTGGCACAGCCAGCAGGAATGTGAGGCCAGGCTGTATAGGCAGGATGCACACAGCTTCTCATGACGATGTTGCAGCTGCATGTCCAGCAGCCTCATGTGTCTCTACACATGCCTCAAAGTCTGCTTGGTGTCTTCCAAAATGTGACTGTGGAATGACATTGCCACACTGCAAAGCGCAACAGGGCACGAGTGAGGCTGTGGCAGCCTGACCCCACAGAGGGGGGAAAAATTGCCTGGGGAGTTTTGTCTGGAGCTGAGTGCATAGGCAGAGCTGCAGGTGTTCTTGCTGGAGTTTTCTCTGGAAGCTACATGTTTCAGATGTGACTTCAAACCTGCTGCTTCCGTCAGCAAATTAGAGAGAGCCTGTTAGCTCTCTGCCTTTTTTTTATTAATGGGAAAGACAGAGCAAACAGTTCCAAATGTGCAGAAATGGGAGGTTCTTTTTACACCCCTTAGTTGATAGCTGCACTTAAAGTTACTTGGAACACTTTGAGAATATGCACCTTCAAAAAGGTATTTTTGTCCCTATCCTCACACCATTTTAAGCAAATAAGGTGCTAAGGAAAGCAGACACAGGTATAATACTTGTTTTACCCCCATTACAGAAGTTATTCTGCCTGTGCTTCAGAATAAGGTGCTGCCTTGACAAGAGTGGGCAACAGGAAGATTCCAGTTGATGTGAGACAGCAAATAGGATGCTGCATTTATTTTGCAGAGAAGGAGATGGGGCATATGTGCCTCATGCACTCAGGGCACTGCTGCAAGCACTTACCTGAGTTGACAGTTCTACTTTGCAGATCCTGCGTGCACTGGGTACTGCCTGAGCTTGGGCAGGGGTGCTGCTGACTTGAGGACTTCTGAAGCCATCATTTGTCAGTTCTTATTGAGACTGACCCACGTGGGTTTCAGTGCCAGCAATGCTCACGGCATGGATGGATTTGCCAGGCTGCCATGTACTTTAATCACAAGCAGCATTGACACCAAAACTTTCCGGGTCTACTACTGCTTGGAAAACTAAGAGAAGACTACAGAAGTGGGGAGTGCATTGTATTCTGCGGAAATCTAGTGTTTAAGGGCTTACAATAGATCAAGTATCAGTGGGGATGCATTGTCCTTATGTATTTAAGAGATTATTATTCCCATGGAGGAAGCACCTCCCACAATTACCAGCTGTATCCAAAAAACGTAAGTAGCCCCAGAAAAGAAGATATCCCCCTGCAGCCTCCGAGAAGGCAAAGCTGAACTGGCCCCAGTGGCTGCCCCTGTGGGCAGCCTGTTGACCACCTGCAGAGAACTGGACCTGCTGGCAGCCAAGCAGGGAATGCAAAAGGCAAGGACCTCAAGAACCACCAAGGGGAGCAGGTCACTTCTTGAGCTGCACAAAAATGTGAGGTTTCCCGGCTAATTTCTTGCATTCAAACTTTGGTGTGTCAAATGCGAGAATAAATTCAAATGTTCAAATGTAACTTAAATACCTATATTTACACATACCAGCAATGAAAAAACCTTTGTTAAAAGCCAAATGCTTAGGATGTACTTGGAAAACTTCTTAACAACCTCATTTCCCAGCAATGATATTCACTATTAGCTTCTGTCCCATCATCTCTGATAAAAGCTGTAACCCAAGACATGAACCATACTCCCTCAGACTGGCCTGTGTAACAAACACTAATCCGAGCCCAGCAGCACCAACACCTACATCTCTCAGGCATCTGCAAACTTGTGAGCTGGATGATGTGTTGTTTCCCAAGGCAAAATATGAGTTTGGCTTTTCAATAATTCCAAACCAGCTTATTTTATATTGGATGGCAGTTGCATCCAGAGGAAAAAAAAATGCTTTATGTCTTATTGCTAATAAAAGGCATTACTTTTTCAGTCTGAAGACAAATCTTTTATTTAAAATCTGAATTCAAAGGCTGCCAATGTGTGAAGGGTCCCTCCTGCATGAAGTCTGTCTGCCTTTCTGATGGCAGCACTTTGTCTCTAAAACTTTGATGCTCTCTGGTTCCACATAAAAGAGTCTTTCAGGAAGTGTCTCTGGCATGGTAAGAGCCTGAGTCCTTTATTTCACACAGAAAGTTTTGTTTGCAAAGTCCCATCTGAAGAGACGAAATCTGGAACAAACCACTCAAAACAAGCATCGAGCTAAATGTTCCTGACAAGATTCCTGTGGGTATGGACTGCAGGAGATGTTACAAAGGAAAGACACCAAGCACAAGGATGTGTGTCAAAATAAAATTTCTGCAGGGAAAGCAACAGCTTGAAAATGATTTGAAGTTAAACCTCCCTGGCACATGAAATCATGGGGGTGGGGGATTCACCACATGGCCCACATGAGAGCGGGGAGCAAGCAGGACTGCCCATGGGTGCTGCCTCCCTCAGGGTACATCTTTATGCCAGGGATCATGAGCTTTTCCCCACAGGCACACTCACCCATGCAGTCTGTTCCCAGACCTGGAGAGCATCAGCATGGTCCACAGCCCTAAGCACCGAGCAGAGGGATCTGCACATAAAATAAACTTGGAGGGCATCACCACACAAGGATAAGTAGGTGTCTGTGGACACAAATCAGCCAAGCAGAGATTTTCTGAGCTGCTGCTCTCCTCCTCTGCCTTTCCCATACCACCATTGCAGGCTGAAGCGCAGTGGACAGCGCTGCTCCTGGCTTGCAGTGCCCCTGCACAGGAACAGTACCTGCTTTTTGCTGTCTTACTGTGTGCCAAAGCCTCTGGGGAAATCCTACAGCAGGATGAAATGCTGTGTCAGCAAGTGCCCTCTGTGAAATCAATTAACTCAGGGATAGCAATACTGATTTGCAAAGATTTCCCAAAACACCTGTGTGTGGAGCCACTCGTCCCCGAGGGCACCATCACAGCAGCTGCGTATCTTTACTTATGTTTTCAAATGGTGTTTAAAAATCATAAAAACCTATCTGCAAGCAGTGTGTGCTTTTAATGTTCTGAAAACTGGGCTATAGATTTTAAATCAAAAGGAAATACAGAGTTCTGAAATTAATTTGTAGCCTTGTTTTCCTTTACTGCAGCAGCTAAGCAAGGATTGTACCCTGGCAGCGTGCCTTTTTCATGCATCTATTGCTGTTTTCAGTTAATCCCCCCACGCTCAAACCTTTGGTCTTCCCTTGGCAAATGAGTAACCACATTTATAAAGGCTGGATGGGTGGCTGGACTGGACAACCTAATAGTTATTTTTTATCTTATGCGTTATGATCTTTCTAGAAAGATCTACATGGTGATAACCCATACAGTGACTTCTTAGGGGCTGAGCAGAAGTGTGCACCTGCTTTGGCTGCGACAAGTGACTCTCTTGATTGTATGAACTTGAAAACAGTTTTGGAAGATGGCTGCTGCCTCTCTCTAGTATTTGTCACTGTTTGCAGATTTACAGCAGCTGAGTATAAATTTAGTTTCAGCATAGTCAGTTCTTTGTGATTATTTCCAATAGAGTTTACTGTCTGTGGATGTCATTTATAGGAAAGGGACCTCCAAAGTGTTCAGAGAAGAAAGACCAATGTCATTCTCTTGGCAGATGGCAGCAAATGGATTGCCTAGTATTCATTTCCAGACTTCACTTCCTTTGGGTCACAATGTTATAGAGGAACTCATAGTCTTAATTGTTCACGGGAGTCATATCTGATCTCGGCCTGGTATGTGAAAGCTGGCAAATGTTAATAAAAATCCTAGAATCACTGGTGTCACCTGCTCCCAGTACAGTGAGAGAAATGGGGGACAGGTCGGCAAGTGAGGGACGTGTTCAGGTGGGTAAACCATAAAGATAAGGTTTGTCACCAACCACCCTTTCTGGGGAAATGCGTGACTCAGTTGTGATATCACAGCAGTGGCAGATTGGACGGTGCATGTTATTGCTTTATGGATGCCAAGTTAATAATCTGGGATCCTGTGCTGAATGGAGAGGTTAGTGAGTCCTTCTCAGCCCAAGCTCGACATACCTGAGTAGGCTGGAGAGAGGGATGTAGATGACCCATGAACTAACTTCAGTTTTTGGTTAAACACTGCAACCCATTCAGAATGTGGATCTTTCCTCCTTCTACCTTCTCTTTGCATTTTCTCCCAGGCTTCTTGCTTCTCTTTGAAAAAACTGCAGTGTAGCTGACATCTTCTGAAACGTCTCTGTAAGTAGGTGACTGGTGTGCCTCACCAGACAAGGACATCTTAAACAATTCAGTGCTCAAACTCCCCTAGCCCTGAACAGCCTGCTTGGCCCACACGCCCAGCTTGTCTTTGTGTGGGTATCAGCTGGCAGGGCCAGAGACTTCTATGGGCCCACAGGGTGGCTTTGGGCTACTCTACTCATTGTGGCATTTGTCTTGCTTAATTACCCAAACAAAAAGAGCCAGCATAGTGTCTTGTGGGAGAGATGGTGGCCATGGACTCTATCGGAGAGATTTTCACCTCTTTCCACAGAGCAGGGCTAGAGGAAGGTGAAGGATGAAGGTCTCGCTGCCTAGCTCCTTCCAGCTTGCCTGTAGGTTGGGGTGAGTACAGCCCCCCAGCTGTCTGCTTTAACCGTGTATGACCAGACAAGGACAAAACACAGTCCTGCTCTCTCCACCATGGCTGTGGGATCAGCATCCTGAAGGCAGGTACTGTATCTTAAGACATCACCTTCATCAGCCTTTCTGAGGCTGCTGATGCTCCATCAGACCTGCATCTGCTCCTGCAGAGCAGCAAGGGAGACTTGAGGCATCTCCAGATTAAGAGAATAAGAGTATTGCAGGTGGAGTGGCCAAGAAGGCATCTCTTCAGCAGAGCTGGCATGAGAGGTGACCAGCGTTTGCCTTTCACTTCCTTATCAGAAGAGGATCAGGCTGGGAGGGCACCTTGACCAGCATAGCACTCTGCTGGACCACCTTCAGCTGCTCAGTTTATAGAGCTGGTGAGCTGTGGAGATGGCCAAGTAAATGGGAAGTAGGGCCAGACCAGCGTGAAACAGCTTCTCCAAACCGCCTGCTACTTTTTCAGCAATTTCTCAAAATACACAACTCTGTATTAAAGGGTTGGGTTCCTGACTCACAAGGAGACATTTAATTTACAGAAGTAGCTCACTCCTGAGGCAGGGTAACCTGCCATGCATTTAACAAGCATTTCTTGATGGTCTGCTTCCCACAGCCAAAGCCGTATCCACTCTTCAGCTTCCTCCCGAGCTCCCCAGCAGCAACATGCTGTCCAGGGCTTGGCCAGCCCCAGATGGGAGCAAGCTGGATGGCTGAGCCTGGGCATGAGAATCACATTGGGAAACGTCACCCAGCATGAGTAATACTGCCAGTGCCTCTGGGACGCGTCAGGAAGTGATGCTTTGTGGTGCAGGAAGGTGAGCCGCTCTGTAATTATTTCCTGTGAGCTCTGGGAGAACTTGCCTGCCCTCCTGGGCATGGTTGGGTAATCGTGGGCAGAGACTGGAGCAGTAACCAACCAAGTTCAGGTGACTTGGCCAGTGTCACCACTGCAAAGTCAGTGACTTCTCAGGCATGGGGAAGCGGCACCCACATTTGTATGGGTCTGTCTAGCTGGTCCCACTTGAACAGGGCACCAAACTTGGCTGAGAAGGTATGTGGATGGACGGGAAATGTTTTGAGCACAGGTAATTTCCGCCTTGAAGATGTGCTGCCTGTCATTTGAAGAACCAGCTCAGCTCTGTTTCCCTAAGGGAAAGAGGGACTTCTGCCACATGGTTTGTCACCGGTTGCTGGAGGGGTTGTCCCAGTACATGGTTCTTTTACACTGCAAGTCAAGTGGTGCTGCAAATGTGGTGTGCAAGTTGCTGGCAACATATTGATATGTGGATGCTGCATATTACCGGGACACGTATAATTACCAGGGTAAAATTAGTCTTCAGCTTAATCAAATACACGTTCAGTGAAGTCAAGGTGAATTTTGACTTCGGTTAGGATCAGGCAATGAAACACATTTGGCATTGTCAAGGAAGTGAGTCCGCTATCAAGCCTAACTTGCAAATGCTATCTTGAAATTTTCTTTCATCAGTGGAATAACACATCCTCCTGTTTTAAGTATGCTGCACACCTAGGGAACCTGCACAGCCAGATCTAATCTGGTGTGAGAAGAAGGATGACGAGAGTGAAAGAGTGTGTATACCCCAGCATCCACCTCTGATCTGGCCCCTGTCAGTCTCACAGATGGTCTTGAACCCATTCCCATGGAGAACTTAACAGCAAAAGCATCCCAACAGAGCTAAGCCAAACACAATATACATTCTTTGGTTTCTTGTCTCAGAACCTTTTAGAGTCCCTGGCTTTCAAGACCTTCCTGACACCCATGAAGCCAACAACAATTCTCTTAAAATGTAAAAACAGGATGGAGGGATGGAAACTGGCAGATGTCCTTCTGACAATTGCTCACTGCCAGCTGTGACCGCCTTTCCCTGTTATCAGTGTGTGGCCCCAGACTCAGAGGCCACCTTGTCAGGGGAGTCCATGCAGAGGGACTTTAAGGTACTCCAAGTGACATGAAACTTGCAAAAAACCCCTATCAACCCCAACACCAGTGCTTCCAGCTGTAAGGGCTACATTTGCCCTTTCAAACAGAATGCCTGAATTAGCATGCTCTTTCAGAACATCTCTTGATCTCTTTTGAGCAAGAACAGATCAAGTACACCAAGTACCGATCAATTCAGAGTTTGATCAATATATTCTCAGACCTGGCACCTTTTGACAGTGTCTGACATATTGATTTGCAGATATCAGTTATAATCTCTTAACATCCCAACCACATTACTAAGAGTGTTGTAAGGATATTGCCTGGTTTGGACTAACTCTTGTACAGAAAGCCAGATGTTGCTAACCAAAAGCACGATTGTGTACAGAATACTGCAGCCATACGCTGAAATCAGGTAACCATGTGCTCAAATGGATAATAATGATAATTTTCCCCTCTCCTAATTTTCAAATGGAACAGAAGTAATTAGCCATGTAACTGTGCACCTATGTGTCTAGCCAAGCATTGCTGAAAGGCTTGGAGCCAACCCAAAGCTCAGGCTCCAGTTCAGCCTCCTGCTCTTTGGAGCAGCATTTGACTTCACATACAAACCTGTAGAATTAACTCCTGGGGATGGTATTTTGGGATTCTGAACACACTGCTTATGTAAATGAGACAATCCTTTGATATCCTCTTGGTTTTACCAACATATTTAACACACTCTAACCTTCATGTGAAAAGATACTAATGTTATATCAATAATGGTTTTAATTCCTTTTAATTCCTTTCCTCAAGGAATTCTTTGTCCACTTGAAAACTCATAACAGAGAAGATTAATGCCTTCAGTTCAAATCTAAATATTTTGTTGAATATTTTACACTGACTCACTTCTCTTGATACTCTTGCATCTCTTGCTCAGACATTGGTGCTTAGCCAATAAAATAATTTTCCCTTCTTTATTTTCCTAGTGCTGTCCTAAGGTGTCTTCCTTTCAAATAATGCCACCTGCATCATCCCATGTTCTCCTCCACTTCTGCTATCCCACCAGCATGTAGCGGTGAGGATCTGAGAGCAGGGCCACACTTCCTTATACCTAAATGAATAAAAGTCCTTCTTCCACCAGGCCTGGTGGAACTAAAAAAGTGTTACTCTTCCCTTTTATAGCAAGCCAGTTAATTAGTTGCTGATCTGCTCATGGTATTACTCACTCCAGTTCTGCATGTTTGAATACAACTAAAGCAGTGACAGTTTTTTCCTCAGCATATTTCAGGGCATCACAGGATCTAGCATCACTCCTAAAGACATTTTATCATGTATGTACACAGGATATTGACTAAAACATCCTGGAGCATCACGCCTTGGAGAGCAAAACCTGTGGTGTGCCTATCATGGCATGTCAGTCATGCTCATTTACTAAGTTTGCCCTTTCTAGAGCCTCTTTTAACCCTGAAATGCCCCAACATCTCCACATTAGCTCTGTTTTTCTGCCTGTTCTCTGGTCCTCTTCTGTGACAGCCTCTGCAATAGCCTGGCTGTGTTGCCTCTGTCATTGCTGTGGTGTGGACAGCTTGGAAGATGCACTCACAGCAGCTGCTTGCTTTCATGTAGATTTGGAGGGAGTGAGCTATGGAAAAGCTCCTCTCACCCTCCATTAAGCCAGTTCAATCTTCCGAAAGGCAGCATCTGAAAGCTGCAGCAATGCTTAAAGAGAATAGCCTGATGATAAACAGAAATTTCTTCTCTCTGCCATAACCAGAGTAATTTGCAAAAACCCACACCACCTTTCTGTACCACAAACAGGACTGGTGGAGTCTTCAGGTCCTAAAGCTGCTCTGAAAAAAACCTTGCTGCAGCTTTTGTTTTCAGCCAACATTTCTGTATTCCTGCTGCTCCCATTTAGCTTAAATAGCTCAGCAAATAGTGAATGTGGCACCCAGAAGAGATGTAAATTGTGGAACAGATGAAAAAAGTGCCTTTCAGCTCTCATTTGACTGAATGAGAGAGATCGGTATCACCCAACAGTGCAAAACTTGTCCCAGGGGTACAAACACCCACCTCAACACAAGTCCCGTGGGCCATCAGTGCCTACACAGCTCAGTACATTGTGTAGTTGCATTTATATTCTGACCCCTTTGAATAAGAATTCCCTTTGTGGCAGGCATGCCGGACCAGATGCAGCATCACTGAGCACAGGAGGAGACTTGCCTACAGATCACTGAGCTTCTGGAAAATTATGCAAGGATGCTTAGAGCTGCGTGAGTCTCAGAAGTCATGCTTTCTTGGCAAAGTCGATTATTTTAAATCTCCTTTCATTCCAGATTGGAACATAATAGAAGTATAAAAACCAAGCTTATTGAAGTCCTTTGTTAGATGATGGTGTTTTGATATTTTATGGGATTCATATTAAGTTGAAAAAGATTTAAAGCGCTTGATAACTCTGTCATAGCTCAGTGCAATCATAGATTATGTGAAACATTTCCACTCTCAACTGTTTTTTATGAAGAAAAAACATCTGTCAGTTTTAAAGAGAAATGAGTTACCAAACAAATCTATACCATTCACCAACACCAGTTGGACACTCCAGACTACTAATGATGATTTTCTCAGGTGGTTAGTGCTCACTGCCAGCCTCCCATCATTTCTGTGACAGCTTCTCTCTGCATGGATGGAAAAAGTTGTGAGCTCTGGTGATGACAAGAATAACCCAATCCTAATTTTGCTTTCCTTTTCTCAAGTTTTTCTCCCCTGTTCAAAGAAGGATGAGCAGTTATTGTTTGCAATGAGACTCACCCCAGCAAGGTGCAGCAATGGCAGTGACCCAGGACGAGCTGTGGGGCTGTACAGGTCGTACCCCATGCCACCAAGAAGGAGCCACCTTTAGCAGTGGCAAAACGGGAGCTGTCAGCCTTACTTTCTCCAGTGAGTCTATCTAAGGGCCTCAGAGATTTTATCTACAGTATCCTCAAAGCAGATATAAATAACCTGGTGGTTAAAAACTGAAGAGTTTCAGGTAGGTTGTTTCTGCAGTGCTAACAATAGTGGTGAGCATAAGGAAAGGCTGGTTTAGGGTTGGCCATGGGGATCTGAACTTCAACCTGGAAATACCTCTAGGCATCAGGTACATCCTGATGTGCCTCTCTACCATTTAATTATAAAATTAAATGGTTTAAGAATGAAAACTAGAAAAATTCTTCTTTCAGAGGAAGTTAGTCTTGGAGCTTGGTGTCCTGTGAAGTAACTCCTATGATGTGGGAACAGTAATTTGATTGTATTATAAAACAGACTAGAAAAATGCACAAATAGGACTGACGAGCACTTCCACTCAGCAGCGATTATAAAAATCTCAGCTCACAGCATGTGCCCTCTTAGACCACATACAGGGGCTTGTATTTGTGAAAGGGATCAAAGACCAGACAAAATCATTGTTCTTATCATTTTCATTTTAGACAAACTCTGAATTCCTCCATGTGCCACAGTGTAGAACTTCAGTTCTTTACCTCCTCCTTTGGCAGCACTGTTAGGAGGTGAGACAGGGTCAGACAGTAACTTCGTGTATTACCGAGGAGTTAAAAATTAAGCCTGTGCTTTGATGAACCATAAGGATCACATCCTGTTTTAGAAACATTGATCTCTGAGATGGCCCACAGGCATCAGGCAGAACAGGAGATGGTTTCCACCTCACAGGCTCAGGTTTGTGAGGGCTGCAACTTTGGAAGAGGCAATTACCTATGCATATGGATGCTGTGGTGATGAGCAAGGGTTAGGTTTGCTCTGGCATCCTGCTTCTAACAGTCCCGCCTGTCCTAGATGCTTTGGAAAAGACCCTTTCGCATTCCCAACTGGAGATATGGTGCTGCTGCAACATGGCACGAGGGGTCCAGTGGATACTGACAGGTTGCATGGGGTTGTGCTGGCCACTACCAGCACATTTTCCTTTGTGTCACACCTGCCTTTGAACTTGCCTTTCCTGCTTCTCCTCACTACTCAGCAGCTCTGCATCCTAGCAGCCCCTGCCTGTGTATTGCTCTGCTCAACACTGGTGCTAAGCACTGAACACAGGGATCTAACAGACATGTAGTGACACATTAACATCTGAGAAAACTCAAGGAGGAGCACATCCTTGCTTCAGGGCAACGGTGTCTACCAAAGAGGTAGGATGAATGGTGGTGAGATGTGACTGTTTCAGCCATTAGACACCAAGCAGGACCTGTGAGTTGCCCAGCACCCTGTCCAGTGTGGCACTGCGGTCAGAGCAAGGACAGGCAGACTGCTCCTCGGCTGCAGTTATCAAGCACCAAACTGAGGTTCACTCAATTTCAACCCCCTAAAGCAAACACATCCACTCCTCTCTAAATGTCCTTTGCAGCCAGCAGAGAAGAGAGGTGCTCCTAGGGCATGGTTAATTCCTCCAGCAGCTGTACAGCTGTCTATCAGTTTCTCATTCCTTCTAACTGGCCATAAAGGAGGGCAGGAAACTACCTCAGGTGTGGGCATCACCACTCTAAGAGCAGGTGAGCAGGGTGCTCCTTTCCAAGTGCCAAATATAGAAATTGAGAATCTTTGGATGCAACCTTACTCAAATAACACCACTGGAAATGCTTTCTGTACATGTATGCAATCATTTCTGAAATGCAGAAAACCTCCTGCAATCCTTTCTGAAATGCAGAAAACCTCCTCTGAACCAGGAAAGCCCCACATGTTGCCATAGCTCTTGTACGAGTTTCCTGCTCCAGAAACTATACTGGAAGAAAAGGTTTTTCTTTAAATTAACAAGTTAGTTTCTGGCATGACAGAATGTTTTGGAGCCCTTCCTCCCACAGCATCACACAGAGATCTAGCTAACAAACACTGCTAGACCATTGAGCACAGAGCTAGTCTAAACCTGTCAGGAACATTTAGAGCTGCTTCCATACGTTAATTATATGTTGTGTAAAAAAGGATTTCCTAAGTGCCTTTTTTCAGTTAAACTGAAGATCTGAATCTTTCTTCTTTATGCGTCAAGGGACTAGGTAAACAATAATGGAAAATCCTGTTAACAGCCACACTCGCATGTCAGCATCTCATCTCCTCTGGAGTACCTCCCTTGCCATAATGAACCCAGGTTTTAAAACAAATCTTTCTTCAAAGGAGTATCCTCAGGCTTAGCATGTATTCCTGATTCCTTTAATTTATTGCATACCTTTGAAGGACTGGAGATCCCAGAGTCCACTTGCTCAGTGTTAGTGGCTTTTAGCCACAATAGGTCACCTTGACAGAGGGGCAGGGAGGAGCAGGGGATGTGCAGGGTAGGCTTTTACAGCATAGCGAGGACAGGTGGTGGCAGGCAGGAATTTGTGGGTGCCATCATCAGGGGCTTCCGACACGCAGGGAATGTCATGGAGACTTTTAAACCATGGCCACCTTGCTCCGCTCCTCATGTGCATGGCAGCCACCATTCCATCACTGTGCCTCACATCACCTATTTTTGGTAAAAGCTACAGAGGAAAAGTCCAGACGTGCAGTCCTAGCAGTACCTGATGTCTTTACCCATCTTATCCCAGTCATGAGCTGCAGATGACTTTGTGATGAATGAAAAACCTGTCCTTGATGATTCCCTAATCTTAAAGCTACCAGTTTCCTTGTATAATCAGGCTTAAATAGATGTGTTCGGCTATGAAGTAGCCACAGGAAAGAAGTGAAGTGTAAAGAGGATTCAGATGTCATAATTATGACTACTCAGTACAGAAAGTAAGGCTTTAATACAATCATGTCAATATTGTGGACCTGTGGTTTTAACATTTTTTATTCATTCACCTCAACTCTCTGGAGCATCCCAATGCAGAAAAGGCGCCTGAGGTGGCAGCATGCCCATCCTTTTCTCCCAAGTGACTGGAGACAGGACAAGGGGGAATGGCCTCAAGCTCTGCCGGGGGGGGTCAGGCTTGACATCAGGAGAAAAAATTTCATGGAAAGGGTCACTGGGCACTGGAACAGGATGCTCAGGGAGGTGGTTGAGTCACTTTCCCTGGAGGTGTTTAAAAGACGTATGTATGGATGAGGTGCTGAGGGGCATGGTTTAGCGATTGATAGGAATGGTTGGACTCACAATCCAGTGGGTCGTTTCCAACCTAGTGATTCTGTGAAAACCCACCCTGAGACTAATCACGAAAACGATGAAACGCAGTGGCCCTGCCTCCAGAGGGCCAGTATGGCTTCAGGTTACAGTGCTGAACTCACAGCATGGGCAAGGTTAGCGCCCACAGAAACAAAGATCTTTGCTAAGAACCTAATTAAGATTATTGTAGGCGTGTGCTGGCTAAGCGGCCTGGTCAGACCTTGCCTGGACACAGAAGTCAGGGCTTCAGCAGTACAACGGGCAGGACCTTACTGCTGAGTCTTCATGGATTGCTTTGGGAATGGCTTACAGTCCCCTGCACCGATTTACAATGGACTGTGAAGCATTTCCTGATGCTTCATTTATGGAAATTAATGTAGACTACAATTTGCACTGCAGTTTTTTTGGAAGTGCCCAGGCTGCCAGGTGGTGAGGATCTTCTTACAGGTGCCTGTGCTGCAAAACTTCTCAACACACTGCAGAGGTTTCCTAGCAACTTCCTTCCAGAGTCTTTGTGCTCAGATTTGTTTTGAGATGCGAGGCATCATAAAACAGTATTTCTTCCCATTTAAACTAGTTCAGTTCTTTTAAGCTGGCAAGGCAAGCGCAGTACAGCAGCAGTGTCTGATTTATATCCTTTTCAGCAATTCCCTCCAAAACTAACAAAAACTTGAACAAATGTAGGTGGGTTTCTTGCTGGTTTTTTTCAGTAACCAGATCACCCATTCATTGTTGAAATTGCTAAACAATAAGAAAACACCAAATTCATCTTTTAAAAAAAATACACAGGAGCAATATTTTCTCTGATCTCTGCATCTATTACATCCTTGCTGAGCTCCTGGCACATCTGAAACCAACAGATGTTGATCATGTGCTTTGGACAATTCTTTCCAAATACGTGAGAGACATCACAATTTCAAGCCAAAAATGTTCTTAAAACCAAGCAAAACCAAAGTAGCTTAACAGTACATGTATCCAGTTTAAAACCGGATGTAGATTTTAAGTCTGTAAATTCACTGATAGCATCCAGGCTTGAATAAGTTGAAGCATTTATTCGGTATTTTGTACTGGCGCAATCAACTTGAAATGAAACCTTAACTAGAAAGCAAGCAAGGGAGCAGTATTGTGAGTGGAGCAAACTTGAAAGAGTTGGAATGTAAGGGGATGCAGGGGAATAAATCTAGATTGTCCCCATCTCCTAGAGCAGCACTGAGACATTATTTATTACTGAAGTCATTCACTACACAAATAATATTTCTTCAAAGATAGCAGAAGGGAAAAAAATGCATGCACACGCACATCTAGCAACTACAAAGTGAATGCCAAGTGCCTCAGTGTTTTCCTTGGCATCTGCACTGCTCTGTGAGCTCTCTCTTATGGAGCCATGAACAACTGAAATACAAGAGGAAATGTGAAATCAAGTCCCCTTGTGCTGTGGCCAGACTCCTTCCTGCCCTCAGCAGGATCCATCCCTGCCTGACAGTGAACAAACCCCATATTCACAGGGCTTGGCATCCCACCTGGGCACAGCTGAGACACAAACCCAGCCTGTCCAAAACCACCCTATGTGAACTCTCTCCCTTTCTCCCCAGGCTTGGCTGTCACCATCACTATTTTAATGCAGCATCAGGCATGTCCATCAGAGATGAGTTGCACTTACAAACTTGTGTGTATTGGGGATATGCCAACTCCTGCCATATTTCACTGCTGTAAAGTAGTGGATTTCTTCTTAGGCACTACTGTTTGCACCAATGCAGTTATGTCTGCTGTTGGCGTCGGCTGCATAGATCAAGGCAAACTTCCAGAGCAGATCAGGCCTTGGATTTCTATCAAAACCCATCTGTTCCGGGCTGAGAGTTATTTCCACCACCTTTATAGCTGAGTGGGATAATGAGCTGTTGAACCCACAAATTAGCACAACATGGAGCTCTTTTAATAGCCTTCCTCTCCAGAAAGTCAAGGCTGCTACTGCATCTTGTGTACACCAGCCAGCTCAGCGAGCTAGGACTTCTAGCTGACAATGTCAATCATTTTTAAAGTGTTACTATACAGCTGACATTTGAAAAGCAATTTAATATTTCTCCCATGACAGTCACTTCAAATACTTGGGAAACAACTTGTATGAAACAGCAGGTGACAGCCATAACGCTTGTCCTTTCTGAGACACCCAGGCTGCATTTGGGTACAGCTTGTGCCAGGTGGGACTGCGAGGCGAACATCGCAGTAAATACACCTCCTCCACCAATCCAAACCCACTTGGCAATTGGGTGTGTGCAGAAGGGTTAGCCTCACACCTCAGGCCCTGCCACAGAGCATTGTAATTAAAGAGAGTGAGGGCTGAAAGGGATTCCTGCAAAGCTGCTGTGGCAGCACTCCCTCCACAGTGAGCTGCAGCACCAAGGGTTAATGTGCTGCTGCCTGCCTCCAGAAATCTGCATAAAGCCTTGTGTTAGGCAGCTCATTTGAATAATTTTAAATGACTCTTTTGTCTTGAAAATAAAATATAAAACATGGCTTCTAAATTAAGTGGGAGATATTAACGTTTCGTGTACTAGGAAGGCTTGGTTAAGTCTATTTGTTTGAACTCATCAAGTGAGGTAGTAAGAATAATTTTAACAGGGCAATGTTGTTTCTTTACTGTAGAGCCTTGGATGTTCTTTCCTGGTGCCATTTTGACTACCACAAATAAGGTTCAACGTGCTCACCTACCTCACACGGAGAGGCTGAAGCTGGCCTACACTGCTTAGACCATCTGGAGGGCTCAGCAGCTCCAGCCTTTGTGAGGGAGTTCCAGCCTGCCCCTCTCATTAATCTGGAGAAACAAAGCCAGCAGCTTTGCAGACTGAATCCTTGTCATCCATCATCCTTGCTTACATGTGTACTGATAGGTAGGGGCACACCAGTATGGGCTCAGTGTCCCATTTGCCAGTGCCATGAGGGATTCAGCTCACCAGAGGGTGGATAACTACATTTCATCAGCCAAATCACACACTGGGCTCTATTCACTGCTGTAACAAAGTGAATGGACTGCAGTGGGAGATTAGACACCTAAATTCATGGCTATTCTCACCATGAGTTCAGTTGACAGCCTGTGAGGTGGTCTTTGTGCGCTGAGCCTCATACCTCTCAGCTCTTTTCTCCCACATCTTGGGAGACAGATACAAAGTGCAGTGTGTTCTCCTTGCAGTGAGGTATCCCAGGATAGGAGAAGCAGCTATTAGCCTGAACTGGCACTTCAGTATCTTTTAAATCATAGTTTATCAGAACAGCAGAATAAATCCTAGAAACACGAAGACAAATGATAAGACATGCATTTAAGAGTAAACTCACCTGTCGTTATGATTGAAGCCTATCTGGACTCCCACCCTAATGCCTTATGTACTTTTAACTTCTGTACATTTTTCAGGCAAAGACCTGTCATTTCTGCATTGAAAATTTACACCATTTCTACAAAGGACATCCCAGAACAATGTACCTGAGCTCATGACTTCGCAGTCCCAAAAGCTAGGTGACATCAGAAGACGTTTCCCACTTGACTTCCCCCATTCCCAGCAGCGTACCTGGCAGGTGCTCTGCCCAGCAGTTAAGCCAAGGGGCAGAAGGGTTTGCTGCCTTCTCCCTTGCCTGATGGAATGCACTGTATCAGTGAAAGCTTTAGGCAAATCTAGATGGGTTGAGGTAGCTTGTACCAGCCATACAGGAAAAAGCACAAGTGTAGGTAAGTAACCCTGAGTGAAAAGATCTGTCAAAGGCTAACAAGTTTCTACCCAGCATGTTTAGTTCAGCTTTTCTTTTGTCAAGTTCTCAACTGAAATTCAGGTGAAACCTGAAGTTTCCTGCAAGCAGTAAATACTTAATGCTCTCCTTCAGGCTCTAGTGGCATTATAGTTTTCAACAAAATGTTTCAAAGACACCTTAGGAAAATCTTTTTCTATCTTTACCTTTTGCAACAGCTGAATCTTTTCCTTGACATTTCTATTAAAAATTAGACAAAGGCAGATATCTTGCAGCATTAAACATTTCAGCCCAGTAATTAGAGTCTGATAAATTTACGAACAACCCAGTTCATCTTACTTTCTAGCAGTAGGCAAGATTCATCACAAGTGAAACTAGTTTCACACTCACTAAGTGGCAAGTAATTCTGTATTTGCAAATCTGCCTGCTGTTTCATGTTAACTACCCACCTCCCTGTATAAATACATGAAGCAACATATGCACGGGCATACACAACAGACAAGTGTTTTAATTGCTGCTACTCACAATAAAACGTTCATTCACCAGTTAACTGTGTACCTTTCCTCTCACACTGCAATGGAAAAAGCCCTTCCAGACTATTAATCCATATTTACTTTCCTCCATTAGTTTCACTGAAGCTAAAAGTTACATACCAAAGCAGTTCCAAACACATTTCCACGTGATGTATCTCCTATTGCCCACTGTCCTCACTACACTCCTTTTTCTCCCTTTCAGCAATGAAGCTCTGTCACCATAAAAATCCCAAAACTTTATTTAATGGGACTTCCATCTGTTAGAGCTGCCTCACTTCACATGAAGTAAACATCCTTTTTTTTTTTTGACATTTAATCACTTCTGTGACTGGTTGCAATAACCCACTGCAATTACGTCCTCAGCTTGGGAATATGCTGCAGGGACATGGAAGAACAGTTAAAAAACACCCATCCTTGTTTATATTGAAGTCCTTAGTGATTTAGGGCAGGAAAACAAAGAAGAAATAAGCTCACAACATTTTTAGCAGAACAGTGAGATCTTTCCTGAAAGCAAAGCTCATAATTTAAAGGGAACAGATTGGTCCAAGAGATTAAGTTTTCACTCCTGGTGAGCCGTGTTCAAAACCAGGACCCTCCAGTCACTGAAATACGGAAGAGCTATTTCAGAAGGGCTGGTGAATTGGCAGCCTCCGCGTATACTCATTTGACACAGCCCAAATTTCTCCTGAGTAGCCACTGTTTATCTCTTCTCAAATGACACAGCCTCTGGTTTGCTTAAAATGCCAGCTGTAAATGGAGGCTGCTTCAGGGCCATTCCATGAGCAGTTCGGTTCTCTCTCCGGGTTCCTGTGTTATCATTCAAATCAGGAGCCCGAGCTCGAAGCTCATCTCAGCACCTGCTCTTTTGGAGTTCACTCCTCTTTAAGTTTCATAATGTTTCAAGTAAAATTAAAACAAAACACAAGAATTATCTACTATCTCTTTCTACATTATCAATAGTTGTCTATGCCAGGTGGCTATTTGATGGCAGAGGAATTGCAGCTAGGAAGTATGCTAGTAGACAGGAAGGTAAATCCTAACCCCACTGGAATCCATGGAATAGTTCACTTGCTTTTGTCCTAGAAGTTCTCAACTCCTTCCCCTGCCAGAAACAAATTTACTCTGCAATGATTTTGGAAGGTAGTACATGAATCAAGGCCATCCAGAACTATTGCTGTGAATGCAATTCACCCTCACAATTTATAAACATAATTTTTTTTCAGAATTGCCACTTTTGAAGGTAAACATGATTAAGGCAAGA
The DNA here is from genome assembly GCA_013389865.1 of Piaya cayana. Lineage (NCBI taxonomy): Eukaryota > Metazoa > Chordata > Aves > Cuculiformes > Coccyzidae > Piaya > Piaya cayana. The sequence goes on from WAAB01003723.1 coordinate 346,566, forward strand.
GTAACTAACCCAGTCAAATGGAACTAACAGGGAAATAACACTTCCCCCCCCCCAGTTAATCATCTGGGTTGCCTTAGCAGCCTGCAGACAGATGAGCAGGAGAAGGCAATTCCACAGGGAACCCAGGCAACCTGCTAGGGCCACATGCTTGCCTTCTAGGTTGTGAAAGTTCAAACAAATTCTGCCTCTCCTTGGCAGGAGCTTACAGGAAGCCACTCAGACATAAACGAACGCAAGTCTGCTTTTAAGCTGCCTGCACAGGAACACCTGCCCAGGTGACACAACCTGAGATACACCCTCCATACACACTGTGCACGTGAACTCTGCCCACACTGCCTCCCAGTGAGGGTGGCAAAAGGTGGCTGTCCACAGCCTCTATCCCTGGGTTGTTTAGTTCCTGCACAGTGCCCACAACATCTGGTGAGAAACTTAGCTGCATTTGTCAGCAGACTGATCTGTTCTACACATACAAAAGCCAACACATAAATTTTGTGGCTAGGCTTGGGCAAGGAGAGATGTCCTGGATGCCTATGCAGAAGGAAAAGGTGTTCAGAAGTATCTCTGTGGGAGCTGGAAGATGAGGATCCAAGTAAGGACCTACAACAAGTGTAAGGAGCAATGTCAAACAAGAGATCTGTCAAGAGGTTAGGGGCACCAAACAAAATTTCAGTCTGCCAGATGCTGGCAGACAAACTCCACTGAGTATTTGGCAGAGACTTCACCTCAATCCCAGATGTACTGTGCAAACTCCCCATACCAGAAGAAAGTAACCCTGATAGCATACTTAAGAAATAGGAGATGGATGCAGAGTTCTTATTTCTAGCCCATAAGTCCTTTCCTGCAGAGTTGGAGAAAGAAAATACCAAGCAGCTCAGACAAGAAAGGAGGAAGATACCCGCAACATTGCCTGATCTCGAAGAAATACATTGCAGTCTGTGTGCAGTACCAAGTGTTATATGTGTGCCAAAGTGTCTGTCTCACTATATTAACTTCTAAACACCTGAGCATCTTTCAGCCAAATTTTGACAGGAGCTTCTGTTCTCAGAGGTTTCCATTAGCTTAACTGTCCCAAGCATCAGAGATGGGGCAGGAACACCAATTAGTACTGCAGCCAAGGGAAATACTGCAGCCCAGCTCATCCTGTTTCAGTTGCTGGAGAATCCACAGAGCAAAGAGAAATGTTGTGTACACTACTAGATACCGAAGAACCCACTGTAAGAAAAAGCCCATGGGAAACAAGATTTCATCAGCTCTGAACCTTAATAAGCTACCTGGTTTTATTCTGTGGCCTGAAACAATACTTAAAGATCAGCATCATTTTGTGCACAAGACAGATCATTTTTCTATTACAGTGACCTCTTCGTTTTACGTTCAGGTACAAGTTAGAAAATAAGAGATCATAAACACTTAATACTTGTCATCAAGACAAAGTTTCAGCTGTCATAAACAATGTATAAAAAATTAGGCAATAACAGCCTGGCACACAAGCATTACAAAGCACAGACTGAGACAGCAGAAAGCAAATGGCTGGCAGTGTAGTCCTCCTCAGCTGGAATTGCCCAATTTCTGCTGTTAATTTATTTGCAAACTACGCAGGTACTTGTATTGGAAAACACACGGACGCTTTAAAAGCCTGATGTTCTCAGCTCCAAACAAACTACTCTTATGCTGTACTTAAACAGAGGGAGAGCAGGAGGCAGCAGGGGCCAAGCTTTGCTTCAGTTAGTGGCATGAGGTGCTGGAAACAAAATTTTCTTGCAGCGTACTGTGTTGCTCACTACAGGAACTTCTGCTTAGCCTCAGGAATAATCTAGAAGCTGGAGTTTTCTGCATGGCATTCTTGTTGACATTTCTAGGAACGCAGGCCTCACTTCTTCCACAGCAAAATACAACTGTATGCTGCCAGCCAGACATCATTTCTATGGACATCTGGAGTCATCAGCCTGAAAAGCATGTATTTGGGTTCTCCTTAGCTGCCTAAAACCTTTCCTTCTGCTCAGGGCCTCCTACCTGACTTCAGCTCACTCCATCAGCTGCAGGCACCGCTGCCTGTGGCACACCTGCCAGCATCTGCTTGCACTGTTTACAAAGCAAAGTCCCTTGCAGTCTTTCTACCCTAATTCTCTCATGTCCAGCATGTCCCCTCCCTTTAGGACTAACAGACTTCCCTGCAAACCACCAGGTCAGCAGCTACGGAGTAAGCTTAATGAGCGGTTGGGAACAAGTCTGTCCCAGTCCGTGCTACTCTGAAGCTATTCCCGATGGGAAAGTTCCCCACCTACTGGATTGGATGCGTGTGGACCAGGAGGCCCGATGAGATGACTTCCAGAGGTCCCTTTCAACCCACACACCTCTACCAGTCTGAAAACTTAAGGAAATGCTCACTCTCACCAAAACACAATAGCAGTGATCCCACGGGAGTTATTTTATATGGTATTTCCAAGCTGGCAAAAACTCCTGTACAGACGAGTACACCAGCAAGGAACTTGTTCTGCTGGTTGGGTGTTTGTGTATTTATAGCTTCACCTTCATAAGGAAGCAGCAGCTTTATCAGTCGGCCTGAAAATAGCCCCATCTATGCACTGAGGAGTTGTGCAACACATGGAGCTCAGTTTCTCAGGCCAAGAAAGAAGTCCCGTCTTAAAGATACATCTTGTAAAGAAAGAAAATCTATTTTGGCTCTTGATTTTTTTTTCACAACTTGGTAAATCTGAATTTTTAAATATCATTTCAGTATTGGAGGTAGTCATCCAACAGACTTGGACAATCCAGAGGGTTTAGGAAGAGTCTTTTATTTTGAAGCTCTTAAAAAGTTGTAAGAATGAGCAGCTCTACTGTCAGAAAGCAATGCTATTTGGAGTAATTTCAGATAATTAAAAGACCATCAAACTGTTACTTGCGTCACTCAGTTCCAAGATATCTATCAGTGGACAAGACAGGATCCAATGCATTGCCACTTACTAGTCCTCCTAAAGTCAAGTAAGTTGCAGCCCTGCATCCTCCTCGTAGAAGTTTGGGTGCTTCTGACAGTGACATGTTACAAATTCCTTTCAGATTTACAAAGCTGGGAGAATGCTTGGTTTTGTGTTCTTTCATGTACACATAAGCATGAGTTGCTATTTCAGACACCACTATAAAACTCTTAGGAGGAGCAATAGGTGATATTTGCACAACTCTGGTTTATTCTGGCTACAAGAGCAAGTTCCAGTGGAATCAATTTAAATTTTTTTTTTCATTTTTGCTTATTCTAAATGTTTGCACTGGCACAGCCATGCACAACAACTAAAACTGGGGTTCAGTCATAATGTAAATCAAGCTACAGAAATGATAACTCGAAAATGCCAAGAGCAGACTGCTGAGCCTAACAGAGGTGTGACCCCTTTAGGCCTTTCCATCTCTTTCCTGTCTTTGATCTGATAGGATTCCATAGCCCATTAACTTTTAAAACTTGGTGTGAAGGCTAGAAGAAAGAGTAATGGAAATCTCTTCCTTATGGCTAATGCTGAGCCCTTGAGAAACTCCACTGAACCAGTCATGTTATTTGGAAACATAAACGCTTTGGAAAACTAGATCTTGACCCTGGGAGCAAACATAAGTATCTGGAGTTTCCCAAACCCTAGGATGAAACAAGGCCTACTGCAAGAGTTCATGTTACCACTTTTCCTACAGTTCAATGGAAGAGAGGAATGACTGGCAAAGGTTAATATTATTTTTTTGTTTAGAAAAACATAATCAAATCGAGATGCAAGGTTTTTCAGGTGATTATCAAAACATGCAAGTAATCCTGACTATAGTCAAGATGGCTTAGAAGAATTTCCCACTGCAATACACAACATATTTTTTTTTTCTGGAAAAGCATAAAGACTGATGTTTAAAAATTAAAAAAAAGGAAAAAGAAAAAGCAGAGCAAAACTAACAAACCGGTACAGTCAAATACAGAACTGAATAATCAAAAAACTTTTATCTCTGTCTTAACCAGGAGGAAAAAAAGTAAATAATTTTCTAGGCATTTTTAAAAACACAGCTACTGCACTGCCTCACTGTCGAACACAGAATGAGTCCTATTCCATGCTCTATGTACTTCCAGGAACCTGTTAGTATCTTCCTTACCTGATAAAGCTAAATTACTTACTTGTATTCTTGAATCCATTGGAATATCACTGTCATTTGAGAACAGAACATACAGGGAAACAGTGCCTCAGAATAAGAAACCTGGAACACATCAACTGAACATTTCTTCTCTTTTTCCTCATGTTAATGATAGCTGTACTGAACAACAACTTCACAAACTCTACAGAACTCTTGAGTTGCGAGCAGCTACGTCAGCCGATTTTTGGATTAGCTCCTTCCGGCTGTACTGGAGAAAGAGCCAGGGAAGAAAGAGGAAAGGAAAATAGCAAGTAGGAAAATTCCTTGGATGTGATAGTGGAGGAACAGACATTTCCATAGTTTATGATTACACAGTCTTAGGAACTTATTATAACTCACTGAACTAGGTCCTAGGGTTTTTCTGTACCATTATAATGTGATTACCAACATTCCTCACACGCTAAAAACTTCCAAGCCGGTTTTGTAAATTTCTTATTTCTCGAAACCAAGCAAAGCAGCAAACTCCAAAGTAAAAAAAAAAAATCAAAGCTTGGTACATTTCCAGCCGAAGTGTTAGTTTCTATAGAAACAAATGGCTGTTTTATTGACTTCATTACTCAACTTTCAACCGATTGAGATGTAAATACGTTAAAACCGGCTCCATTTGCAAGGTATGTTCTCTTGGAACAGCACGGTTCAACCCTGCCGGGGAGGAGGGCGTGCAGCCAGATTCACGGGTTTAAGGGATAACTTTTTACTCCGCGAAGAGGAGGCGAACTCCGGCCGCTCGGGGGAAGCCCGGCCGGGCTGCCGTGACTACGAGTTGCTAGGCGGGCAGGCGGCCGCGGAGAGCCGGGGACGAAGGGCGGCAGGTTCGAAACGCCTGCGGCCACCGGGGCCGGGCCTGCCCCCATCCCGCAGGCCGCCCCTCAGGACCCCAGCGTCACCACAGGGCGGGGAGGCCGGCGGGTCGTGCCGCGGCGCTGCTGCCCACGCTGAGAGCCAGGCCAGCCGCCTCAGAGCCACCTCGGCCGCCACGAACCGGCGCAACGCAGGCCCGGGAACAGGAGGGAGGCGAGGGGGAGGAGCGGGAGGCCCACCCCGCCCGCCGGGGAGTCACCCCTCATCGGAGGAGGAGAAGGAAAAGGAAGGCGGGGGGGGGCACGTAGACGCCACACGTCCCCCGCGCTGACGTCACCGCGCCCCGCGAGTGGCCCTCCCCGGCCAATCGCCGGCGCGCTTAGTGCGGGGGCGGCGCGGCGCGCGTGCCAGTCAGCGCGAAGCTTGCAGGGCGGCCGAGCGCCGGCGCCCCGCCCCCCCCCCGCCGCGGCGCACGGAGGGAAGGGAGGGGGAGAGGGAGAGAGAGAGAGAGAAGGGCCCGCTGGAAGTTAAGATGGCGGCGCGTGCGTGAGCGCGGTGCGGGCCGAGCCTTCCTCCCGGCGCCGGGCTCTCTCTCTCCCCGTCTCTCTCCGTCTCTCTCTTCCCTCTCCTTCCTCGCGCCCCCGCGCCGCGGCGGGTGAAGCCGAGGACTCCGCCGGCAGCCGCGAGCGGCCCCCGGGGGAGGGAAGGGAGGGGCGGAGGCCGAGCGCCCCCCGCTCCCCCCCCCCCCGCCGCCNNGCGGGCGCGGCTCGGCCCCCTCGGGGGGGAGGGCGGGGGGCCGGGGGCGCTGGCCGTGACCTTCGCGGGGCCGCCCGGGGGTCCCGGGCCGGCATGGAGCGGGCCGGGCGATCGCGGCGATAAAGGCGGCGCGGCGGGGCTGTCACACGGGAGGCTGCCGCCCTTTGCAGTAAGAAAGGAGGCCCCGCGTCCCGCTGGGTGGGAGCGACGGCGAGGACGGGAGCGCCGTCCCTTGTGAACCTCGTGGGTAGCTTTATCTTGAGGTGGGGAGGGGAAATTGCAGGCTAGGAGGAAATTGAAGTGCTTGGGAGAAAAGGAATCCTCAAACCCGGTTTGCTTTACTGCTTGATGTGTATTTGACAGCGCTTCGTGCGACTGTCAGGTATTTCTGCTGTAGTAATCACTAATTGTGTGTGTTACGGCTTGTAAATTTCACTTTTATATAGAAAATATTAAGAAACGTGTAACTTCGTCTTGAATTTCTTATATATTTATGCGTGAATAAATCGAGAGCTTTAATCGTTGCTGGATATAAACCAACATTCTTTTATGCTATAGATAAATATTATTTAACATATATAAATAGTGTTTAAATATTTAAAGTATGAGCTCTTGGTTATATTCTTCTGGTTTTGATCTTCCCAGGCTTTGGACTAGGCCAGGGTCCAGCTCACTTCCGCTATTGTTTGTAGCTAGGTCACTTTTCCTAGTCCCATCTTCGCAGAGATGCCTCTGCTAAAACAGCTGAGGTTCGAGGAATTGTGGTGAGGAAAATAGGTCATTGCAAAGGTAAAATTTCTGCCAAACTGCATCATCCCTGCCCTTAAACAGGGAAAAGAAACTTCTAATGATAAAATAGATTTGAAACATGAAGTTAGTGTGGAGTGTATTTTTTTCCTTAACTGAATAATACATTTTACACAATCCTGCTTCTTAAGAGGCCTACACATTCCTAAGGGATTGATTGACTTTTTCCACAGTAATACATTCAGATTTGGCATGGATCTTCCTTTAGAGTGACAAACTCTTGAGAGGTGATGCTGTACTAGGAATTATTCTGCTGCTTCATTGCACTGTTTCGATTTAGGCTAAAATCTAGGACTTTGAACTTGAAAGGACCACAGTGGTTTTTCTTTTTGTGTTTTAGTGTTGATAGGCCCTGAGAAAAACATTTATAATTTAATTATCATGCTTTGCTCTGAGCAAGACCACTTATCTGTTTTTTTTCTTTAATGTCACCTGATTTGTTGGCTTAATGTGATGGCCCTTCAGTCTCCATAATGCTTCCTAATTTTTCTTTTTTTTTTCTTTTTTCTTCCTCCCCTTCTTACTGCAGCAGCAGCTCTTACAACTTCTGTTTGATACAGCAAGCTTCATAATGTGTGGTAATTACTAGATGGAGAAAGCTGTAGAAGTGCTGCTAAGCAGTGACTTACTCTGAAAAATCAAGTGGCTCCTTGATCTGAGCTGCAAGTCATAAATTTCTTCTTCTTAAATATAATTTTACTAGAAATGTGGTAGCTGTGTATCAGAACTTGTAATGCAGTGAAAGCAGCATGATTCATAAATAGGGTTGAGGCACCCACATATGTGCTGGAAATGTCAGTTCAATTTTATCAGTAGCATTGCTGCTTATTACTGTTCTGTCAATGTAGATTAGGATCTAGATAGCTTAATAAGTTCTCAAGTACGTTCATATAGAAGTTAGGGTCTTGGAACATCTCCTATCTCTATTTCCCCTCATCACACTTCATAGGCTTTTCTGAGGCTGCAGTGCAGGTGATGGTCAGTAGCCCGAGTTAGCTTTTTTTCTGTCCGTGTTCTGAATGATAATTGTTTCTCAGAATCTGATTTTGGGACAATAATTCTGCATTGTGTGCTTTTGTTTTTAGTGTGTGTAGAACATGATCAATGGTATTGCTTTCAGTAATGGATCCATGTTCTGCATCTAAGGAATAATCACATTTTAAACCACAAGGGATTTATTGGTGCAGTCCCTGTGTGTTCAGGATACATGACAGTTCTGAAATTTTATTGTAAAATATTCGATGTATTGCACTTAGTAATCAGTGTAGAAGTGTGAAGGGAGTGAAGTGTGTTTGGAAAACATTCTCCTGAAGTATTGCTCTGTTTTTAAGCAGACTGCAAAATGTGAGGAAGCATGGGTTTTTTTTTAGTTTGGTTTGGGGCAGTTCATGTCTCTCAGTATTTGTATCAGTTTTTCTTTTATCCCTGTTAGTTATAACTGTTCTTCTTTTAGCAACCCGGAGAATGGTAAAACACTTTGAAGGAAAAAGTAACTGTAGAACCACAAATAATTGTGAGGACACCTGAGCAAACCTATTCATCATCTGGAAGTACTTCTTAACTAGAGTTTGAAAAATGGTAGTCCTAAGTAGCATTTGAAAATGGTAGTTAATATTATACCTTAATGGAGGTTATTAGACCTCTCTCAAATCAGTTGAAGCAGTGTTAGTTTGTTCATGGCATTCACTCAGATGCCTGGAAACTAGTTGTGGTGAAGAAGGCTTTTACAGGATAAGGTTATATTTAGTTTTGCAGTTGTGTTAAATTTTTTTTTTAAATGGATAATAAGCAAAGCTTTTGTTTGGGATGAACTGAGGTAATTAAGTAATTAATTTTTTCCAGTGAGTTTATTTAGGAAGATGGACAACTTGGACTTTTTCATAAGTGATTTGTTCTCTGCAAACTAAGTATGAAAAGTTTAATGGGAGAAAAAATTGGTATGGCCTGCAGTTTGTGAAACAGATCCATAAAGTATTTGAAATGGAAATAATTAATGGCCTTAATATTTGGAAAAGAGATGCCCATTTTCTGTTACAGTGAATGGGAGATATATTTTGTTGATTATCCACCTGTTTCATGTATGTTTCAGCATTGGAGACTTTGTGAAGGAAGTTTGACACAAAATTTCATAGATAAGTCAATCTTAGTAAATTCTTAGTTTATTTCTTCATTTTATGTTGGGTTAGGAAGTGGGTGACAAAACCATTTCTTGGCTGCTTTGAAACCTCCCAGGAGCAGGTTAACTTGTCCCTATGTAGAATGGGAAGGGATGGGGGGGTCCTTCACCTTCCGAGGATGGCTTTCCACACATGAACAGGGACAGGATTCATCTCAAGATTTTGCCTCTGTGTTTACCTTATACTATGAAAATATTTGTCAGCTAAGCCACTTAAGTCCTAGCATAGGGTAAGATGTAATTTTTGAAGTGGTCATCGATGCAGTCTTAATGTGCTTTGTTCTTTCCTCTTGAAGATGATGTGCTGAATTTGGTTAAATAGAGGGTATTCTGAATTTAAGATGAGTGTTAAGAAGTGGTTAAGCTCTTTGAAACAAGTAATGTCACTGAGAAAAATTCATTCCAAGCTTCAGTGAGCATGTAGTCGGTTTTGAGGGAAGAAAGGATTGTCTTGCTGTTATGTGAGTTTTTTTCCCCTTAATAATATATTCAATGCCTTTCTCTGTTATTCACATATTACTTACTTTAGGTTATACCTGAACTGAAAGATTCACTAGTGAACTTTGTTTCCTGCATTGTTTACACCCTCTAATAATTAATCAATTTCTGCGGGAAAATACACCTAGCAAGAACATACCCTTCTAATCTGTGCCTGTGCATCTTGTAGCTTATGTACATGAAAACATCATTTTAGGGTAATAAGCAGGTTATCAGTGGATATGTGGGCTTCTGCTCTGGTGGATTTTCTTGCCTTCCCTTTGCATTTACTGATGAGTAAATCTGTTAAAAATCTCAAGCAGATGTTGCTGGATGGAGCTGGTGTAGGGTGTGGTAGGATTCTGTGCAGGGAGCCAGCAGGGATGTGGAGCTGGTGTTCTGGCCCCACATGTCTGCAGGAGCCATGCATGGAGAGGGAGAGAGTGTTCCTGATAACACAAGTGTTTGTTTAGCCCTGAACTCCCACTCTGAGGTCCCCAGGCATGCTGGGAGAGTACCTGCCCTCTTATGGAAAGGAAGGCAGCCTGAGAGAGCGAGAACTTCCCTGCTGTTACTCACATTTAATCTGCATTGCTGTGCAAAGTTGGGGGCAGAAGGAACTGGCTGACTTGTTCTTAAATAGAAAACCTACAACTTGTGTGTGGATAATACAGTGCTTCTTTTATCTCAAGTGATTTATTTTGGTGTGCTTTAAACTGTTTCCTAATCTACTTTAGCAAATATGAAGTTAGCCTGCCTCAAACCGGAATAGATGGTTTAATTACAGGGAGACCATTGCTGATGTGGTGCTTTAATCCTTGACTTACAGCTGCTTAATGAGACTTTATAGTGGGACAAGCATTGACTTTGTTTTTAGGATTGGTTTCTTGGAAACATAATAAAATTTAAATTGGCTTCTTTGAGAAGAGAGTGAGGAAGTGATGTGACTATCAGCATTGTTATCATCATCAGACCCTTAGTTGGAAACACTTTTTTTAAGAATAAAATGGTTTAGTTGTGTCAAAAGGCTTGCACCACCACAATGGGCATGCAGACCGTTATAGGGTTCATAAGTTGAGAAGCAGGGCATTATGATTTGATCTTGTTTCGGTAATGTTATTTAAGGACAGTAGTTTGGGAAGTTGAGTGTTGGTATTTAGACATAAACATCATTTCGTATCTGGTTGAATGTGAAAGGCTACTTATACTTAGGCCAATAGACCAGGCCTTTTTGGACTTTGCTCTGCCAGGGTCCTCTTCTGGTTACAATTGTTTGCTATGCCCCAGACACTGTTTTTTAGAGATAATATATGTAAGTTTCTGTGAATATCATTGCTGAAAGTTTCCTGAGATGTTATAAGTCATTTCTCCCTTCTGAAGGAAGGAAGTTTGTTTTCCCCACTTACTATCTTGCACTAACTTTTAAGTGTCTGATAGCACAGTGGACTGACTTAATTTGCTAAAATGATACGAAGCTTACCCTGGTAAAGTGAAGTAAGTACATTTTTGTGGATTAGGAAGTTGAACTGGTTTGTCTCCTGGCTCGATGAGCATCGATGCAGATGAATTAAAAGGGATATTTTGAAAAATGCAGCAGTGGGAGTGAAGAACGGGGAAGAGGAAGCAGGGTTGAGTTCCTTCCATTTTGAAAGCAGCACGTTTATTTTGGCTGCTGTAATGTGAAACTGTACTGTTAATGTGATCTGGGCTGAGAGGAGTTGTGCCCTGTCACAAGGAATTTAGTAAAACAGTAGTTCAGATACATATTTAAAGGTTGGCAATGCAAGCCAAAGCTGCCAGAAAACAACTTTTTAATTCTAAGAACAGTAAGTTTATCAGTCAATGACACCTATGTGCTAGTTCTTGGTAAAAGCTAAAGTATATAATCAATACTTTTAAGGTCATTTTGATATAGTGAGTATGTATTTATTAAATGTTCTAGTTGTCATGTAGGATACTTTTTATAAAAGTTATTTGTCAAAAATTTGTAGGTAAATTGTAAAATAGTTATAAAATGTATGATAATCTTTTTTTTTTTCTTAAACTATCTAAAATTTTAGTAGATAACTGTTCAGCAAGCCATTACATTTGTATGAAAAACAGCTGAAGACTAGAGAAAATCTGCCAAGGCTGTAGCTAAGTGTGGCAAACTCTGCAGGGTATTGCAGCTGCCTTCTTACAGTTACGCATGGTTAATTGTTTCTGCATCTGGGTCGGGGCAATCCCCAATTTCAATACAGGGTGGGGGATTTTGTGATTGAGAGCTACCCTGCAGAGAAGGACTTGAGGGTGCTGGTCAATGAGAAGCTCGATGTGAGCCGGCAGTGTGTGCTCACAGCCCAGAAGGCCAATCGTACCCTCGGCTGCATCAAAAGATGCATGGCCAGCAGGGTGAGGGAGGTGATTCTGCCCCTCCATTCTTCTCTTGTTGAGACCTCATCTGGAGTATTGTGTCCGGTTCTGGAATCCTCAACGTAAGGATATGGAACCGTTGGAACGGATCTAGAGGAGGGCCACAAAGATGATCAGAAGGCTGGAACACCTCTATGAGAACAGGCTGAGAGAATTGGGGTTGGTTTAGACTGGAGAAGACTCCAAGGAAACCTTATAGTGACCTTCAGTACCTGAAGGGGCTGCAAGGAAGCAGGAGAGGGACTGCTTACAAAGGCTTGTGGTGATAGGATGAAGGACAATGGCTATAAACTGGAGAGGGGCAGATTTAGAGTAGACATAAGGATGAATTTCTTCATTGTGAGAGTGGTGAGACACTGGCACAGGTAGCCCAGGGAAGCTGTGGCTGCCCCATCCCTGGCGATGTTCAAGGCCAGGTTGGATAGGACCTTGGGCAGCTTGATCTAGTGGGAAGTGTCTGCCCATGGCAGGGGGCTTGGAACTAGATGATCTTTAAGGTCATCCTTAAATACTATGACTTAAGTGGAATACACAGTAATATGTATTTGAAAATTAGGTAAAGAAGGAGAGGGGTTTCAAGGTACCTTTTGTTGTAGTGATTATACTAACAGCAATCTAGGTAGTTAAATTTGCAAGATGCTCCCTGTAAAAGCTGCTGTTTTGTTTTTCCCTGCATGAACTCAACAGCAGCTTATGCAGAAGAAAACAGTATACAAAAACTACTTGTGCTTTTAGTTGCACAAACTTTTTTTTTAAAATCCAGTGAAGTTCAGTAAGGCTTTGAGTCTTGCTAACAACTTCAGATAGAAGACTGCAGTAGTTTGCATCTGTATAGGCCCCAGAGATAACATGGGAGCAAGGCCTAGTTGAAGTGACCAGAGGATTTTAAGTTGGGAGGAAAGAGTAGCTGAAAAAATATTTAAGTAAGTGTGCAAATGTAATTTTCGAGATGCACCCATACCTTGTCCAAGACTGTAAGCCTGGCAGTTTAAATGAGGACAGTCACAGACCATTAGTCCACCACAGCAACAATTATCCAGGTTTCAGATCTTAATTATTTTCCCTTTCTGGCATAGAAGTATTTTGATAATAAACTCTCTGCTCTACTTCTCCAAGGAAAAGTAGCAATTTTGTTTCAAGTTAAAGAGCTTTTTGTTACATTTGAAAGTACGTGGCCTCTCTGGTACAGAGGTATGAAGTTGCCTATTCTGAACACTTAAAACATGCTGTAAAGCTGAGTAGAAAGATGTGAGGTGGGCACACTGGTCATCTACCTTTATGTAAAACTGCCAGTTTGGTTCCAGCTAAGGAGTGATATAACTATTGAATTTGGTACATTTGAAAATTTTGTCTTACTCTGACGAGTCTCACTGCTACTGCCAGCACTTACCAGGGGAAATTCTCCTGGTAAATATGCTTCACCCTGTCTTTCAGCAAGGCTTAGCTACTGTGCTTTAGAATGCAGTGTGCCAATCTGCATTGGTGCAGAAAGGTTTTGCATATTTGTTTGCCACCTTTTGTAACACCCCAGTGTGATTATTTTGTTGCAGTTGTAAAATTGATCTTTAACATAGTACCTTATGGTTTGTCTCATTGGCTAGTTTTTGTAATCTCAAGGCTGCTGGCGTTATGCCATGTCTCTTAGCAGTTTCTCAAATTGTTTACATCTACAAGGGGGATGAAATGTGTATTTTATGTAATTTTGTTTTGGAGAGCTTTTCTTGATGAAACTGGTTACTACCTTTTACCAGAAAAGATGCCCCAAAATAGCTTTGGTCCTTCATGTTTCTGATTTAAAATTACATTGTAGTGTTTTAATAAAGAATGCAGAATTAAAAAATTTGAAAGCCTTCATGCGATTAGTACTATTTTGGACATTAACTGTGTTGGAACTTCTAACTGCTCTTGTTGTTTTATTGCCAGCCAAGCAGTCTGCCAATTTAATTTGTGACAAAGGTGGTTTAACTGAACAGGTGCAAACATGAAGGCTACTGCAGACTTTAATAATCTTAAGAAATTTGTCTTCAGTCAAAAAAAAAAAAAAGACAACCACAAACCCTACTTTCAAGGGTGCGTGTTTATTGTTTGTTTGAGTTTTTTGCTTTTTAGTCAAAGTAATTAGTGTTGTGGGCAGTTGGGAATATCTTAACTAATCTAGGTTGGTTATACCCATGCAGCTGTAGTTTGCCTGCTCATTAGAAAATAGCCCAGAAAGAGACTTTGTGCACCAAACACAGGGTTTGGTGGTGTTTCTTTCTGCAACTTGTTTGCCATCCTCTCTGGATAAGCTTGATGCTAATTTTTGTCTTTTTGTTTAATGCCATGTAGAAAGAGCAGTTGCCTAGTTGCTTACAATCTTTCATTCTTGATTCTCCATTAGGTTTCCTCAAGCTCATCATTTTTGCCTTTGGAATAGATTATCTGTTTATCTGCATAGATAGTTCTGGTACACGGATATGGATGTTGATTTGGGTCTGTGGATTCTACAAAAGATTATAATTTTACTATAGAGTTTCTAGTGGGGAGCCTGACTTTGACTTAATATGGACAAATGTTTGTGCTACCGCATTTTTTATCAAGAACTTAACTGGAAAATAAATACTCATGTGAATGCAGTTGAATGAGAGCTGTAGGCCTTATTCTGATGTCATTATCATTGGGGCTTGTCACTTCCTTCAGTAATTTTAATTCTTGTTTGTCTTGCAATGTTAACTTTCCTCGGTGTGTTTCTAGGTGTTTGTTCATTCATTCATGCTGTAAAGTTTTGCTGTTCTCTGTCCAGCCTGAAAACTGTCAGAGATGTTGGTTGGGTTTTTTTTTCCTTACTAGTATGTATTGAGAACCATTCTTGTAAAGAGGTTTTATGGCTTTTAGTCCATTTTATATTGTTTTACCTTTTAATATAACTGTGTTATTGTTGTCTGATCTTTTAATGAAGATATTTTTCTTAGGTTGTTCAAACTCTTCTCTTCAGTTTTGACCATGCTTCGTCCATAACAGCAGTTTTCCATCTCTCTCTTTTTCTTTTAACTTTTTTTTTAGGCATTATTTACACAATTTGCTGACTTTGGCAAAATGTGTCTGTCTATGGAGCAAGGATTTAAAGGTACATAATAAAATGTTCCAGTGATTGTAGCATCTTGTTGCTGTGGGGCAGATTGAGTAAGCAGAATGTAATCTGGCTGGGATTGCCTTGCTCTCAATGGAAAGGCGTGGGGGGGATAACAGGCTGTTTGCTGAAGCTGCCAAAACTTTCTTTCACTTGTGGTGCAGAATCTGTACCTGGCAAGATTGTTTCCTGAAATAGTATGGCCATAGGCAAAATGTGAAGCAGGAGGTGTGCAAGGTGCTGCTTCATGAATTCTCCTAAAAGAACCAAAATACTAGTTTTGCTGAGGGGAATCACCTGGAGTTTTGTGGCTGTGGTACAAACAGATGGAAAAGAGAAAATCTGGTTTTTGGTTACGCAGAAAACTATTGTGATGAGCTGTGCATCTCAAAAGCTGGGGTTTTTTGAGTTATTTTGCCTGCAGTATGTATCTGACAAAGCAATTTGGCTGCTTGCTTTTCTGGCATGGTGCTTGCTCTCTGCTCCCGTTGCCAGGTCTCATTCCATTCCTATCTAAATCAAAGATACAGTGTCTGAGAGGAAGGATTTGAAGATGTAGAAGATGGTGCCAGTGTGAGGAGGGGAGTTCATGGTATTTTAAAAGGTAGTTTTTAACAAGTATGCAAAAGTGACAGGCAGATAATACTGTGATGCTTGAGTTTTTGTTGAAGACTTTCAGCCTTGGAATGGGAGGAGTTGGTGAGTAAAGGACTAGACATGCTAAATGATCTTTCCCTGTTGCTAAAACTAATTCAGCATGTGAATGAGCACACTAGATGTTACTGAAAAGCAATCAGAATTCAGTAACTTGTTTATACTTTGTGTCTTTCTCTTTGTGTACAAATTGTTTTATTGAAAGAGAAGTGTTGAATAATGTGACAGTTCGTACTTTGTACTGGGGAGCCCAGACACGTGAATGCTCTTATCAAAGGCCATTTTCCAACTTTGGACATAGTGGTCATGGCTTCCAGAAGCTTGAAGAAAAAACGAGAGAATGGTGGACAGGTTATGATTTGGGTTCCCATAGTAGACTCAGCTGGGACCAAAACGTGGCTCTCCTGGCATTAGGCTGATGTGCTAGTAAATACACAACCTCCCTGGTGGCTCTTAATTAGCTCTTGAAGGAACTTTAACAATCATTGCTGTGGGACACAGAAAAGTTTTAAGATCTTACAATGACTGGGTTTTTATTTATTTAGAATTATTTTCAGTGGAATCATTAGAGTAAACGCTGACAGTAAAAAACAGGATTTTTTTTCCCCTTTGTCTAAATATGGTCTTTTAAGTTTCACTTGTTTTGCTCAAACAAGTGTATAGCTTCCTAGCTACATTTGGTAGGTAGTATTCATATGTTGCCCAACATAGTAATATTGACTCACCGTATTTTCTGTGAGTATTTTTCAGGTATCCTCGAAGATGACAATAGGGTTCTAAATTCCTGTTATCCACAATCATGGAAGAATATATTTACTGAAATGATGGATAGCTAAATAGCATACAAGTTTCATTGTCGTAGAATTTGGAACTCGCACTCGACTGAGTTGAGTGATCCAATTGTTTAGCTTTTTGTGGTCTTCTAGATGAAGAATTGGCCTTCTGCTAAGTGTTAAGCAAAGATTCTTTGCAGCTATGAGGACTTCATGTGATTGAACACGATCTGGGAATGCAGAATGATGTTTTGATGTATTCCACGCCAGGCAGAGTTCTTTCTTGTATTGCCTGAGTCTATCCTATGTTTAGAAGTCTGCTGTTATAGAATAATATTGGGTTGAGGCTAACTCCTTCTTCTGTAGTGTATTTTTATATTTTCCCCACAGAAAGACCACTAGGCATCTAAGCAACATGTAGCTGTAGATCTACTTTTACTAACAAATCCTCTGGACATTGTGCTAAATAACCTCTGTGGGTGCACTGTAACTGCTATGTGCTAGCCCTGACAGAATCATCCCATTTGTGATTTCTTTCTGTTTATATTCAGACTTTTCATTAAACTTTTATTTTGGAAAAGAAGTCGTTGTGTTATAGCTGTTTTAGGATTGTATGTGTGCTCATTTAATGTAAGTTCATCTCTCTCTCGTACTGGGGAGCCCAGATTTGGATGCAGGACTCCAGGCTTGGCCTCACCAGTGCTGAATAAATGGAAGGATCAGTTCCATAGACCTGCTGGCAATGCTTTGTCTGATTCAGTCTAGGGCACTATTTTCCTTCTTTGCTGCAAGGCATGCTGGCTCCTGTTCAACCTGGTGTTCACTAGTACTTGCAGATCCTTTTCTGCAGAGATGCTTTCCAGCTGGGCATCCCATTCCACTGATGCATGTGGTTCCTCCTCTGGTGCAGGACTTTTGTGGTTCCTCCTCTGGTGCAGGACTTTTGTGCTTCCCTTTGCTGAGCATCAGGAGGTTGCTGTTCTCTGGATGGTAGCATGACTGGCGTATCTGTCACTCCTCCCAGTTCAGTGCCATCAGCAGGGGTGGTCCTGGTGTTGACCCCTAGGTACACTGCCAGTCACTGGCCTCCAACGAGGCTTCACACCACTGATCACCACCCTCTGGGGTCAGCCATTCAGTTGACATCACTGTCTGGGAGTGCATCTGTGCTTCATGAGCTTCTCTGTGGGGATCTTACAGGAGGTGGTATCAAACACCTTCATTGAAGTCTAGGCAGACAATATTCATGGTTCCTCTTCCTTCTCTGATGCAGTGATAGGAGATCTGCCTTGCTTTCTTAAACCCAGAATTGAAATATAAGCTTACTCTCTCTGTAGAGTGAAGAAGATGGGTAAGTCATCTTACCTGCCTATGCAGTATATGTTGAATTCTGAATATTAGATATGGGTGGGTATCTACCTTTAACCTTCTGATATGGTTGCTACTATCCTGTCTTTGCTAATTTTTCTTGTCCTGCCTTTTTTTTTCTTGTTGTGACCTAGCTTATGCCTAACTATAGGCATAGGTCATTGTCTATAATAGTGTTGTTATATCATGAAATAATAATGTTCTGCTGTAAGGGGATTTACTTTGGGCAGTCATTGTATTACCTGAAGACTTTTCAGTGATCTTGCAGAAAACTGTTTCCAGGAGATTAATTAGTTTGATGTTTGCCATATTAGCTTTGTACTAAAGCTTACTGATTCAGCACAGCATGTTACTGTTGTTCCAGAGAGGACTATTAAATGGTCAGAACTACCTTTATCAACCAAACTGACGATTCTACAAAACAGATAATAAAGTTTGGGATTCATGTTCTGTGAACTATGAAACGTAAGAGTAGTTGTTACAGACAGACAATTTTGTCTGACTGTTCATCTTATTTTCCTCCTGTTTGTGACAGTGACCAGTGCTGGACGACAGGAGAGGAGTATTAGAATAGAGCAAACACACAGTGGTTCTTTACCAGCTTCTAACAATTTGCAGAGCTTCCCTTAGCAGTCGGTGGTGGCTTGGTATGCAGTAACTGTATGTTCCTGGTTTATATTTCTTAGAATTGTGGGAAGACATTGTGCAAGTCATTATTATACCTGATTACTGACTTTGTGGAGCAGTGGCTTTCATTGTAACCTTGTCGTTTCAGTGTTCTGTGTATTGTACTGTAAATGTGATGGCCCACCCCGCTGCTGAGTGGTTTCGGTTAATGTGGAGGCTGTCGTTTTGTTCTTCACTTGGGATTTTTATTATTTCTACAGGCAATTCTATTCCTTGCTTTTGGGTGGTACTTCAGCATTTTTGTAATGGATGCTTCCCGCCCCTCCCCAGCAATGACTTAATACTTAGAGTAGACTTTAATTTTCTTTTCCCCTTTTCCACTGCCCCTGTTGATTGCGAAGATGTTTTACACCCTTATTTCTTAATTTATTCACCTAGAAGAAAGGTGACTGGTACAGCAGCTGTGGGAGGCTACCTCTTTGGAGAATGCTGTCTAAGGTTTGAAATGGTGATTTGAAACAGAATCCTTTGGTAGACTGTACTGTGG
Organism: Piaya cayana; assembly: GCA_013389865.1. Classification (NCBI taxonomy): domain Eukaryota; kingdom Metazoa; phylum Chordata; class Aves; order Cuculiformes; family Coccyzidae; genus Piaya; species Piaya cayana. The sequence continues at coordinate 365,222 of WAAB01003723.1, forward strand.
CATGGAAGATAGCTGAACGTGACTTTACATCTGTGACAGCGTCTGGTGTCCAAGACATCTTAGCATCAGGCAACAAAGATAAACATGCTTTGCTTAAGCTTCTCATTTGTGTCAGTTTCTGCATTTCTGAGACTCTGTTTTCATGACACTGATAGAGATGGGAGATGATTTCCACATGATTCAAGACAGGCAAGTGTGACAGGGCTTTGGTCTGTGGAGGCTTTGCAGCTCTGCTGGGATGGAAGCCATTAATGGGCCCCATAGCTACCTCCCTGGGTCTGGCTTGCTGTGGCCTGAGCACTTCAGGGCCTCAGTTGAGGGTTGGAGGTAGTATTTACTTTTTAAGTGTTGATAAATATGTTACCCGATACTGTTTTCCAGTGCTTGAGTTGGTTTGTGTTTTCTTTTTCCTTCTTGGTTATCTGCTTATTGCTAGCTTTCTCTTGGAAAGAGAAAATTGTATCTTCAGTAGTTTTTTCTCCTCTGGTGTGAAAGTCTCATGTGTTTGTTGACTTCCAGACTTCATTGATGTATTAAGTTGTCTTAGAGAGGTGTGATCATTTAGAAAAATGCACCAGGGCTAAATTAATTTTATTTTTAACTTTCCTACTCAAAGTTGTTCACCCTACCAAGCTGCTGTTCATTTTAAAATGTACCTTTCCTTTTCCTCCTCTGCAACTCTTACCATCACCATGTGGTGCTGAAATGAGGGAAGCTCTGTGGTAGGGCCCTTACCTGGTAGTTTAACTTTAGAGTGTACAAATAACTATTTAAGGCTATTAAGGAACAACTTCATGAAAAATTTGAGAGAAGCTTCTGAATATTGTGTCTGGGACTCTGTAGCATTGCTTACTGAGTACAGAAAGACTTCTTTCCAGAGGTGTGCAACCTGCAAACAATTTTATGTTACATCTCTGCAGTTAAATCTTTTGTTTGAATTGCTTCACTTAAGTGAATTTTGCTGTGTATTCTTTAAAGACCTAGCTGATGTTTAAAAACATAGTGTAAAGTTGCAGCTTAAAAGAAAAACAGTTTTCTTTGTATTGTTGCATGAATTAATCTCTGAGATGGTAGGGTTTGTTTGAATAGTTCCAAATGGATGTGCTAGATGTACTGTTACCTAACCTGACATTTTGCAGGTTTGATTAAGTATTAGTGCCTGTAAATACTGTTTCTGTTAAACATCAAGTAATTTTTTGAGGGGAAAGTTAGGTGAATCTTGCTACATGACATTCCTATTTACAGTGCACTGTGCTTTTCATGTTTCTTGTCTGCTTGACAAGGTCTTGCAGATGTTGACCAAGTGTAGATGATGTGGGTCATGGGGGTTTAGTTTCTTTCGTTTTAATTTTTGTAACTGTTAGTTTCCTAACACATGGGGGCACATGGGGGGAAGGATGAGCATACATTCGTATTAGCTCTTCTAAAACCTTACTGCAGTAAGACAGTTCTGCTTATGTCTAATGGTTTGATTGTTTGTGAATGGTTGGTGTCATGATGGAAATACTTGAGAAGGATGAATATTCCTTCAGGATGACTGGCAAGGTAGGACTGCTACTGACTGACTGCTACAGTGAACGTGTATTATAGAAGTCGGTAGTGCCTTTAAAAAAATTTCTCAGGCCAGTCTGCCTACTTTAAAACAGAATATTTCTGTTCCTACAACCTCATTAAAAGCACAAACTGTAAACTGGAATGTTGCTATTATGGATGTAAGGGTTTGTTTAAATACAGTAAAGTTACTTTAAAATGTTACAAAGTTCATTATTTCTATAAGATAGTGTTTTGAAATAGAGTTTATCAGTAACTCTCTCTCATTTTTTTTGGCCTTGGTTTTACAAAAAAGGATGTAGTAGAAGGATGGGTCCTCAGATAAACATCTCTGGAGATAGAAATGTAGTTTGAGAGGAGAAGAAATAGCTTGTGATTAATAAGTGTCCCTTGTGAAGGCTGATCTCCTGTAGTCCTGAACTGTGACCTCTTTGGTTGCTTAGTGTGAGCATAGTTCCCTTGTATTCTGGTTAGTTTGGAGAGGCTAGAAATTGTAACTGCAGAACTTAGAAGTGAAGCCGTCCTTGCTTAGCTGGGACAAACTGACTTCTTGCTTTCCTTACAGCTGTTTTTGGATGAATTTTTGTAGGTATATTTAAAGAACACATGTCTTCACACAGAAGCTGTCATCATTAAACTTCTTGTTCCGAAGAATGGCGAGCTAGTGCATTTCCTCAAAAATCATTTTGTGAGCAAAATGCATATTGCTTCTAACTTTGTCCTTTGAAATAGTTTAATTGTCTTCAATGAGAGTTTTTTGAAGTTTCATGTGTCCAGGCATTTTTGTCGGAGATTTGTTTTACCTCAGAAGGGTCTCCGTGGAAGTGTCGGCCTTGCTTAATGAGAATTGATTAAATCATCTCTTCCTCCAGTATGTCAGTTAAAATTATTGAATCGTATTGTTAAAATGAACCTGATCTTAAATATGTATTTGTGTTTTTCCTTCAGAGGGTTGGTAGTACGATACCATGCAACCGTGCAAGCAGAAATGTTCCTGTTGCTGCAGGAAATGTTTTTATGAAATGATTTAGAGCTTTTATTTGCACAAACATATTTTTCCATACAGAATACACAAACATATCTTTCCACTTTACTCCTTTTGTGTTAGTTTAATTTAGTGACTGGTGTTCACAGGAATGCTGGTGGCAGCACAGTGAAAGGGGAGAATGGGGGTGGAGCCAGCAGCCCAGCAGGGACACAGCACTAGGGAGCTATTCCTTTTTCACTGGTGGTGTTCTGTGTCAAATTCAGGTCTTCATGGATCTCTAAGATTATTAGGCAATACTTGGTAACTTTAGGATTACAGCAGTTGCATATGATGAGATTGGGAGCTGAGGTAGTTTTCACCTTTTTTTTTCTTTACTAAACGCACCTGCAGAAAAGAAAAATTACTTTCAGCTTCATCACTTATATTCTTCTGTGTTCTGTCACCTTAAATGTTGACAGCAGTCTCTTTTCACTAGGTTAGATTTCTTTTGACCTATGCTTTTTGCAGATAGACCTGCTCTTTTGAGATTGGTGTTACTAATAGATTTCATTGAGCATGCAGGTCATCTTTCTGTGCATATTCCTTCCTTATCACTTCATTATTTTTTTTTGCTAGTAAAAAAGGATTGTGATGTTGTGGTGATTTTTTCCTTGTTTTTTTTTTTTGACTAATTGAAGACTGTCTGTTTTATTGGTAGTGCGCAGATTTTGTGACACGAAGCTCAGATAAGAAACCTTACATGTTCCTCATTGACTAGTCTAGTAACCATCTCCAATAAAGAACTATTTTATTTGCCATCAGCTTTTGATATAGGCAGTGCAATAACCTCAAAGGTAGGTTTCCCTATTCTATAATTATTACTCCTGCTTGCAAAGAAGAGAAATGTTAATTGAAATCTGTTCATGATGCCTGTGGGACACTGTTAGGAGATGTACTTAAGACATGAAATTTCAGGGGTGTTTAACTTGTCGTATGCAGTAGATCCCTGCTTGCTTTATGAAATGGTGTGGTAAGCCGTGGAGTGTGTGTCATTCATCTTCAGGGTTCATTCCACATTCTCCCACAGTAGTTCATTCTTGTGGGGTACCTTCCATGCAGATTGCACTTGAAGTTTGTGACCTCTCCTTCCTTTTTGTGGGTTGTCTTTGCAGAATCTTATCTACGTATGTACTGTTGGCCTGTGTGAGGTAGTTGTGGCTGGGAATTGGGAGCGTGAAAGTGCCTACTTACAAACCAGCAGCTTGGCTTGGATAAGCACAAGGCAATTCTAAGCACGTTCACTTCCGTCCTGCTATCCTTTTACTGTGTGCCTTTCTTATTGTACTTGAAAGTTGTTTCTATAGGTAAAAATTAACTTGTTTCTCAAACAAACATATATCTTTTTTTCCTTTTTTTTTTTCCCCCTTAGGACAAACAAATGCTTTAGAGTTGAATACTATTGATAATGTTAAGACTTGGCTGTCTGGACCTCTGATCTGTCTTATTTCTCATGCTCAGGGTTTGCAAGTAACTGAAGTCCATATCAGTCTGTGTGTAGAAAATGAAGTGAGGCAAGTAAAAAGAAAAGGTTTAGAGATGTGGATTCAGGTAGAGGAAAACAATACTGGCATGTGTGTCTTCTGTTAGGTTTAGAAAGGTGTTGCTGATTAAGAAGGTGGTTTGTGGAATGCTAGGATGGACATGGTACCAAAGGTTGGATTTCTTCCTTAATTGGGAAGATCTTGCATTATTTTTTTGCAGGATTAAACTGTTTTGTATCTTAATATGATACAAATATTCCAACTAAAATTGAAGCTATTCTGGGGCTTGTTCAGATTGCTTATCATCTTTGGGAAGAAAGGAGCCCAAGTTTTACCTGAAATGCCTACCTGGTATTATAAGAGTATCTTTGCTGCCTGGAGAAGATCTTTTGTAAGTGGGTTTGAAATTACCTTAGAAATCACTGTGTTGGATTCCACCTTTGGACACTTCACTGTCTAAGCAGGAGTGGTCTGTGAGCATTTTTGGGTTCTGTTCTTCAATTTAGTGAGGTGCCACAAAAGTGAAATAGAAATATTTCTTGAAACATTCTTTCCCTTTAAGTAAAGGTGATGTTTTACATAACTCTATGCATAGTGAATTTTCTGTGGATCGTTTCTTCTGCTAGTCACAGTTCTTTGTTCCTTTTGATGCTGTTTTTTGTGCATCTGTTTTCCCGTCTTCTCTGTTTTGGGGAACTTGCTGTCATATTTTTGGCTCTGACATGCCACGTGCTTGGATTTCCTAGAAAATGATGATTCTGTCTACTCTGGGATGCTGTGTTCAAGCTCATGCAAGGAAGTACAAGTATATTTACAGTTTATGCTCACTGCTTATTCAGTGTGTAAAGTGGCAAATTTTGTTGTTAAAAAGGCAGGAGAAGTGCTTTTTGATAGTGACTTGCAAAACACACAGAAATGCAAGAAAACATGAGTTTTCTGGCAAGATAGTAGGTGGGAAGGGTGGAACTCTCAAGTAGAAAACTGTCAACTTCAAATCAGGTGGGCTTTTTTGACCTTCATACAGGTTCATACACCAAGCAGTATTTATATGAATATGGTGGTAAATTGCTGCCATAATGTGGTAAATGTGGTACCTAAAGTGGATGTTGTGTGCTGTGGGTAATGTCTTTCAGCCAACAGCTTTATTTCTTTTTGTTGCAGATTAAGGGAAGTATCAGAGAAGCTGAACAAATATAATTTAAACAGGTAAGGCGTATCACATGCTGCTGTAAATCGTGTAGGAAAATAAATTTTTCTAACAGCAGCAAGAAGTGAGTGATTGTCTTGTAGATATAGTCCTAGAAAGCCTCAGTACCAAGGTTCAGAAATGCTTGCAGTAGCATAGTTCTTGTGTTAGGAAGAAAATGTTAGATTTTTCAGTTTTCATAAATTATATTATTAAATACCCCCCACATGAAATGGCTCCATAATTTTAAGTATAACCCCTGTTGTTTATTGCTGACCAGATTAAATGAAAACTAATCAACTTTTAAGGTTCTGTTCTGCATTTTCTGTACTTAATGACAAAAATATGTCATGGTTCCTTTAACTAATGCGTGTTTACTCATTCTTGAATATTTTAAGATCAGTAATTGTCACTGCACATTATTCCTTCCATAGAGCACTTTTTTCTAAAATTTTTCAGACTTAAAAAGTTTTAAAATGTCATACAAGCTCACTTTTTGTTTTCAGCCACCCCCCTTTGAATGTATTGGAGCAGGCCACTATTAAACAGTGTGTGGTGGGACCAAATCATGCTGCATTTCTTCTTGAGGTAAATTACTTAAATCTGCTCAGATAACAAACTCGTAAACTATACACTTAAAATTAATTCTTCAGTAACTGATGACTTGGTTTTGTTTGTCTTTTTTTTTTTCTCTGTAACTTGTATTACATTTTGATTTTGGACTCTTGGTTTTCTTTTTAACATAGGATGGTAGAGTCTGCAGGATTGGTTTTTCAGTTCAACCAGACAGATTGGAATTGGGTAAACCTGATAATAATGATGGGTAAGAAATGTTTTTCTTTAATATTAAATTGATCTTTTGCACTGGATAAGCAGCTTGGCTACTGTTATGTTTTTGTTTGTTTTTAAACTAGATTGCCTTTGGAATGGGTACTTTTGAGTAGATACATAATAGTTGTAGTGATGCAGCCAAACAGCCTAGCTTGACAAACTGGTGTAGGAGTAAATGCTAGATGTGATCTTTTAAAAGGAGTGAGACAGGATCTCTAACTTTAGGAAACAAAAAAACCCCCCAACCTCTAAAAATAATCCTTATGAAAGAAACTGTTAAATTGTTAAGTTTCATGTAGAATCCACTCTGAAAGTAGTCTCATCTGGAGAGGCTTACTTTCTAGACCTACTGTCTTCAGTCCAGGTAAGTCCCCCTTAATTGGAGTATTTAATGGTTCATATTTGTGTGTAAACTGCTTCTTACTACTGAGGTAGCATACTCAGGCTCAGATTTATGGATAGAACACCTGGTGATTAAGATTTGTATGTATATGTTAACTGAAAACAGTGCAGTGGCTAACTCAATCACTAATTAGCTTAATATATATTTGCAACTGTGCTATTATAGATTGCCAATGTACATAAGATGTTAGGCATGCTTTCCACTTTCTTTTTCCAGATACCTCTTAATATACAGTTAGATTAGTTTGGAATATTCCCCAAGGGTGTTGCTTAAGCTGGTATGTTACCAGACTAAGTCCCTGAGAATTTAGACCTGGGCTTCCAGGTTTTGTTCTTAACCCATTTGGGATTGTTTTGTGACTGATTTACCATCTTTTACTTTCAGTTCAAAGTTGAGCAGTGGCTCAGGGGCAGGAAGGACATCCAGGCCAGGCAGGACTAGTGACTCCCCATGGTTTCTGTCTGGTTCTGAAACTCTGGGCAGACTGGCAGGCAACACCCTTGGGTAAGTTTTGATAGGATTGAGGCTGCAATCTGTTTGTTCCATATTTGAGTATATGTGTATACACATATATAAATTGTATGCAGTATGTGTAAGGGAACGTATAATTACAGCAGTTGTGTAGGTAGGGTATAATAAAAAAAAAAACTTTATTGACTTGGTTAAAGTAACAGATATGCAAGTGATCCTTCAGTACCCAGCATATGGAACTTTTTTTGTATATGCGTGAAGAGTAACTTGGTTTTGGCTATGTTGTCTTTTTTTGAACATTTTTTAGTTCCTTGATTTTGAAAAGCAGTTTTTTAGAGGGACACTATCAATTTAAACACTGATAACGCTAGCAGCATTAAGTAAAATGAGAGCATTTACACAGGAAGTGTCTTCATTATCTGTTTGCAGACCTTTGTGTACTCAGTTTTGTTGTGCCTTCCTCTCCCATGCCCCAAGTAATGATCAGTGTTTTGTAGGTTGTGTCTTATACATAGTAAAAGGAAGGGAACGTTTGGAGAGCGTTGCCACTCAGAACTTTTAAAATTTTATTACATAGTAGACGTACTATACAAATTCAGGTTTTTTATCATTAACTTTAAAATTGATGGTGTCCCTTTATATAGCAATATAAATCAATCTTCATTATGTAAGCACAGTGAACTCTCTGTTATTTGCTTTTATAAGATGTGTTGAGCAGTGCTGCTTCCTAAGGTTGCTCACTATAGTAAGGAGAATTGTGTTTACAAACTGTGGTTTCTGCATGTGAATGATTTGTCAAGAGGGAAGAACTACAGCTTTTCTATGAAACTGAATTTGTTGTTTATGTTACCAAATAAGCTAGTTCAGTTTGAGGCTTAGTTACATAAGATAACCCATTCCCTTACCTCCTCCAAATTTCTTGTGACACTTGTGATTTTGAACCTAAAATCCCTGTGTTGAAGTTTAAAGGCAAACTGGTATTGTCATGTTTAAAAACTTACTGTGGAAAGTGTAAGACCTAATTTTAACTTGTTATGCTCAGATAGAAGTAACAAAGAAAAGTATTTGAAGCTACGTGATTAGGAGACCAGCCCTTCAGGGTTCCTCATTTCTACCCTTGCTTGTTTCAGAATTAGATAGCTGAAAGTCACCAAACTAGAAGAGTAGCAGTCGATACTGTAGCTGCTCTATTAAATGCAAGGAATACCTGATAAACTGAGTCTGTAAACATTAGAAATGTGAAGCCCTTAGATTAGATCACAGGTTTTGGAATATTGCTAGAATCCTAGTGGGCATTGGAGAGATGTGGAAAACTAGTAGGTTAGCAGAAATGAGCAGAAAGATTCCATTCTATATTAATATTTATTCTAGGTTTAGGCAGCTTTGATTGGAATGGCTATGTCCTTATGGTTTTTTTCCTCTATAACAGGAACAAGTTAGGACACAGTTGGAATATTTGAATTATTGTATTAACACAAATGGTTGTAACTGTTGGATGTCTCAAGTCTGTCACGTAATAGTTTATAACTTACATTACATACACGTTTTCTACTTTGTATTAAAATGTGATACGTAACCTTTTATTTAAACCCACATCTTCCCTACTGAAAATTGAGTTGAGAATGGTTGTATAGGAAGAATTTTACTTCCCCTCAGCCCCTTTCCCACCTTCAGAAACAGATTCACTGACTCATTTTTATTTAAAATGTCACATTCTTCTTTGAGTTTGTTTTTGAGTATTTTTCCATTTTCTGTTGTCTTCTTTTAGAGCTCCTCTTGTAACTCCTGAGATGAGACTTCCTAAAGCCATTGCTGAATTGTTTTTCATCTTGTCATTATCTCTGTGTTTGCTGGCTACAGTCCTGAAAATGTAGATGTCTCTGTGACAGGGCCCTGTCTTAGGCAGATACTTGCATTACTCTGTGATTGTTTGGTCTTGTCAGGAGGAAAAAAATAAAAGAATGACAGAAAAAGATGAGGATATTAGTAATCAACTTAGGCTGTAAAATGTAAGACAAATGTTCTTACTTAATTAGCTTTTATAGCTAAATGTGGTATACTTGTAACAACTTATTAGATAATGTTTCAGGGAACTTAGGTTTTTATTGTGTTGTTTTAAATTATTTTCTTTAAAGGAGATTGAGGATTAGGGTAGTTGAGAGCAGGAAAGGTCTGCTGATAGTGCTTATTAAATAGCAATAATACCATATCTAATATCCCTTCAGGTAGATTTGTGCCATAAAGTTTCGTTAACCTTGAAGTATAAACTTCAGTGTTTTAGCCTTTCCTGACAACAGAGTGTATAGTCTTAGGTCTAGAACAGATTCAGTTGATACAGTTCTGTGGTGTTAAGGTTAGTGGAAAGTTGTAATGGTGGGGAGTTGTCTGTTTCTACAAATCTCTGCCTTTTTAATTCCTTGTTTTGATTTATAGAAATGAAAAAGATATTCAGTCATTTGGGCCTCTTTTTGCAATTATACCATTCCAATATGAATAGATTCAGAGTAGAATATCTCTTGAAAACCATCCACAAGGATCAAAGAACTATCTAGTTTAAGATTTGTTTTGCAGTAAAGAAGACTCCTTGATTTTTGCAGTGTTATCTGAAGCAATTTCTTAATGTAAATCAAGTCTCAGAAATTTTAGGAGGCCTATCTGAGTATAGTGACCTTTTGTCGGAATCTACTGACCATGAAGCTGCTGCATATGTGCTTTTATAGTGGGAAGTTAACAGCTGAGTGTTAAATATTACAGTGCTGATACTGTTGCTTTTAGAAACTCTGGGGATTGATGTGTGCGTGTATATATGTATCTGTACATCCACGCAGTTATATGAGTAAGAAAGAGTGCAACTTCCAGTTGGAGGACTATTTTATCTTTCTTCTCTGTAATTCAGAACTTTATCCATTGCCTGGTGCTCGTGTTCTTACTGATTTTGAGAGATGCTTTCATAGTGTTTGTCTATATAAAGTCAATCTGCAGTATTTTTCAGACTGTCTACAAGGTATTAGTAATAAAACTATGACTTACTTCTTGAAGTAGCCCCCAAAGTATACTGCTATATAAAAAAAAAATATGATCTAAATCTCTTAGAAGTCGCTGGAGTTCAGGGGTTGGTGGAAGTGGAGGAGGATCTTCTGGTAGATCATCTGCTGGAGCTCGAGATTCACGAAGGCAGACCAGAGTTATACGCACGGGACGTGATAGAGGATCTGGACTGCTGGGGAGTCAGCCACAACCAGTGATTCCAGCATCAGTCATTCCAGAGGAACTCATTTCACAGGTATGCGAGCTAGAAACCTTTTTTTGCCAAAAATCTGGACAGCTTATAGTGTGTGAACAGGAATGTGTTATAATAGTAGTGCATTTTCTCTAAGGAGTAATGGCATATGATTGATAAGATTGACTTTCTCTAGCTGAACTGCTTTTATTCTTAAATGCCTACTGTGAGTGATTGACTTTTTCTTGGATTCTAGAATTTCATTTTCCAAATTTTTACTAAAACAAGGTATGTGTTTAATCTACATTAGGAATGTCATGTATTCTTCACTTGCAGATGGAAGATGTAGTGAGAAAACCAAATACTTGAGAATTGCATGAAGTATGTAGCTAATAGAGTTAAATTTCTTGAAGGGGTATAAGGCATGGGGGCAGGTTAACTTTTTCTTGTTTGATTAAAGGAATTGTCAATTTTAGATTTAAGTGAGCAACATTAAACATGCTTAATCTCTTTAAAATACTAATAGTTTTTCATCATGGACACTTCTGCTTAAGTGTTCTGCAAATGGGACTGATTAATATTGGGTAGAAATTGATCTACTTTTGTCTCTTAATGCTGAATGAGGTCACAGACTTCATTGTGTGATTAGGTGGAGTTTGTTAAAACAACATTTTTCTTCATGTTTGAAGAAAATGATACATTCAACATATGTGACTAGTTAGTGCATTTTGGTTCTTAAACAGGTGGCTGGCCTGCATTTGGAACACAGATGTTAATAGCTATGCCAAAGATAATCTTCCTGCATGCTTTGAATAGCCTTATAGTAGAACTGGCACATGATAGGAGCTAGTGGGCAAGCCATCTATGGATCCACCAGTGGCAGACTGGCTTCTAGTTCCTTTTTCTTTTTGAAAGTTCCTGGTAAAAGCTGTGAGCTTCTGCCCTCACAGAAGCAAGATAGTAGAGGTGTTGGTTACTCTGAAGTTAGCCCTACTTTCAGGAGGTGGTTTCATTAGATGATGTGCAGTGGTCTGTCAGCTGTGGAGTGATGAAGTTCTTTTCACTTCTTTGTTAAATGCTTTTTTTAAAAGTGTATTTACTGATATCCTTGACACCTTCCATGAAATGGGGGGAAAAGACTGATATCCCTTGGTCCAGACAGTTCCATGCTGTGATAGAACATATGGCTTGTTGGTTAAGTTGTAACTTTCCCTTGCTGTGATCTTTTGCCTTTTTTTTTTTTAAATAGCCTACTTTGTCTTTCTTTAAAACATTTTTGGAGTGGCTTTAATGTAGGCCAGTGGGAAAGATCTTCATAGCTGGTCTATAACGTAGGTTCTGCTACATCTTGAAAAATCTGAAAACTGGCATAGAATGTTATGACAAAAAGTTTACCTTTGTGTGTCGTTAAGATGTTCCTTTCTTTTTTTTGCATGACAACGGACCATTTTATATGGTGCCTCATTTTTACCTTGTTATGAAAACATTCACCTCTAATTTCTTACTTTCTTCAGACAGTTTTTGATCTTCCAGAACTCTGTCATCTTCTGTGGCATTCAGGAGAGGATAGTCTGTCTGGAAAAACAAAATGCTCTGAGTTAAACATTTGGAAGGTTTTTTTCTGCATTTGCACTTTGAGAAAAATCTAAATGTTGCAGCAACTGTTGAAGATAAGTGTAGAAACAGAATGGTGAGAAAAACAGAGGAAGTAGGGTGGTTCCATATAGAAGGGCTGTAGAAAGAGATACCAGTATCAAAGAGACGGGGATTGAGATGTAGTTTCGGAACAACAGTTGATCGTGAAACTGTTGATTGACACAATAAGTTTAATTGCTTCTGTAGAAGCGTATAGAACATTCTTAGATCCAAATTTTGCTTACCTTTTAACTACAGCATTATACATTTAAAGTAGTAGATTCTAAGGTAGACCGTTAGGAAATTCAGTGGCCTAACTTGGACTGGGAAAAGGTCAAATATCTAGTGCAAGATACTGTGAAAAAAATCTGTGCGAGTCTTTGTCCATATGTATGGTGGTTGAGTCTTGGTGTTTATTAGACTACTTCTAGCATTAAGCATTCTTTCCTTAAAAATGGTGTTTGTTGAGCTGAGAATGACCAGATGCCTATCATACTCTGCTTCTACAGGCACAAGTTGTTTTACAAGGGAAGTCTAGAAGTATAATTATTCGGGAACTCCAGCGAACAAATCTTGATGTAAACCTCGCAGTAAATAATTTGTTGAGTCGTGATGATGAAGATGGAGATGATGGGGATGACACAGCAAGTGAATCATACCTTCCTGGAGGTTTGTATCCTGCAGCTTTTGATAAAAAAAAACCAATGTGTCCTTCAATTTCTGTGTTTAAGCACTGACAGCATGCTCCGTGCTGTGCAAGGTATGCAGCAAAGACAGTTCCTGCTTATAGGAGCAATGTCTAAAGAGGCACAAAACACACGATGCACTGGGATGTCTTGAGATATTTGGTTAGGTCTTGAAGAATAAATGTTGACCCTGTTTGTGGGTGGCATGGAAGTTGGTTTGGTTTTTTTTGTTCTTGTTTGTATTTTTTTGTTTGTTTTAGGGCTTTTTTGTTTGTTTTAGAATCCCAGGCTTTGTAACATCAGCATTACTTACATCTGTGTTTTGCTGCTCAATGAGATGCTGAGACTGCTGTGTGTGGCTTGCTCATAAAAGCTAATTTTAAAACCTTCTAGTGACTTGCATGTTTTTGATTACTAACATATATTCTTAAGATACAGCAGTTTTAAAGCAAAAATTACGCAGCATTTTTTAAAATCAAAATGCCTCAACTGAGGGCAAAACAACTTGCAGTTATTACAGTTAGATTGAGAATTTATTCTTCATCCAAAATTCGCATCATAAATGCTGTAGTGTTCTGGCTACACCAGTAAAATACTGTCATTGAAGTCCAGCTATTCTTTAAATATTGTTGGTACCATACAATTGCTTTTTATAAAAGACTTGAGTCATCTTTTGCATTGGTTAAATAATTTAGGTAATCTTTTCTTGCTGAGTAAATGTATTTGAAAACATAGCAGCCAAATCTAATGTTTGCATTAGGTGCACTGCATGAAAAGAACACAGCTAAACTTTGACTACACTTTACCTTTTCTTTCTGTGTGTCAAAATGATGTTTTGATATTTTTCTAATAAATGGGGTTTTTTTTCTGCTCATCTGGTTCACCAGGAAGGTTCGTGGGCTTCCTCCATCTTTATCTTGTCAGTCACGTGATTAGACAGAAGTGGGGTTTTTTGTTCCACAGCAAAGGCTTTGTATTTCATTTTGCCTCTTCTAGTTTTAGTTGCAGCTGTCAAGCTTTTTTTTTTGCTATAGAACCAAGAATCCTCTGGTGAAAGGGGTAAATAATGTTAGAGTTTTGATTTTGGTGATCAGCTTAATAGCATTAGATGGATGCATTGGAGGAAGTAAATTCTCCTAAATCTTCCCAAGTATTCAAAATAGTTCTTTTTCCAAGCATACCTGAATGCATTCCTCCAGAACTGGGGTTCAAAAGATAAATCACTGTTAGTGTAATCATTTACAGCAGAAGTTCCTTTTAAACATACTTAACAGTTTTCTACAGCTTTCTATATAGGTAATAGCATTAACTGTTCTCTTAATATCCCTTGAACTTGTGGATCAGTTACTAGGGACCATCTGACAACCTGTGATTGGTTACTGTCATTTGAAGGTGCCTGTGCTCCAGTCTGTATCTTTTGCATTTGAAATGTTCAAGTAATACATAGAATTATGCTGTCCTCAGTACGTGAGCAAACAATTTTGTCCTTAGCTTAATTTTTAAAGTGTCTCTCCTGTTTAGACTAATCTTTCCTGTAACAGCTCAAAGCCCTCTCATTTTTATGGTTTTTTTAATCTTTTAGCCCACATAGAAACTGGGCTAACTTCCCCACTTATTGTGGGAAAAGATATTTCAATGACTACTGAAATGAAACTTAACTCTTATGTTGAGGTCTTAACTCCAGTCTTCAAACATGTAGTCAGCAGTTTGTGGAACATGCTATGCCTTCTCTGTCTGTCCTAAGTTATTTCAGTTTTCTGGGCAAAAATAAGTTTGCGCAGGATTTTTTTTTTTTTTTTATTATGTTCAGATATTGGAAAAGTCTAGCTGAACACCAGTGAGTGCTGTCATGACTCTGCTGTTGGTATGTTGAATAGTACACATTACTAGTCCTTGCTTGAGGCTCATAACCATGCAGGCTAGATTTCAGAAAAATCTCATGACCGGAGAAGCTGACCTATGGCTCTCTGGAAAATATCAACATTTTTTTTTCCTTCAGAAGTACATAGAACCTTTTTTCCTAAGTCTTTTGCTCTAGAAACTTTGCACTTTTCTTGTTTCACTTCTCATCTTCCCTCTGGATACTCTTTTGGAACTGCAGAGTTCATAGAAGAAATCTAGATAACACATAAATGCTGTATACATTCAATTCTTAGTCAGGTTTTTATGAAAGGTTTTGAAATATAAAGAACTACCTTTCCCTCCCCTCCTCCTTTTTAAAAAATTATGTTGAATTATGCTTTAAAGTTTTTTGATTTTGTTCCTTTGAAACAAAAAAGGCAAATGGCGAGACTAGTTTTGCCCTAGGACTTCTCAGGCTCTTGCATTTTTATTAAAAGCTTATGTTAATTTTTACTTTTTCCCCCTCTGCATGTGTGGTGTTTGTGACCCATAAATTTAGGGGTTACTCCTCTAAGCCTTCCAAGATGGAGAAGCTTTCTTTAGAACACTAGGAGTAATTTACTCTTGATTTTAAAATTAAAAAAAGCTAAGATACTTTCCAGCCACTTTGAAATTAATTAGTTATTGTTTAATACATCATAATTTCATTAATATATTTGTTCTGATAATTTCAGTAAGTATTGTAAAGGTTATACATCTGAATTTTTTAAGATAACAAAACCCATGTCTCAGTTCTTCCTGAATTCTAATTCTTCAAAATGTCTTCAAGTAAAGAGCAAAACTTTACTTTTCTGTACATATTGCCTCCGTTAAGTATCTCTTAAATGGTTATTATTGGACCTTTATGTACTTGGATTTTGACTTTTTAAATTGAGTTCTGATTTTTTTGTTTTATAATAATTAGCAGAGGAGGATGTGGGTTCATTTCATACTTAACAAGTGCATAAAGAAAATAACCAAGATAAAAACTAAGTTGGATGAGATAATTTAGCATAGAAAAGACTTGAAGGTCTCTAGATTAATTTTCCAGCTTATATCAACTTGTATTAGAGGTTTCTTCTAAGCTTTATGTTGTGTTAATTTTCTGTATAGAGATTCTTTAGAAGTTAAAATATTTTTGTTGTTTGTACGGTTCATGTGTGCTTGTTTGCTTGGTAACTTCTGCATGATGAAGTGGGTTCTTCCTAGTGGGACTTGTGAAACAAGTTTGGCAACATCCAGACTACTTAGGATTTTGGAATTGGGATGAGATTGTTTTGAAAATCCACTTTTTAAAGGAGAGAAAAGGATCGGAGAGATGGGCTGGGCTTGCAGCAGCGTATTGGCTTGCAGAAAGGGGAGATGGGAGCTGAAGCATAGTGTAGGATCAGTTCAGTGGCTTGCCTTTAGGGAAAACAATTAGATGTATCTTTTTTCTGTGGTTTTGTCGATGTGGTTTGTTTTTCTTTGTTTTACGTTTTGTGAGGGGTTTTTTTTGTTTTGTTTTTTGTTTTTTTAAAGATGAACTTCAAGTTGATTAATGTTTTGAATAATTGTATCTTATCAGGAAGTGAATTCTGGAGTTCTGAGTCTGGTTTCTGAGGAAGCCAAAAAACATATTTCTCTCTCTTCATTGTCACAGTTTTGCCAATTTAATCCAAACTTGACAGAGGCATAGATTCTGAAGACATTGAATTCTTGAATATTTCATAAAAATATGCAGCTGAGAAGATGGAGGGAACTTATGAATGCCCCTTATGGGAAAAGGTTTAACGGGATCTCAGCTTGAGATTGGAATCTGTCTAGGCAACGCCCTCAGTTAATGAATCCAGTGATAAATGCTATACATGCAGCTATTGAAAATAAAAATTGTCTTAGTACTTGAGCTTCTGCTTATGTGCCTATTGCAACTTGGGGGTTTCTATTGGTATGGGTGATTTTTTGTGGTTTTTTTTCTCCTTTCTGATCTGCTGTATGTTCTTTTCCTTCCAATTTTCAATGGTGTTTACTAGTGAATCACAGACACTTTCTTACCTAAATAGGTTTATCAGAGTTATCACATCAAAATGTGAAGGGTGTGGTCTGTTTTTGGTGTAACACAATGCAAGAGATGAATTATATCAGCCCAAGGTATTTTTCTGAAGAACAGGAAAATAAAGTCATAGAGAATGTTTTTTCCTCTGGATTCTAAAACTGGATGTAGCTTTGCAGTATCTGTGTTTTCACAGCACTGAAAAAATTTCAGTGATATTTGAAGGGGAGTGGATTTGGCTCCTATCTGTATTGGTTTTAGCACCTGTTTTTTTACTGGTGCAGAAAATGGAAGAGGGAGGATCTCTTGCAGAAATTTTGGAAGAAAATTAAAATCTGATTTGAAAATGTAACAGGAGGGTAAGAAAAGACTTCCTCACCTGTCTTAATGAATATTTAGCCAAAACCATGTAGTTCTGGTTCTTAAGTCTGATGGTGTGAATTTTTACTTTGCTTTTTGGAAAAACAGCTGAACTCAAGGTGCTTAACATGGTGCAAGAGGAATATGTGTGCGTGTGCATCACAAGTTAGTGTGTATTTTCTGGCAAAGATTTTTCACTTAGCTTAAAAAATCATATTGTCCGTTTTAAACAAGACTGGAGCATTTTTTTATGTACTGGCCTTTGCTGTTCTTAAAAAAAGATCAGTGTCTTTTGCAATGTTGGCTGGATAGTGATCACAAAAAAAAAAGTTGGTAGACTCTAGAGAGGTTAGAGCTTACCTAGGAAGGCATGGTTGTGAGAGTGGGAAGAACTAAGAAGAGCAGCATGTGGATATTGGGAGATAGAACAGAGTCTCAGCTGTATTTCTTGCCAAATCTGATTTTTTTTTCTTACTAGGACTTCCAAGCGGTCTGTCAAGGATGACTTCCTAAAACTTATGGCATGGACCATTGAGTCCCAGATCGTGTGCTTTTAGAAGCACAGGCTGGACTTGAGAGGATTACTTATTTAATGCAAAAAGCATTTGTGTGCGTCTTGCTTTGAAATCCTCAGCACTGGCTGGTTACAGCACTGTTTTTCAGGGGACAGCTGTTTGTGGTTGGTATGTGTCATGTTTCTGTAGAAGAGAGTTTAGAAATATAAGGATGAATATTCTGATTTGCAGGGATGCAAGAGTCTCTCACACTTTCAATATTGATAAGTGGAACAGTTCTAAGTGAGTTACTATTGGCAATAAGTATGGGCTTCAGGCTCCTTTTCAGGTTTTGGATACCCACTCATTTATGTTCCCCAACTCCTTTGTTCCAGACATTGAGAAAAGACTTATTATAATCAGTTTCTATTGTTGAGAGTGCTTTTATTTAACTTCAGACCTTGATTTCTGGCTGCTTTTTTTAGCTTACGTGTGCAGTGAGATAAAGGCTGAGAATTGGATGTGTTGAAATTGTCTATGCTCCTGTGTTTACTGCAAGGACTTTGTGTCTGACCTCATGTTAGCTTCACTAGTGGCTTAAGCAGGTGAGGTTGTCTTGCTGCCAGGTGGAGCTGTCCCACAATTTCCTTGCACGGTGCTGAGGTTTGTTTGCCTGTGTAGGTTAGGTGAAACATACTTTGAGGAGCCTGAGCTTTTTTACTTTTTTTTAAGACAGTTTTGCGTCAAAGTTTGGGAAAGGACAGAACTGTCTCCCTAGGCAGCAGTAGGGGCCAGTCAGCTTTGGTGCATGTGGGGCACCACCTTTGGGGTTCAGTTTGACTACTGGGTTAAGTCAGTCTGAAGATTGTTTCCCACTTCTTTACTGTATGAATTACTGTTAGATTAATGTGCTCATTGCACACTTGGTGTCCCATCTTGCCCCAGGGAAGTACCTGCCTGTCACAGGGATGAAGGAGGGAAGCAGAAAGGTGGTAGCCAGATTTAGTGGTCTTGGAGTCCAGCAATATAGACTGACAATAACTTACATGACTTTTCAGTAGCCTGTTTTGTGTGTGGATAGTATCAACAGTTTAGTAAACAGAAGGAAGTTGTCTTAATGAAGATTGGTACTTAAGAGAAGCACAAATTTTCCAGCATAGAAGCTAGGGCAGTCACAGTATTTAAGTTCGTCTTTATGGTTGGGCTTTTAAACTACATGATATTAAAAACTGGTGCTTTTTCCAGATAACTGTTGTTGTTCTTAATGTAGCTACCATTTAAAGCTTTGTACCGAAAGCTGCGGAGCTACTAACCTGTGAATTAAACAGGTACATCTTTCTTTGAAAGAAACGTTTTATGGGGAAGTGTACAGTGTTTGACATCAAAGACATGACTTTGTGAAGGCCAGTTTTTACCATCAATTCTGTCCTCCCTTAAATTCTAGGTAAACTTTGGAGTTCTGCATATGTGCATGAGTGTGTGTGCACAAGTACGTATATGTATCTTTTATCCGAGCACTTTGTTGTTTCAAATGGCAGGCTAAAGTTTGAATTTCTGGGTGACAGAAAAATGTGTTTTGGGCAAGTCTTGTTTGGGAAATGTGGTTTGATAAGAGACAGAGCAGTTCTTGTAGGGAAACTGGTTTTGTTTAGTAGTCCAACAAGCTTGATTGTAAAGGTGGTTGCATAGGAGGCACATGAGTTTGCACTGGTGAATCTGAAAAGCAGAAATTCAATTAATAGATAGGATTTTTTTGTTTTGATATTTGTTTAGTCGATAGTCTCTAGCTGATGTTTTAAGTAGCTAATGATTTACTTAAGACCCTTGTCTCCTCTTATAGAGGATCTTATGTCTCTTCTGGATGCTGACATACATTCTGCTCACCCAAGTGTCATTATTGATGCTGATGCTATGTTTTCAGAAGATATTAGTTACTTTGGTTATCCATCCTTTCGGCGCTCATCACTTTCCAGGCTAGGCTCATCCAGAGGTAATTTTGCACCTTTTTTCTTTGTAATAAGTAGTTTGCTGTGGAAAAAGCTAGTGATAGTACACACTGGTGGCTTAGATTCTGATTTAATGCGAAAGTAGACTGTGATATGTTGTCAAATATAGAGTAGACAAATAGACTGTTACTCGTTATCAAAATTATTAATTCTGAATATCAGCAGGTAAGTTCTGCGAGAACCTCAATAGTTGTTTATTTTAAATATAATTGTTGATCAGTGGTGTTGCAAGGTATTATAAAACTATTGCATGTTAAGTTTATTTTAAACAATAGTCTAAGTACCTACTAATACAAAGATTGCGTTACAAATATTTAATTTGGCTCAAAAATTAGTAACAATTTATGACATGCAGCATTCTTAATCTTTTCTCCCCTGCCTCCACCCTTTCTTTTGGGATGCCCTTTATTCTTTACATTTCCTTAATTTTTCCATTTTCCTTAATTTTTCCGAAGTTGCCTTTATGGAATGAGAAACTTTATATACCAAGGAGGGAGAAGAAATCTAATTTTTACCTTTGGAAGTGTTGTTATAGTTGGATAAGGAGAACTATTGGCAGCTGATAAGAAAACCTCCTTGAGCAGTGTTAAGGCACTTTAATTTTTTTTTTTTAAAGCATATTACACTTAAATGATTTATAACATACCATGTGGCAGTTCCCTATGTTTTTGAAGCTGTTGTGCAAATGCCTAGAGTATTTTGAAACTGTTAATCCAACCTCTACTGTGATTGTTTGTTTAGTGCAGTTTTGTTGCCTTTCATGAACATGTTTTAGAATCTTAATTGCCGAACATGTAAGTTCTGTTACAAAATTATTAGTTAGGAGTCAGTGTGATGTTTGCTAGAAAATAAGTACGGTACTTTATGGAATATATCTGTGAGACAAGCTGTTGTGTTTTGCTTATGTAAAAACTTTCCCATTTGTCTAATACAGCAAACGACCCAAGACTTGGTGTAATTGTTGAAAGTATGGTAGTATAATAATGTGGTCATCTCATACGTGTAATTCCACTTGATTTTTGTGAGCATAAGTATTTAATAGGTTGAACGCATTATTTGCATGTACAAGTATTCAACATCTGACGTAACTCCTTCTAAATTCCTCCTTTTTTTTCCTTTCCTAAGGTTATTCTATATAAGACGTTACCACGAATTTTATAATCCTTATTTTCCATGCATAGTTGACTCTTGGAAAGTTAGTTTGATTACGTGATTTAAAAAATTTATCTGCATGAGAGAACTGCAGAGTACTGGCTTTAGACAGTTTGTAGGCCAATTGGAGGGGAAGCATTTTGGTAAGGAACATTTTCCTACGAGGATCCTTTTTAAAACTTGTCTGACTCTTGAAAAGTTTTCATTTGATCTACTCAGAACAGATACACTTTAATTTATTAAATCCAGTCCTGTGGATGTTGCTTTAAACAAAAGGGGTTGGATTATCAAACATGTATACAAGAGCTTTTTTAAATGCTTACTCTCTTTAACCTTTTCAAATTACTGGGTTTTTTTGGGAAAGTTCTTGTGAAACTCTCTAATAAATACTCTTTTTTGGTTTGCATAAAAAAAATCTAACAGATTATATAGGCTTAGATTTTTGTTGTTGCTACATTGATAAAACAATACTTGAAATCTGCATATTGTACTATAAAAATTTAAATTACAATGTTAAATGTATTTGGCCTCATATGATTTAAGTGCGATGCTTTAGCATTTTTTTAACAGTGCAGAAAGCTGTAAGACTTCTTTATTTCTAGCATATTTTTATCTTTATGTTTAGTAATTCTAAAGTACATATGCTTGAAAGGGTTAATATTTTGAATGTTGCATGTCAGGACTATTTTTAATCTGTGTGAGTAGATTTAACTGCTGTTAGTTGCATCCTGAAGGGTCTTTACTAGAGAGTGGCTTACTTTTATCCCACTGGTGTGACCCAATTGCATACCAGTTCTCCTTCTTCCCTTAGAGAGAGACTCTGAGCTGTTGCGTGAACGTGAGTCCGTTTTACGTTTGCGTGAACGAAGGTGGCTTGATGGAGCCTCATTTGATAATGAAAGAGGCTCTACAAGTAAGGAAGGGGAACCAAACCTGGACAAGAAGAATACACCTGTTCAGAGTCCTGTTTCTTTAGGAGAAGACTTGCAGTGGTGGCCAGATAAGGTATTGACAATTATGTACTTTTTTTATTTGCATGCTATGTAATGGAACTGTTTGTTTCTTTTCCAAATAAATACTTTATTTCCTTTTTGAATATTGCATATCACTTTATGTGATATAATGTAATATAATAAAGCATATGACTTATTATGCACGTAGGAAAAACTGAATAACTAGTTACACCCTTAGCACTGTGCTTCTGTTATTACTGGTTTAAGTTTCTTCTCCATGTGTATTTCTTTAGATCATAATGTTTGGGTTTTTTCTTTTATCTTCATTTATTACTTAGGTTCTCAAAACACTTAACAGGCAATAGAGGAAACTCACAAAACAATTTAGACTATCCTTTGTCAAGGAAACCTTTTTTTTTATTAACATTATTATTCCCAGAGGTATTGCCAGTTTGAGTGGATCAGCCTTTAAAGTTAAAGTTTACATTTATTTTCAGTTGTGTTTTGAGTTGACCAGTAGCTTAAAATGAGTAGTGGTTGCTCCTTCAGAATCCCTTTGGCTTTGATTAACTGGTGTTCTTTTAACCCAAATTCCATTTTTCAAAGCAAGACATAATTCCCGCATGAGCTACAACAATAATAGGAACACCAGCTATGTGTTGCTAACTGGGTATCTGTAGTAGCTTTCTTTATGAATTACCTAGGTGCTTGGGTTCTTTATAAAGACATTTCCCCAAACAAGCCAGCTGAAAACACAAAAAGTGACAATCTATGATTATTAGACCAAATTTTAGCATTGCTGGGAATCACAGAATTGTTTAGTTGGAAAAGAGCTTTGAGGTCATTGAGTCCAACCATTCCTACATTTTAAGGACTTGGTGTGGCTTTCTAGTGTTTCCATTTCTGTCTGTCTGCAGTATCTGAAGTTGCTATTCTGCAACTTCATCTTTACCATGCTTTCTTTTTCAATGTTTTTTTCCTTTCAGACTAAATATAGATAGAGAACATGAAGAGGGAGGTGAATTTAGAGGCTTATTTCAGCTCACCTTGAGTCACTCTCATCTTCATTTTGGCATTCAAACTGAGAAATGAAGACACCTAATAGTTGCTGCCCCAGCTGGACCTTTAATGATTGAAGTGTGGTTTTATATTTTTTCAGCCAGCAACATTGAACTTCTTTATCAGTGATAATCAGCAGCTTTTGTCCCTCTTGCCCTCTTGTCCCTCGTAATGATAGAATGAGATAGTGTCATCTAGCTTGAGTAGAGAGAAATCTCAGGGGTTTTAGCATCAAAGAATAGTTTAGATTTAGAATGCTAGCTTATCTTTTATTTCCACTGCTTTGTTTTGGTAGCATTATTGGAACCATTGTTACTGTTCTGTTTTGCTTTTTTGGTTTTGTGAGTTGTTTTATTTTTGTCCTTGTTTTATACTGCTTCAGGAATGTTTTTCCTGTTAAGCCCATTCATTTCTTTGGTTCTGAAACTTAGTTACTAAAGTAGATGTTCTTTTTTTCCTGGATGGAGTTTTTTGTTATTTGCAAGCCCAACAGATCCTGCCCTAGGACAGTTGTTGCAAACTTTTCTTGGGCATCTTTTATGGAATTAATCTGCTGTGGTATCTAATGGGATGCTTGCTCGCTTTTAATATACTGAGCTTCCAAGGTCCTGTTTGCATATGCACTCAGACAAACCTCAGCTTCCTGTTAAACGAACGTATTTTACTGCAAAGGCCTTTCATCTTATCCAGAAATAGTTAAACTTTTCATCCTATCCTTCAGCTGAAAATTTGTAATAAATTGTTCTGCCTATTTCTTGCCATAGCGCTACCCTGAAGCTTTGGTAGTGGTATTTTCCAAGAGAAATCTTTCAAGGTGAATTGTGAGGGAGGTGATGTAGCTGAAAGGCCAGTTCAGATGTTTCTTCCATTCTGAACATTGAACAAGGCTAGGGAAGAGACTTGAGTAGGTGAAGCATTACTACAAAATAATCAGTCTTGTTTGCAAATATTTTTCCTTCATTTCTGATTATTTTCATGCTTAGCATTTGAAACCAAACTTTAGTAGTTTATGATGAGAATGATTAACTTGGGTGTAAGGTAGGTAGAGTATCAGCTTGAGAGGAATGGAAGAAACTTTTGGAAAGCTGAGAGTGTTTTGCCCACAGTCTGTGACTGAGGATGATGAGACCTGTTGCATAGGTACTGAGTTTTCTCCACCAAATTAGAGAAATCAGCTGTTGGAGAATTCAGGTCAATGAGTGAGTCCTTTGAAAGCTCAGATCTTGTTGGACTGTGGTACTTTTAAGTCTACACTGCCACATATGAGTGTTGTACCATGTGTATCAGTGTCATTCTAAGGCATGACAAGTATGGCTCTTTTTTTCCTGCTAGACTCTAGTTAGGTGCGAGCTTAGATTTTTATCTTATTCAGGTAGATATATTCTGTTTAGTTATTGAGATAACAAGATTTTGTCATCATTCTGCATAATTTTCAAGTGTATAGTTTCTCTGGCCTGACGTCAGAGCTTATAGATGAACACAGAAGGCTCTGTTTACAGAGCCAGAGCTGTCATCTTCTTCATGCATGCTTGTGCTGTTAGTCTTTTGAACAGCCTATGGAGGTGTATGTAGCATTTGTTAGTCCCGAATTTTATATCACAACTGTTTTGATGGAATGGAGAGAAAAATCTTTAATGGCAGGTGTCTTCAGTGATGAGCTTGTGGCGTAAAACGTTATAAAAAGTTGTAGAACATATTAGCAGGATTAAAAGTTGTAATGATACTCTAGTGGAGGAAAAAATAATTGCTTTCCATACTTAACTGTGAGGCATTAGGCTAGATAACTTCTGGAGATTCATTTATTGTGATAAAGTAGAGATGCATCTCATTAGACTACTGTAGGTTCTGATGGCAATTCTTTCTTGGAACGTGCAACATTTATACAGTAGTGAGGATTAATCATGACATGGATTAGCTTGCGTGCTACTTGTGTGCTGTGTTAGTAGATGCCCTCCCAGAGTGAAATAATTCTGTCATGATTTAACTATTTCTAGGTCTTGTTATCAGGATATATATGGCTATTGCTTGTGATTTGTTTCTGTCCTTTCCTGCTACCTTATTCCTCTTTCCCAAAATAGTTATGAGTGTTTTGAGCTATTGTAAGAAGTATACTTAGTCCTGCATTATTCAAGGATATGCTCACGCATTTTTACATGTGCACTTCTGGGCATGAAAATAGTTAAAAATAGTGCAGATCGAGATTTATGGAATTAAACCTGTTTCCACCAGTATGATTCTGTAGCTGAAAAAATGGCTCTTCATTTAGGGGACAGATAGATGTACTGGATAGTGGCTTCTGTAGTATTCTCGAGTTCAGTTTCCCACCAGATGGCTGAATTGCTTAGGTGTGGTGTGTTGTAATCTGAGAGAGGCAGCTAAGGATATTGATTGGGGAGATTACTACAGAGAAGACTAGTTATCATATACCTGTCTTTCAGACTTACAGCTGTAGAAAACAGCATTTGATTTTATGCTATTTTAAGTTGTGGTTTCAGTTTTTAAAAGCTGTATTCTTCGCTAAGTAGAAGGGAACTTTTAATTGTTACCAGTAAAGAAATTTGGAAAGAACATGACTGTCCTAAAGCGACGCTTTCTGAGGAGCAGTAAATGGATGGGCCTTACAAATGTCAGTCAGTAAGCTGAGTGAATTTTGTGAAATCACTCTAATTGACAGTTCTCTAGTTAGTTCTTTCTAGGCAAGGGAGCATAGGAACTTGGAAAAAGTGAGATTGTAACTGTCGCATAGTTTATGCAACATGTAAAACATAAGAAATATGTAAACATAACATGTAAAACTTAAACAAATCTAAACCCAGGAAAATAACCCTGTGAGATTTGGGCAAAGTATAGGATGAAGCAAAGAGGGCAAATAAGTAGCAAGATGCCATATGAGTTTTAATAAAATGTTAAAAGGAAAAAAAGAGAGAGAATAATCCATAATTAGAAGATTTTCCAGCATATCAGGTCATGATGATACATCAATGTGACATTTAGCGTGCAGATTTTTTTTTCAAAAAACTTGATCTTGTTTGCAGTTATGCATTTGCTTTCAGAAGTGAAGACTAAGAAGTGCTTAGTCGATGAGGTAGTGAATTTGATAATTGATTTGTCACGTAGCTGGAATTATACTTTTCATGAGTATACTTAGGAATGAGATTAGGTTGCCTTTTTGTTCATTTGTAAAAGCTAGAATTTTAGAGTTAAATACTTTTTAAATGTCAGCAATCAAAGAGGCCTTGCCATCTTTAATTAATAAAATATTGTAGAAGCTCTTAATAAACTGTCCAAGCCTATTGTTGTGTATGTGTTATTGCTAAGCTTCAGGGAAATATCATCTGTATATTTCTTCCCTCACTCTTTTAGCAGAAATTGTGTGTGTGTGTGTGTGTGCGCGCGTGCACACGCGTATATGCACTGAGCTTGAGACAAGCTAGATGTACCTTTACTTTCAAGTTCAGTGTTAACTGGAATTCTGAAAAATACTTAACAGTTACAAATTACATTTTTGCACTTATTGGCTTTATTAAAATCTTGATCTGTGGGTTTTACAGTATTGCTGCTAGACTTTGTATTTCTGTGTTTGTAGGATGGAACAAAGTTTATTTCTATTGGAGCGCTGTATTCTGAGCTTGTGGCTGTTAGCAGTAAAGGAGAACTTTATCAGTGGAAGTGGAGTGAATCAGAACCTTACAGAAATGCACAGGTATCATACATCTTTAAATACTTACCTTCAGAATGCTTACTGTCTTTAAATGTTTACCTTTATATGCTTTGAATATCTAAAATATTTTTTTGTTTCCAAAGAATCCTTCGCTACATCATCCACGAGCCATGTTCTTGGGATTAACCAATGAAAAGATAGTTCTTCTTTCTGCAAATAGTATTAGAGCAACCGTTGCCACTGAAAATAACAAGGTATGAGATGTGTACTGGTTGCTGAATTTAACAAAGCTGACTTTTTTAGTTACGTGCAGTATATTGTAGAGAAGTTGATTATTCAGCTTCATGGGTAGTAGCAAGTACGTCAGTCATTCTTTCATTACATTTCTCTTCCTCTACACAGATGTAAAAATGAAACAAACCCTTGTGTTCTGTAAAAAATGCTAGAATGTATCTGCCAGATATTTCTTTTTACAGCTGAAACAGTGAAAAGATATACTTGAATTTTTGCTGTTAGAGTAGAAATTTAAGAATGGAGAAGCTTGCTAGTGTTCTGTATTTATTTATTAGAAATACTGAGGGCATCGAGGCTTTCTGTGCTGTGAAGTAAGTTATCTAAATATACTTTTCTGTCCAGGTGAGAGTGAACTTGAAACTGCTTTGGTAAAGTATGTGCACTTCTTAAATATTTTTATGACACCTCTCTATTTTTTTTAAATCCTTTTTATTTTAGTTAGGGACTGGAAATAGAGGAAAAAGAAATCCAGACAAGCTCTTTTCTAGGAAAAGAGGTGGTGATAGGGCCTAAGATTCCAAAGGGAATCATTTGCTTTCTGTCTTGTGAGGTTTTATTTATTTATTTTTTTCCTTTCAAAACTAGTAAGTATTACATTAAAGGTGCAACTCTTCTTTCCCCCCCCCCCCACTTTCTCTGTTCCTTTTTTCCCTTCTTCCTTAGGTTGCTACGTGGGTAGATGAAACTTTAAGCTCCGTAGCTTCTAAATTAGAACATGCTGCGCAGACATACTCGGAGCTGCAGGGAGAACGCATTGTTTCTTTACACTGTTGTGCTCTTTATACATGTGCTCAACTAGAGAATAACTTATATTGGTGGTAAGTAGTGATTTGCATATGTACAGAGGTGTAGATCCATGCTGTGTCTTCATGTCCTCAGCTCTGCGAAGTATTGTAAAACTTCTAAACCACAGTTGTTCTGAGTTCTGTTAACCCGGTGCTTGAGCTGAGATGCCCTTTTAAAAGTACATTTATTATTGTCTTTAATACTTAGAGCTTTTGGATCCAGTTATAACATCTTTAAGAGAATGAAGTTATTCTTTTAGGAGATGTGTGTAAATGCTTTAGCATTCAAAGTGTATCATTACTACAGAGAATCAGGGAATAACTTTCCTTATACCTTTCAATCCTTTTTCCATTTATAAATATGGAACAAACTTACCTGTATGTGAGGTCTGCATTTTTCTGTCATACTCTGTTAGGAAAACTTGACCTGTTTGTTTGTGATCCACATCTTAAAGGAGAAATAACATCAGATTCTCCATCTGGAGCTTGTTTTTAAAATATAACATGTTTAAACATTGTAAAATATGAAATGTTAGTTAGACTACTTTAACAATTTCATAATTAAGAAGCTTATGTTTTGAAAAATAAACAAACATAAAAATTATGCTCCCCAAGGAGCTGCAAGATTAATATTCAGTGAATTTGCCCAAATTAGAAATTACTAATATGTTGTCAGGGTACGTTATTTTTGTCGTGTCAGGAGTCATTTCATTACATATCATGCCCAAAGCTCAAGTAGTTTTTAGTTATGGATGAGTTGAATACTTGATGAGCTGGAAATCAGAGCACTGAAAACTGATTCTGTAAAACTGATTTCTCATTAATTTTTAATAACTCTTGAAAATATTTAAATAGAATTGCAAATAGACTTGTGAACTTAAATACAGTTGTATTTTATTCTAACTTCTAGTCCCAAATTTCAGAATTACAGCTCTTGACTGTTTCATTGTGTCATGGGTGACATACCTCAGAGCAATTACTCTTAGTAAGCTCTAGCATTGGAGATACTTGGCTATTAGAACCTGCCATTTTTGCTGCTTTTAGAATAATTGGTGTGATATATAAAAGGACTTACTGCTTTTGAAGATTACGTATAAATGTTAATTTATTAATTAACCAACCTGAACTTTCTGAGAGGAGTCAAATGTCAGCAGTGGGAATTTTATGTTAATCAGGTTTATGTAGACAGAAGCTTCTGTCACTGTTGATATTCTTAGTTACAGTGGTCTGTAATACATTAGACAAGATTTCAGCTCCCACTGTTGCACAGGACTGATGATTTTTCGTGTTTTACTTAACATGAATTATAGAATCATCCAACCATACCCGTCTACTACTAAATCATGTCCCCAGGTACCTCTTCTACCTGTTTTTTAAACACTTCTAGGGATGGTGACTCAACCACCAACTTGGGCAGCCAGTTCCAGTGCCCGATGGCCCTTTCTGTGAAGAAATTTTTCCTAATGTCCAATATAAACTTCCCTTTGATGCCATTCCCTCTTGTTCTGTCACCCATCACTTGGGAGAGGAGACCAACACCCATCTCTCCACAACATCCTTTTAGGTAGTTGTAGAGAGCAGTAAGGTGTCCCCTCAGCCTCCTCTTCTCAAGGCTAAAATACCCCAGTTCCCTCAGCCACTCCTTGTAAGGCTTATTCTCCAGCCCCTCCACCAGTTTTATTGCTTTTCTCTGGACATGATCCAGGACCTCAATGTCTTTCTCATGTGAGGGGCCCAAAACTGAACACAGTATTTGAGGTGCGGCCTTACCAGTGAGCAGTACAGGGGCACAACTACTTCCTTGGTCCTCCTGGGAGGAAGGAGGTTTTCAAATAAAAACATCTTTTTCTATAACCCACTGGCTAAAACATTAAATATCAAAATAATAAGCATGTTTAACTGTGGATGTAGGTTTTATTTTCAATTAAACTGAGTGGATCCAAATACCAAAGAAGTGTCTTTTTTTTCCCCCTCTCACAGCTGAAATCTGCTATTAGTCCTAGACTCCTTCAGCCATGTCCCCAAAGAGAAAGGGAGGCTTTTAGAATTACAAATAAAAAACACTTATCTCTTCCACAGTAACTGCAAATTCCAGAAGTTATCACCAGTCATGGAAAGATAGGCTCAAAGTTCAAAGGGGACAACCCACAGCTTGAAAGCTATGACTGCAGTGTCTGGGACAGAAGGCTTGCGGTATTTTGACTAGAAGGAAAGCAGTTTGGCAGTTCTATATAATATGTATTCTTCCCTTCATCTTTCTCCTAATAAACTGGCCAGTTGAGATTAATTTGGAAAGTGTGGGTGAATACAAGAAAATGTCATTTCTGCAGTGCTTTGAGATGTTGGAGAAGGTGGCACAGAGACTTGTATGTTTGGTCATGACTACATTAAGCAGAATAAACTATTCAAAATTATAAACTAAGCATTTCTTTCATAACCTTTTAAAAATAGCATGTGTTTTTCCACAGGGGTGTAGTTCCTTTCAGCCAAAGGAAGAAAATGCTAGAAAAGGCCAGAGCGAAAAATAAAAAGCCGAAATCTAGTGCTGGTATCTCCTCTATGCCAAACATAACTGTTGGAACCCAGGCAAGTGGAACTGTCACAAGTGCATTTTTACAGTGCTATGTAATGAGCTTACAGCCTGCTCTTAAAAAAATCCAAACCCAGCAATTACAGTTCTCTTCTTGTTATGCACAAAAGTTGTATCAATGGTATAGAATTAAAGTAGTATGTTTTAGTTATATGACAGTAAATTGATGTGTCCTGTTCATGTTGTTATTGTTTTGCAAATATGATTTTTGCTGCAAACATGGAGAGGCAACCTTTACTCATACAAAATACTTGTTTTAACGTACTTAACTGTGTTTTGAGAGAAACTACATTTAGAAATAAAATTCTCAATGGAACTCATAGCTTTGTAAATGATTTGATGTTTTAAGTGACTGCAATATTAGAGCCTGGGTTTGATTTCTTTATGCAGTGGGATAGGCCTTTGGTTTGAAGCCTTTGCTAAGCAGGCTAATAGCTGATACAGAGCTATAGGATTCATTTTGTGATTAATGTTAGAACTAGTGTGAGACAAAACAGCTCCTTCCTAGGGAACTTGTTTCTTTTGGTTCCCAATCTATTCTAATAATCCCTGGGATGAGTCTTTGTTATTAGATGAATTGTTCTTTTTGTGGTTGAGCATCTAAATACTACATATTAAATGGTTGTACTGCTAAAGCTGTTGCTTTCAGCTGTGAATTGCACAACAGCCTCTTTTATCTAGCAAAGTGCATAGTACATCATGCTGACTTCCCTCTCCATCTAGTTCCTTAAGTTTTCTAATTTTTTTGACTGCTGGATATATCGCCAAGAAAATGCATGCATATATGATTTCTCTCAGTACAGCACATAGTTCTCATAGAAATAAATATTTCTGTCTGTAGGTGTGTTTGAGAAATAACCCTCTTTATCATGCTGGAGCAGTTGCTTTTTCAATCAATGCTGGAATTCCTAAAGTAGGTGTGTTAATGGAATCTGTTTGGAACATGAATGACAGCTGTCGATTTCAGCTTCGGTCACCTGAGAGCTTAAAAAGCATGGAGAAAGCTAACAAAACTACAGAGGCAAAGTAAGTGTTGAGATCACACATGCATACACACAGAGAACATTTACTTGATTTTCTCTTGAACTAGTGATTGATTAAAAATTGAAAAGAAGGAAGGTCAGGTTTTTATCAGTTTGAACTTTTGCATTCTTTATAAGTTCCTAACCTCCTTATAAACTTTGCAAAATGCTCAGAAATCCTCATGTCAGGGCAGGATCTCATCTGTGTGAAAACACTATGGAAATGTGAAATACAGAAGGAATATTAAATGAAGAACTTCCTGCAGTGTTTCATAGAGTCTCAAGATTTGAAATTTGAATAATTTTAAAATGGTTTCTTATGGAACTGTTTCCAGGCCCTTCTTCATTGCATTGAGAGACCTGTTTTAGCCCCTCCATGGTTTGAAAAGAGTAATTTGGCTTACACTTGCCAGTTAAATGCTTTTTAAAACAGCTTGAGGAAGTTTAGTGGTTCTGAGTTTCAGGTTACTGTAAAGAGCTAGTAATGCTGCTTCTCTTCAAATGAAGTGCATCTAAGGATATTTAATTTCTGTAATATTACATGTATGCTCAGTTAATGAAGCTGCTTATTAAGCAGCTTCACATGATTTCTAACATTGGATGTGTAGACTTTTCAGTTAGGATGGTTGTTTGCAAGTGTGGCATTTCCTTAAAGTACTGTGAAAGCAACTGATGCTTTGTCCATTGTCACAGCAAAGATTTCACCCTTTTTATTACTTCATTTTAAGTAAAACCTTTTATTCTAGACCTGAAAGCAAACAAGAACCGGTGAAAACTGAGATGGGTCCTCCACCATCCCCAGCTTCCACTTGTAGTGATGCATCTTCAATAGCAAGCAGTGCTTCAATGCCATATAGTAAGTAATGTGTAGCTTATAGTAACATAAAATATTTGTATAGTTAAGAAGTTTTCATAAAAAAAAACCTCTTTCAGGAGGTAATCAGGAGGATGTCTGAAGATAAAGTTGTTTATATTCAATTGTGATGTCATAGTGAGCTTCCTTACAGCCCAGAATTTGAACTTGTTTTTCAAAATTCTTGTCAAGATTAAGCTGTTCTTGTACAGCTTACCTTGTGAGTGAACTTCAGTGCATAAAGTGGTAGTTCAGGAGTGGCCATCTATTACATAAAACATCTAAACTAAACAGTGGCATAAGTTTTATAGTATACATTGTACTTGGACTTGAAAAGGCAGCATTAGAATCCATGTAACTGACCTCTTGAGCATTTTTTCCCTCCATTTAAAGGCATACATTTATAAAGGGTTAATTACAATGCCATCATTTGAAGAAATCTTCTCTCTGATCCCATTTCTTCTCATTGTTCACATGCTGCAGTTTTAAGAAGTACTCACCTAGAGAATTTAATGACCCTGTTTTGTGACTGAGAATTTTGTGTATTTGGATCTGCAATAGTTATTAACTTTACTCGTAGAATATTTTGCTGTTGATTTCTTCTCTTCTGTAATTATTTCTACTGTAATTTTTCACTGACTGTAGCTTTGCTTGGGGTTTTGAACTAGTGTTTGTAGTTAACTTCACAGCTTAGAAGTTCTACTTCTTTAAGTATGTTGATAGTGTAATTGATATTATGTACTCAATTCAGGAGATTAAAGATTCTTGACAGTATGAATTTAGGCATGTTGCATATTGAAATTTGATCCTGAGTATGCTACAGTTACTGTTCATATAACATCTTTGCAGCAAATCTAACTGTATTGCAACTGCGTTAGCCCAAATAACTATCCTCTGCCTCATTTGCTACTCTTTTAGCTGTTTATCAAGAAATCCATATGTAGTAGACAAGCAGATTTTTTTCTAACAATGATACAAAGCACTGCAGCAGGGCTGAATGAAGGGACTTAAAATGTCAGCCTTGTTAATTACAATGTGAATAGCTGAGCTTTGCCCAAGCAATTTCTTGTGTTGTAATTATATTGCATAAATGTCTGTAAAATTGGTTTGTTTATCAGGTAGGCTTTATTAGTGCTAATTTCGAAGAAAAACATGAAAGTGGCATGGGATACTGCTAGGTAGCTCTGACTTCAGGTGGTTTTAAAGTCAGGTTCTTATTAGCTTCTTGTTAATTTCTAGATTTGACTGTTGGTAATCTTTTCTTGGGGGAAGGTTTGTTGTTTACTGAAGATTGTATTTCAATACTTTCATTATACATTTTAAGTCTTTTTTTGGGTTGTTACTTTTTTATCTCAGAGCGACGACGATCTACCCCTGCCCCAAAAGAGGAGGAGAAAGTGAATGAAGAGCAGTGGTCTCTGAGGGAAGTTGTGTTTGTGGAAGACGTTAAGAATGTTCCTGTTGGCAAGGTTTGTCTGAAATACGCTGTCTCCTCATCTTTGTGGAGGGAGGAAAGAAAGATTTTCGTTTTAGATAAGCGAATCATAGTTTTGGGGATACTTGAACGTTTCTGACTACTATGACTTCTATGCTGTTTTTATTTGTCCAGTGATAGTAATAGACTGAATGTGTTGTGACTAAAACGTGCTGAATCTTGAAGAACACCATTCTGGTACTTTAAGTTGAAGCACAGTACTGAGGAAAGCAGATGTGTTTTTATGCAAAAAGTTATTTTGGGGGACTTGAGAAATAGTTCCCAGTGAGATTGTGAGCAGTTGCATGTGTTATCACTGACTTTTACATACACATCAACTGACATTTAGTTGAATCTCATATTCTGGCAACTAAAGAACAGAAATATTTTGGTTAGAAATGATTAATTATAGGCATTAACACAGCTATAAAGTTATTTGATTTTTTTACTCCCAGAAAATCTCTTTATTTGATCATGTCTTATTTTAATTTTCTCCCTAGTAAGCCATTGGCTTTGACTGTGCTGTAGAGGAGTATATTTTGTTTCTTGTCTGGCATTGTTGTGTGATGTTAGGAGAGATTAGGTCATCTAGACAGTGCTTTGCTCTAATTTTCAAAAATGAGAGCTCCAGGAAAGCCATTAAATTTTCCACAAAATGGAAAGATTGGATTGCTTTCTACTCAATGCATAGAAGATAAAAAAAAGTTAAAAATTACCAGAAGAGGAAATAACTGTCCAACAAAAGGCAGTTGGGTTTAGTCAGTTTTTATGCAGGAGTGGAAGGTTTGCTTTGAGCAGTATCTTTGAAAGAAGGAGACCCACAAGGAATTTTCATTATCAAGTTTAGGTCATTTCTGCAAAAGGGTGTATGGAACAACTTCATTCATTGAAATGCGTCAGTTTCTGTTAGTGAGTTTTTGAGATGCAGTTGAAGTCACTGAAATCATTGCTTCTCCTACCAGCATTGGGAAAACCTTTGTTGTCCTCATCTGTCTTTTCTGGTTTAGATCCTAAGATTTTCGGGACAGAGAATGTTGTATTATTTCTGTATGCAGTCATAAAGGGTCTGTGTACTGTGTCAAGCACTACTACTATAGTAAATGTAGAAGAGTTTGAATTTTTATATGTTGATACTTTTGTTGAAATGCTAAAACCAGTAAGCAGGCTGTCCTCTGAATAGTTACTGGTACTGAGTCTACTCTATAGCAGTAGTTTATGGCAATGATGCTTTTTACTCTTAAAGCATTCTGTTCTTTTCCAGTGATATATATGGTCATTCACTTTTTTAACTTTTACAGGTTTTGTAAGATACCATAGATTTTTTGTTTTCCCCCTCTAGTGTTGTCCAGGTTAAAGACAGAAATAGAGTTTATGTTTTTTAATTTGGATCAGTTCTGAGATTCTGTGGAAAAGACTGGAGGTACCTTAGTCTGCAGAAGGGTTACTTTTTGCAGAGCTCTCCTACAGACTCCAGAACAACTGATGTTGTTCATTGTGGAACAGTAATGCTTGTAAATTAGCTTGCTATGAGTTGAATTAAGCACATAGAGGATTTCAGTTCTGAACAGTTCAACTGTTTTGTGCATAAATAATTTCTGCACGTCTATAGAAGTTCAGACCACAAGGACACATAATCATGCAGATCTGGGCTCTTCAGACTTCATAAGTTAAGAAGTCCTACCCTTTTGGAGTTCATGCAGACATACCTTCATCTGATCCTTCATCCTATCTTTTGTTTACAGAATGGCGTTCTAAAAAATCACAGCTTTGATGCATTAGTGTGGGTGGCATCAGCGGCACGAGCATCCCACATAAGAATATACTGTTCCTATATAACACAGGAATTGCTTGCCTTTGTTTCAGAAAATTGGAAAGACTTTGAAGCACTGTTTTTAAGTACTCAGTGTTACAAAGCATGGCGTCAGTAGATCAACACTTGGCCTCTCTCAGAGCACTGTCATTGAGTAAAATACATGGTCATGGAGCGTATGAATATTGGGACATCTTTGAAAAATACGCACTGGTAATTTGACAGGTGTGTTTTGAGCATAACGTGAAGTCAACTGTACTAAACTAGTTGATCTATGAGGCCCGAAATCTTGCCATATATAACAATTTAGATCTGAAGTAATAAGAGGAACAATAACCTGATATCTGTCCTTTTACATGCAAAAATATCTGAAAATTTGAATCTTTGTTCTTTACAATAAAGTGAATGAAGTGGGATAACCATGAGCTTCTGTCAAACTGTTTGCCATCTTTTAAAAGTATCTAGGTAATTCTTTGGTTTTTTTTACACACAAGAGAATTGTTCACTTGGGCTTCAGGAAGTGAATTTAGAGGTAGGAAAGGGGTTCAGATTTCCTGATGTTCAACTTCGTGTTCCTGAAATAATTTTGTTTCTGAAAACTTATGTTCCTGAACTTGGATGTATGCATAACTTCCTTAAAATCCTTCCAAGGCCACTGTTCTGTTCTGTTTATAGAATGGTGGGCGGGTAGCTGGTGTCAAGTTCTCACATGCCTATTTCTCTCTGGGCTTTTACTGATCTTAATATAGTAACAGCCTTCCCCCAAGAGCTAAGATCTTGAGATGACTGCTTGTGATTATTCTGATATCATTAGCTCGTACAATCAGCAATTAACACTGAGCTTTGTAAATGTGGATTTTGTCTTATGCCAAAGCAATAAAACACCAGAGTGTGGCAAGAGTGCGGACATTGTTACGTTGGGGCAGTCTTTAAAGAAATGAAGAAAGCAGAAGCCTGCTAGATACACTCTTTGGTTTAGTTAGCTTTCTCCTTGGTATATATTATCTTCCAGTCTCATTTCAATTTAAATCCTTCACGGGCCTGTAACAAAAGTAAGCCTTTATTTCTCCAAGTTCATCATTAGATGGAAGAGGTAGGGACTATAAAATTTATCCACTTAATGGAAGACTAATAGTGTGCAAAAGACTGGCAATTCTCTCTTCTGTTGTCTGCATTCCTGAGAAATCTGATGAATTCTTCTTTCAGTGTAGTTTAGAACAGAGATGGGCTGAAAATAACCTTTGTTAGTGCTCAATGATGTCAGAGAAATGGAAGCTGATGTTGTCCATCCCATGCACTTTAGCGTATTTTGCTTACACACATTAGCTTCTGGATCCCCTCTTCTGGAATGGCTTAAATGGTATCTGGAACCGCTGTTAGAACAAAAAGGTAGGGATTCCGGTTTGGAGCTGCTTATATCTTCTTTGACATCTGTGGTTTGTTTCAGTCTGAGGTTTTTTCATTGACAGTGTCCAAGGCCTCCCCAAACTGCTTCCGTTCATTGAAGTTGTCCTTGATCAGACAAGACTTCCATGTGTTACCAGTTTTGCAGTTCCTGTGCCGAGAAGGCTCATCAAGTCCTAGCGATTTTGTAAAACGTGAATTTGGATCGAGTAGTTTGTTCTTTAATGTGTACTTTGTATTGTATTATTTGAGTCACTTGAATGTTTTTGTTCAAGTTCTGTCTGAGATTGAAGCCTTCCAATGTGAAGCATAAGTTGAAAGACCTCAGGCCAGCTCAGTCCCAGAAGAGTTACCTTATTCCTATTAGGAATTTAGGTTTTAAGCTCTCAAAACTGAATGTTTTAGAATTTGTGTCAGTATTTCTTTGGAAGTGCTTGCTCTATTTTGAGAGTAGAGGTAGAAACCGTTTTCTGTGATGTTAAAATTTCTTTCATTCCAACAAGCAGATTGGAAATAAAAAATGTATTTTCCCTGGCCTTATGCTATTGTATCTTGAGAGGGAATATGGTGATTCTGCAGAGGGAGATTCTACAGATTACCAGCAGATCCAACAGATTTGTTTCTGAAAGGTTCAGTTGCTGGTTGTCAGTGTTGCTGCCCCCTTCCCACTTAGCTTAGTTTTCCTTTTGAGAAAATTATGGTCTTAACCGGAAACTCAGAGGGCCTTGGTTTTTGGTGATGGCATAAAATGTTTCTATGTTAAGGAAACCTATTTTGACTGTTCTGATTAGATATACGTGGCAACAACTCATTAGAGAGACCTACAGTCTCAGGAGTTAGTGTGTCAGTGTGGGGTTGAAAAAAATTCTATTTCCATGGGGGCCAGAGAAGGACACAAATGCATCAACTGTGTCTGTATCTTGCAGTCCTAAGGGAGTGAGTAGGGAACTTAATTGTTGTTGTGGAAGCAGTAGGTAAAAGACCAATAACACAACACTTCTATTCCCTATGCACACTCATCTTGAGGAATGTGCACGAGGACAGTGCAACACAGACATCAAAAATTCTTAGAATGGGCCAAAAAGAAAAGGAAAAGAAAAAGAAGAGCAATTTCCTGTGTCTTGTAGTACAAGAGATAATGGGCACCTAAAGTAGTAAAAGGTTCAGTGTAGAATTTTTTGGTGAAACGTTAGCTCATGTCTGGAACTCATTGCCACAAGATTAGCATTTATTTCCAAAAGTGCTTGGACAAATTAATAAGAGAAGGGTCTATCCGAGTTATTAGACATTGAGTTGTCCTGCTTTTCTGTTGCATGGAAGTTGGAAAAATACCATGAAATTATCAGTAGGAGCTTCTCTGGTCAACTGGCATTGTTTCCTGTTGAATGTGGGATGTTGAAGTGGAGGGAATTCTGATGCCTATGAAGTCATTAAGAAATCCAGGTGTTTGCATTTGGCAATTTTAGCAAAACAACAAGGCTAATGACCAAGAGGTCTAGAATTTTGTCACTGATTGTTGTAAACTTTTTTCTTTCCCAAATAAAGGTCTAGTTCATTTTGAAGCAAATCATCCTAAACTTTCTCTGTTCAAAGTTTTTGGTAAAACTGTGATGTGTTCTGCTTGTAGGTGCTAAAAGTGGATGGTGCTTATGTTGCTGTGAAATTTCCAGGCACCTCCAGTAGTGCAAACTGCCAGAGCAGTTCTAATTCAGATCCTGATCCTTCATCTCTTCTCCAAGACTGTAGGCTACTCAGAATAGATGAACTGCAGGTATGCCTTTATGAAACATTGGGAAAACAAATGGTATGTTGAAATGTCAGCACTGTGTGCTTAATTGTATCTTTAAAATTCTCTGTATATCTACAGGTTGTAAAAACTGGTGGAACTCCAAAAGTTCCCGACTGTTTTCAAAGGACACCTAAAAAGCTGTGTATTCCTGAAAAAACAGAGATCCTAGCAGTAAATGTAGATTCCAAAGGTAAGTAGGACTTATCTTGTAAAATATCCTGTTGAATTCTTTATTACCTGTTTTTCTTCCTAGAGGAAATCAATTACTGTCAGACTGGCATAAACAGTTGTTTCCATTGATATTAGTAATTCTTTAAAAGTATATTAGTAGTCTTTAAAAGTATATTAGTTAGGAGTTCTTTTACTGGATGCCATCAGTAAAGACGTTAACTTTTTTCTTCATGTATCTTTGAAGGAGTGCATGCTGTTCTGAAAACTGGAAACTGGGTTCGATACTGCATATTTGACCTTGCCACAGGAAAAGCTGAACAGGAAAATAATTTCCCTACAAGCAGCATTGCATTCCTGGGTCAGAATGAGAGAAGTGTTGCTATTTTTACAGCTGGACAGGTTTGTGGTTTTGTATCTCAGTCATTTAACTTTACTGCACTTCACTTGGATCATCTTTGAATGGGATGGTTCAGCCTTTTGTAGGGCTTTTCCAAAGACTGGCAAAGATCAGTTCTTCAAATGGGTTGTGAAAGACTTGCTGCTACCATGAATATTTTGAAAGCACAGGGTAATGGCAGTCTAACTCACTTCACACTTCTAGTAATCTTATTCATATTCTATCTTGAATAAAAGATAAGTGAGAGGGAAAAAAACCTTGATAGGATAGGTCCTGTCTTAGTGTAAGCTTGTTCTCTAAGTGTATTTTGGAATTGGGTTGGATCAAACCCTACTCTTGAATAAATGTGGAAATGTTAACAAAAAAGCCCTGTGTTTGATACTAAAAGTTATATATTGAGATGTTGTGCAACTCTTTCTACTGTCCAGTGTTAAGTATCATATTTTATCTGATTATACAGCTTGATTACACTGCACAGACATCCATGAGAAGGGCTGAGAAAAATTTCCAAAACCATTTTAGTAACTTCCGCAAACTCAATGTACTTTCCTTATGATAGTTGAAGGAAACTTTTTTTTTTCCCCAAAAGAACTGTGTTTGT
The DNA here is from genome assembly GCA_013389865.1 of Piaya cayana. Lineage (NCBI taxonomy): Eukaryota > Metazoa > Chordata > Aves > Cuculiformes > Coccyzidae > Piaya > Piaya cayana. The sequence continues at coordinate 404,501 of WAAB01003723.1, forward strand.
ATGTTTCATTTAAATATATTCAGTTTTCTTTGGAGCATTTAAGCAAACGAAAAATATATGTACTATGTTTCATTGTTAATGTTTCATAATGAATGTATGTTGTAAAGAAGATAGTTTTAATAGTGTTTACTATGTTTAGCACATTTCAGGCATTTTGAGAAAGAGAGTCTTATGCCTTATGCTGCGTCGCTTCATGATAGGAGACAGTGGCTTAAATGAGAATCTTGAGTAAACTGTTCTCATTGTTGGTCGTCAAGCAGGACTGGACCTTTTGGGAAAGATAATGTTTATAAATTGTGGTGACTTCATGTTAAAACTTTTTTTTTCCCAATTGTAGGAATCTCCTGTTATTCTTAGAGATGGAAATGGTACAATCTATCCAATGGCAAAAGATTGTATGGGTGGGATAAGAGACCCTGACTGGCTTGATCTTCCACCTATTAGTAGTCTTGGAATGGGTGTTCATTCCTTAACAAATCTTCCTGCTAACTCAACCATCAAAAAGAAAGCTGCTATTATCATTATGGCTGTTGAGGTAAAATATTTTCTTTACTACAGAATTCTGTGCTTTTTTTTTCTCTTGCATTTTTCACATTCTGCTTAAAGCAGCTTTAGGTTTAGATAGTGATGTTTAAGTAGTTGCATTTTCACTATTTCAGAGAAACTGATTTCAGCAGAAAATTCTCTTAGAAACAAGAAAGCACAAACAAATTTATGTAATAAAGTGAAAGAACCATTTTTTTGGAGTACATGACTTATGTGTCAAGATATTAACTAACAGTATTTTTAAAGCATTATTTTAAAACTATTACCTTTTTGTGTTTACTGTCAGTATTCAATTTTATTTGTTATATGGGTGCACAGTTTTTTCTGATGGATCCAACAGCTTCTTTTCTTGTGAATACAGCTTTTATTAAAAACTTCATTGCTTTAAGAATTACTTTTTTCACCTTGTATTTGGAACATACATTAGGAAAATATGATAATAGAGGGAATTTTTTTTTCACTTGAGTTGCCTGTAGACTTTTGTACTAATCTGTGGTGCTCTATGAATTTTCCGATATCATCTACAGCTTGTAGAAACCCGTCAGTGATTTGATGCAGTTTAGTTAGATCTGCTCTGTGCTTTGCTGCCTCCTGGAGGTATTGTGTATCTGCTAGACTGATTGCTTTCACAATGGAGTATTCAGCCACTGTGGAAAAGCTTGTTATATATGGGGAGAGCCCCCAGACTTTCAACAGCGTCTATTTGTTCAATTATCAATGTATATATCACTTTCTTGGAACAAATATGTAAGAGGTATTTAATGTAGACTCCTTAGGGTTTTTTTTCAGTTGTACCACATTTCCCACATTACATATAGCCATGAAACAGAAATAATCTGTCTGAAGAACACAGCTGTGATGCCAAAGGCATACATTTATGAGCCTTGTAGCTGCTTCTGCTTAAACCTCTTTACTTTAAGCTGTGCCTGAATGTATGCTGTTTTCTGTTTTAGCAGTGCTTTGATTGAGATGATACACATTTTCAGCAGTTCCTGCACTGGCTTCCAGAGAATGTCCTAGATTTAGATCTTTCTATTAATTTCAAAAGACTGAAAACTTGCAAAACTTGTATGTTTGCATTTTGTATTTTAAATTGATAATTTTTTTTTTTTTGAGTACAGAAACAAACTTTAATGCAGCACATCCTCCGATGTGACTATGAGGCTTGCAGACAATACCTGATGAATCTTGAACATGCAGTTGTCTTGGATCAAAATCCACAAATGCTGCAGACATTCCTTGGCCATAGATGTGATGGAAACCGTAATATTCTGCATGCTTGTGTGTCTGTATGCTTTCCAACCAGCAACAAAGAAACTAAAGAGGAAGAGGGTGAGCTCAACAATATCATGAAAATAATTTGAAAATAAACTTATGCATTTTCAAGAATGTCTGAAATAAAGGCTGCCTTTTTTGTATGGGTATCTTTAAATTTGGCACCTAAAATGTGTCAGGGTGTATAAGAATTCCATAGTTAAGAATACGAAGCTGGTCTTTATTGATTGTAAAAGACAAACTTTTCACATGCACATGTTAATCTTAGATGAAAACAAGTATTTTTCCACCTTTATATCACTCGTAAGATTTCAAGAGAAATTGTATTTATTGTTTTTCAAGTTTCATAGTATATATTAATTCCTCCAAATAAGAAATCCTTCTTGCAGTTGATATTCTTTCACGTTTCTTAATACATGACTTTCTGTTAATGTCCATTACTGATACCATTTAAAAATGTCTATTTAATACTGTTATGTAAAACATATGTTAACAGAACAAGGTTGCTAAGTCAAGCACTCAAAAAACTATGAAATGCCAGAATTAAGTTTACCCGTGTGCTGTACGGGGGTATGCGTTGTGAAATGGTCTTTAATTACACCGTCGTACTATTTTTTCCACAGGACTACCTCATTCAGTGCACAAGATGGACGGTGCTCACCGAATGGGTAGCTATTCAATATTTCTTTTTATCCTCATCATTCAGTGTGTGGCCCCATTCCTTACTTATTGCACACCATACAAATCCTGCACTGAATAATGAATGAACTTCCTTGTGGGATTTTTGTATGGTGCTGTCATTGAATTTTAGTCATTTATAGACCTTAATTGTTCTTTATATCCCTCTTTATAAAGTGGGGGTTATGCTGCAGCTTTCTCATCTCTTGAAGGTATTATAGCTTGAAGTTTTTCTGTATTCAAAGCTTTTAACTAATTTTGAGAGTTCTGTTAGAGAAGCTTAGGGCTTGATCTCATTTTTTTTTTTTTTTAGTAGGTGTTATTCTGAAACACTTGTTTCTAGAGCTGGATTATTAGTAGTTTTAGTTGTTCTATGAATGTTAGTTATTTCTGTGAGTCAGGCACCTTTTAGGTGTCCAGAAATGAGTAAAATGTATCACAATTATCTGTAAAAAATTGTTTGAAAAAGTTCTATGTACTGTTAGATGTGGCAGAAATCCCATTTGTTCCAGTTCTCCAAGGTGATGTTCAGTGGCATTAAACACGAAGCAGTGCTTTCCCCCTCTCCTTGCCAAGCTGTTGCTGCCTTACTACTCAGCTTCCAAATGTTGCAGCAAACAAGGCAGAAACAGCTTGCTCATTGTACAAACCTTCATCTTTAGTGTGTCGTCCATCCTGTGCACTGATTGAGGCAGGGGTCTTGTGGAAGGGGAACAAAAAACCCCAAACTAAAAAACCAACCCAAAACAAACAAACAAAAAACCCGAACTGTGTAACTCAAGATTGTTTTGCTATAAACACACAAGGAAGCTAAATAAGGATGCATGGGCAAACTTAAATCTGACTATTCCTAATTTGAGTGCTTATCTTTGCAACCTTGACATTTTTTCAAGTAACTTCATTTGGATGTAATTTAACTGAAAAAATGAAAAATGTGAACCTGATACTTCTAATACCCCTCTGCCTCTCTCTTTTTCCCCTCACAAAAATTGTTTTAAAAGGGGGTTCATATCTTTAGATTCAAATTGCATTTACCTTGCACCGTAGCCATTAGTGATGGATATTAGGACAAGCTCATTTTCCGTGCATCATCTGGAGGGCAGTCATGACTGGTGTTACTGTCTGTAAGCTATATAGCCATCTGTTAAACTGTGAAAGAAGTTTGATTTATGAGTAAAGGCTTAAATTTCAGGCTCCAGATACTATTTATTTTCCTTAAGAATTATGGAACTTAGTGCCCCTTCCCTTTTGTTGTCATTCCTTTTTATAGCTTTGACTCAGCAAGTGTCTGGAATCAGCTATGTGATAGGTCCTTGTCTCTTGATGATTCTGAAAACAAAACTCGTTCTGGAATTTGAGTGTCTTAAATTTCCTTCCTTTATGGCCTTTTAGAAACCAAACCCAAGCAGAAACATGTTTAAGCTCATCCAAAATAAAAATTTGTATATGAACCTACTTTATACTTCTAAATCTTAAGAAAAATTTCAGGGAACATTTTATTATTAGTGACATTTCATGCTTTATACTCTTTCCGTATAGTTTTTCCTAAGGGAAAGTTTGACACTAATAGTTTTCTTAATTTTTCAGAAGCAGAGCGCTCTGAAAGAAATACATTTGCTGAACGGCTCTCAGCTGTGGAAGCTATTGCAAATGCAATCTCTGTTGTGTCAAGTAATGGTCCAGGAAATCGGGCAGGATCATCAAGTAGCAGAAGGTAAACTGAATAATGCTTTTTTTTTTTTTCTGTATGGTAATTTTGGTATTAATTACAATCTCTTACTAATTCTTTCCTTCAGTCTAGCTTAAAAATGGACTCTATTGCTAATTGAAAGTCAGATTTCAATTCAAGCCCCAAACTAGAACTCGGGGGGGGGGGGTTTGAAGCCTTTTCTGGGAGGAGAGCTAATGGTGGCATATTTCTAAACTGATTTGTGTTTTCTGGCTTGGGGCATTGTCTACTTATTTGTAAAGTGGAAACACTCATCCTTGTGGGGAAAGAGAATTTAGGGATAAGCTCTTTTATGTTCTTATTTCTGTGATGGTAACTGAGTGATGCTCACATCCAGGGAATCTGAGGGTATCTGTGCTGAGTTCTGGTCAGCTCAGATAATGGATGAGGGCGTAGTATGATTTTTTTACTTAGCTCTGTAGCCAAAGCAATTGACACAAAATTATATCTTTATCCTTCCGAAGCTACAGTCCTCATCACTGTGATCTTTTTGGTATGTTATGTGAATAACAGTAAGGGTTGAAGCTTCCCTACCACTTTCTGTAGGAGATATTACTCTTACGAGGAAGTGTAAAGAAACAAAACCAGATTTTACCTTTTTGTATCACTGTGTTCTTTTGTTTTTACCTTACTCCTACCACCTTTCCCTATAGTAAGATGACAAAGGATTTTTTGAAATTGTTTACAGCCTGTTCTCAGTAAAGTAGTACTTTCTTATTAGATAATTTAAAACAAATAACTCCTTTCAAAAAATTCTCTTTCAAGTGTCTTTTTAATTCCTTAAAAAAACTTTTATTGCAGTTAGACTGTAAACAACAGCAGCAACCAGAGCAAATCCTTGCGTAAGCTTAACACCCTCAGCCATGAACTTAGGTTCAAAGCAGTGTCAAATGGTGGTAATAATTCCCATCAGCTGCGGCTGCCTCCAAGAGTTAGTGCTGTGGTGATTAGGGGGTGTGTTCTGGGCTCAAATATGCCTTGATACCCTGCTGGCTGGCTCTTCTTCCAAGGCCATTACATTGTTGCAACAAAATGGAATACAGGAATGAAAAATACCTTTTTGCTAATTCTTCTCTGTGCTGAAGAAAAATGGAGATAAGAAGAGTTTGGGTTCCTTTTTTTCAGCGTGATATCCTGCTTTAAAAAGTTCTAATTATAAATTAAAATGAGATAGTATTTTTACCTTTGTTTTGTATTCAGTTTGAGGTTAAGGGAAATGATGAGAAGATCCTTGAGAGCTGCTGGATTGGGCAGACATGAAGCTGGTACTTCATCAAGTGATCATCAGGACCCAGTTTCTCCACCAATAGCTCCTCCCAGCTGGGTTCCAGATCCTCCTGCAATGGATCCGGGTAAGCCTGCTTATGTATCACAGAATGTAGAATGATAGATTTAATAAATGAACTGTTGGTTTTTAAGGCGAATCACTTTAATGAGACTAAAATACCTAGTGTCATTGAGGTAACAAGACATGCTTTAAGAGTTTACTGAAGACACAAAAGCTGTTTATAAATCCAGTTTGTGTCTTTCTGACGCTGGTGTCAAACTTCTGTGAAGCGTGTTTTGTAATGTTGAGTTACATCACAAATCTAGGAATCTTCCCGTTTGTAGGGAAGAGTACCAGTTAAATACAGAAAACCTGCAGTGTGTTAGACGCTGCAGAAAGAGCATGTTGTTAGGGATGTTTTTATGTATTGATATACATCCTGCTGTTCTGTTTACTGAAAGATGGTGACATTGATTTTATCCTGGCCCCCGCTGTGGGATCTCTTACCACAGCAGCGACTGGCACCGGCCAAGGACCTAGCACCTCCACGATACCAGGTGAGGACACGTCTTCTCTGATTATGATTTAGAAGAAAAATGATCTCAAAAGCTGTCTCTGCTTGCGCAGGCTTTCTGCCTATGAAAATGCCTCTTATCAGATGAAGACTGGATTGAAGCAGAATTTCACAAGTGCAGAAAGTACATAAAGCACCATGCGATTTTATGTAAAAACTGTTTTATGCCTGGGGAATGACAAATATGTAAAGATATTGTAATCAGTATCAAATTGGGATTATAGTCTGTATTTCAGAATGTAATTTGTAAGTGAAATTTACAGTACTTCAGTGAAGTGTTGCTGAAACTGGCAAACCACTGAATAATCAAGTTACTGATTAATCATCCCAGTGAAACATCGAATTATTTACTTTTCATAGTTAGTAATTTTTGAAGGAAAAACTGTTTCTCTGCAATTTTTTTTTCTCGTTACAGGTCCTTCTACTGAACCATCTGTAGTGGAATCAAAGGATCGGAAGGCAAATGCTCATTTCATACTGAAATTGCTGTGCGATAGTGTAGTTTTACAACCTTATCTTCGAGAATTGCTGTCAGCCAAGTAAGGATTTTCGTATGAATTTTCACTGTTCTTTGTAATGTTTCATCACCTGAAATTTATTACATAGAAGCCTTCTTAAAAAGGTTATATAGAGGCACATTCTTTAAAAGGAGAGTGTTGGAATGTTGGCTGTTTACATCCTGCATTTCTTAAAATTTGTCTATTTCACAAATAAAAGATTGATTATTCACCCCATGTTTTTTCTGTTTGCTGAAAATTAGCAGTGCTAAGTTTTCATATATTTGTTTCCTATGTCTTCAGTTACACACAAAAAAATTTAATGTGTTTTAACTTGTCTGCTGTTTTTCTTCATAGGGATGCAAGAGGCATGACACCGTTTATGTCGGCAGTTAGTGGCCGGGCGTATCCTGCTGCAATTACAATTCTAGAAACTGCACAGAAAATTGCCAAAGGTACAGCAGTTCCAGTATTTATTAGCGTGTGGGTTCCTTCTAACATTTGGCATATGTGCAGATTATTTACAGCACTTTTTGTGTGTGTGAAATATGTGCTTGAGCAGTGAGTGAAGGTGGTGAACAGCTCTTTTGAAAACACTGTGTATTGCTGCATCTTTTGGGAGTATCTTCCTCTTTTGTAGTATGTTTTATAGATTTCTGAGTGTTGTTGATTTTATGTTTTTTATAGTCTTTTCAGAATTTCATTGTTTTATGAACATCAGTGGATTAAAGTAGCACTTTTCAGTAGCACCTGGAACTTTTTTCTTTGAATTGCAAAATTCAGATATGATAAAACCGTATGCCAAGCTGAATGCTGTTCCTGAAAAGGCTCCTATAGAAACACATTTTGTGACTCTTCCCACATTGGTATTTAGAAGTATGTGAAGTTAGACTTAAAGAGAAACTCAGGCAGGTTAGAACTGTGGTGTGACAAGGTCTGTAGGACTATGTGTATTCTTTATAAGAGTATTGCCCATAAATTATTTTTTAATCCTTCAAAATGGTGTTCCACTGAATCATTAGAATATCAGAGAATTCAAAACTTTGGAAGAGTTGGTGAGTATTTTCCAGGCAGTAATTTGCAGCAGCTTCTACAAGAAATGCGTGTAATGTGACATGCAGAAAGCTTTCTGAAAAAGCTGTTTATTAGAACTTCTAATCCTGTGTGGGATTCAGGAATGCCAAATGTCTATCAAGGATGGGTTCTGTTGGTGGGTTTTGTTATTTTTCCAGGTTATTTTTAACATGGGTATTCTATTGTTTTTTTAGCTGAAGCAACTTCAAGTGAAAAAGAAGATGATGTGTTCATGGGAATGGTTTGTCCTTCTGGTACAAATCCAGATGACTCTCCTTTGTACGTTTTGTGTTGTAATGATACATGCAGTTTTACATGGACTGGAGCAGAACATATTAACCAAGTAAGGCTTTTCTTTTTAAGTAAATAAATGTGCTTCAACCATGGATTGTGTTAGTCTACTAATCTAACTTTTAAATTATTAAAGTTGCATTGTTTTAATTGCTGTGACTTCTAAGTCTGCCTCCTCCTAATTGCTTTGTACTCTCAAAGTTGGCTCTGTCAGTCTGAATATGGCTTATGGGCATGGCTTTGGCAAAAATTCCTGTGGAAACAACTCTCTGAAAACAGGGAGTAGTCTTAACTAACAACAGAGTTTCACTTTCTAGATTTGACTTACTTCTAAGTGAAGGCATAATTTTGAACAAGTGCTATTTTATTGTAACCTGAAATGCTATGAGATTGAAAGCCCTGTAGGGAGAAAACTATGCATAATATTTTTGGTAATTTTTTTTTTAGGATATATTTGAATGCCGAACATGTGGCCTATTGGAATCTCTTTGTTGTTGCACAGAATGTGCAAGGGTCTGTCACAAAGGACATGACTGCAAGTGAGTATTGTGTTCTGTTTCTTATAAATAAATCAATATTTTGTAGTTTTGTTTGTTTACGGATAGACAATATGTTTATTCCTTGGCTGAAGTGTTCAGGTATTGGAGAATAGGAGATTAATAAAGTATTGTAAATATCTTCTGTTCTGCTCAGTTTTAGCTACCAAAATTGTGCTGGGTGGGGGCTAAACTGTGACGTCTTCTTTTCCTTCTGCTTAGTAAGATTTATTTCATGAGTCAGAATAAAAAGATTAACCTGAAGCAGTCTTGTACTTTTCATTTTGCAGAATTAGAGTAAATAAGTTAAGTCTAACACCCTCAAAGTGCTTAACATTCTAAGAATAATGTATCTGAATAATACTGTTTTCATTTAGAGAGTCCTTAGGAGTTTTCTGAAGCCAGTGAATCATGATAACACACCATTCTTTTAAACTCTGAGAAAGAAGTGTAGTGTAGCATATTAATCCAAGATCTACTTTAATAAAGGGAAAAGTGAGCAGGCAGTCAAACGAACAGTTGCAATGTCTGTGATTAAGCAGCCAAAGCTTGGAAGCTGCAGATGTTTTGTGTGGCTCTTACAGGATGTAAATGTTACAGCATTAATATCCTAGCTATAATAAGCTAACAGATACAACTGTAAAGATATTCTCAGCATTGTAACAATTACTGAGATTTTATTGCATGTCATAAGGATTTCCAGCTTGACTTTCCTGGCTGGAGGCTATTTGGGGAAGAATATATGGTCTTGGACGAGTTTTACTAAGGCACTATGAAAAGCTCTATAGTGAAACTACCTGCCTAAAATGAGTATGGGGGCAAAAAGAATAGCAAATGCCAATTATTTCCAGATATAAACTCTGCATTTTTCTTAAGCAAGGTTTTGGCATTTTGCTATTATAATAAACCAAACACTCTCTTAGGAATGTTAATGTGTACACTAACACCCTCAGCCTGTGTAACAAATATATGGTATGTTATTGAACAGTGTTGAAACTCAGCTTTTCTATTTCTTGTAGGCTCAAACGAACATCTCCAACAGCCTACTGTGATTGCTGGGAAAAGTGCAAGTGTAAAACACTAATTGCTGGTCAAAAGTCTGCTCGTCTTGATCTCCTTTACCGCCTGCTTACAACCACAAATCTTGTGACCATGCCAAATAGCAGGCAAGTTCTCAATTGCAATGACGAAGACAGAATAATTTTTATTATTTTGAAAACTGTGGCATATAATATCTCCACTAATCACTTTTCCATTACAGAGGAGAACATCTTCTGCTGTTTTTAGTACAGACAGTTGCAAGGCAAACGGTGGAACACTGCCAGTACAGACCACCTAGAATTAGGGAAGATCGTAATCGTAAAACTGCAAATCCTGAAGGTAAGAGTTGTTTCAGTGGGAGAAATGGCAAATTCCATATTTCAGTACCTCTTTCTTACATTGCTTTTTTGCCTTTAGATTCTGATATGCCTGATCATGATTTAGAACCTCCTCGATTTGCTCAGCTTGCTTTGGAACGTGTTTTGCAAGACTGGAATGCATTGAAGTCCATGATAATGTTTGGCTCCCAGGAAAATAAAGACCCGTGTGTATTTACAAATAGTTGTCAATGTAAAGTTGAATCTGATGTTTGAGACCTACAGACTTATATAAAATTTATTTTCTTTCTTTCTGTTTTTTCCAAGTCTTAGTGCAAGCAGTAGGATAGGTCATCTTCTGCCTGAAGAACAAGTTTACCTTAATCAGCAAAGTGGAACTATTCGCTTGGACTGTTTCACACATTGCCTTATAGTCAAGTGTACAGCAGACATTTTGGTAAGTGCTCTTAACGTAGATTTTCTGAATAATGTGATATTATAGTGTATCTCAGGTGGTATGCTTGGAGACTAATTTGAGTATTAATTAACTTCAAGTTAGTTGTTTTTGTGAATTTATACTGTTAAGACTCTGGTATGCCTTTGAATCTTAATGTGTTTTGTTTCATGCTTCTAAATTACACACCAGTATTGGGTTGTAATGACCTGTTTCTACAGCTCTTAGATACTTTGCTGGGTACTCTGGTAAAGGAATTGCAAAACAAATATACACCAGGACGCAGAGAAGAAGCTATTGCTGTTACAATGAGATTCCTGCGTTCTGTGGCAAGAGTGTTTGTCATTCTTAGTGTGGAAATGGCTTCCTCCAAAAAGAAAAAGTAAGTAGTGAGGGTGGTAGTGTTGGTTGTGGTGGTGATTTTTTTTTTTAAATTTAAATATTCATTTTCTTATGTGAGTTAATACAAATCAACAAAAGAGAAACATCAGAATTAATTTGCAGTCTGTAGTCAGCGTTGTGTGGAAAGGTGCAAGCATCAGGATTGCACGATAGCTGCTGATATGTTATATAGCTTTGTAATATAGTGCTTTTTAAACTCACTTATTCATATTGAATGCTTTTGTTTAAAATGTTAGAATTTTTAAAAGTAGTTTTTTAACATGTTAAGATTAATATCTGTGGTTGTTTGTCAGTAATACATTTGGTATCCAGCCTTAGTCTTGAAATCTTGAATAATAAATGTTTTTTAACTGACTTGAATAGCTGTGCGTATTGTTGCTAAACACACACAAATGTATGTATCTGTTAAACATAATCGTCCTCACTTGTTGAAAAAAACCTGACATTCCCATGAAATTTTTTGTACAAAAACATATATATTTGACTTTTATTTTTCCATATTTCCTTTTCTAGCAATTTTATTCCACAGCCAATTGGAAAATGTAAACGTGTATTCCAGGCATTATTGCCCTATGCTGTTGAAGAGTTGTGCAATGTAGCAGAATCTTTAATTATTCCAGTCAGAATGGGAATTGCACGTCCTACTGCACCGTTTACTCTCGCGAGCACTAGTATAGATGCCATGCAAGGGAGTGAAGAGCTGTTTTCTGTGGAGCCTCTGCCACCTAGACCATCATCTGACCAGTCTAGCAGGTAGAATTCAATAAATCTCATTATTTGTTCTTTTCAAAGATTTGTGGTTTTAGTTTAGGTTTTTGTTAGCATTTCATTAACAGAAGTATGCTGAAGCTTCTTATTCTGGCCAAACATTTCGGCAGTACTTTCCTACTGACAAATTTCTACAGTTGTTTGCATTCATTGTAGCACCCGGAGGTCTACATCCTCTTATTTTGTGGTTTTTTTTAAAGTTCAAGTCAATCTCAGTCATCCTACATCATAAGGAATCCTCAGCAAAGACGAATCAGCCAGTCACAGCCTGTTCGTGGCAGGGATGAAGAACAAGATGATATTGTTTCAGCAGATGTGGAAGAGGTCAGTTTTCTTTTTCTTTTTTTTTTTTTTTTTTCCTTCTCAGTACAATGCCTAATGCATTGGTACATACTTTATCTGAGCCAGAAATCCACTTATCAAGACCTCCAACTTGCAAAAGTTAATACTTAGTACTTCATGAGGTCCTTTGTGCCATGAACATTCTGTTTTAACAGAACTTTTGATTGTTGTTCTGTATTCAACAATATTTAGTCGTTTCAGAGTATACTGAGTTGCATTTGACAGAATAAAGTATGATTTAGAATCCAATGCATACATTTGTAATTTCCTTCATACGTAATCTTGTGCTACGTTATACCTCTCTGTTGAAAACTTTAGGTCTTTCAGCACATGGTTGCTGTTATGTAGACCCTGTTATAGAACTAGAGGGTCTTCTGCCAGGATGATAGTTCTTCAGTATTTAAAAACTAATTCTAGGTTTTGTAGTCAGTTTACCCTTTCAGAATTAAAATCTAGTGTCCAATGCTGTCTTTTATTCGTGGGTTTGATTTCTGCCCCCCCCAAACGCTGTGTACTATACAATCCTGTACAGCTGCTATAGCTCTAAGTTCACTTTCTATTCAGTTGTCAGGTTGTCATTCTTAGAGGTGTTGTTTTTTGTTTCTTAGTTTCAAATTTTGCACTACATTTTAAAAAATATGTGGTTTATCTCTGATATGGAAGATATTCTGGCATAAAATTACAATGCTTTTTCCAGGTTGAGGTAGTTGAGGGGGTAGCTGGTGAAGAAGACCATCATGATGAACAAGAAGAGCATGGTGAAGAAAATGCTGAAACAGAAGGACAGCACGATGAACATGATGAAGATGGTAGGTATAAAGTGCATCATGCTCATTGCTGCTTGGATGAACAAACCAAGAAATATCTTTGCTGTCACAAAAAATTATTTGGGAGACTGGTGTGAGTTGAGAGAATTCATCTTTCAAAAGGAGATGGGTAAAATTACAGATAACTTGTGGTAGGCGAGCACGTGAGCATTTTTATTTTTCTGTTTATACATGAGAAGGATTTTAAAAACAACCCACAACCCCAAATGGTTACTATGTGCTTAGTTAACAAGATCTTTTTTGCCTTTTGTATTTCCTGCTGTAAAATGTTGACATAAACTATTCTGAAGGACTAGAAAAATAGCTCAGCTCTTATGTGGCTAATGATAGTATGGTGGTTATGGTAGATGTGTTCTCAAAAGGAATCTGAATCATGGTGACCCAGTTTTCAAACCAATCACAAAATATTAAATTATGGTTCAATACTTTGTCCACAAAATCAGTCTATTATGTATGAAAATTCTTGATGTTAATATGACTTGACTTGTATTAGTTAGCTTTGAGGTACCTAATCCCAAACTATGATTTGGAAAAAAAAAAAAAAAAAATCATGTGTATTTATGTTTCTAGTAAGCCCATTCACTCTACAGGAAATCTGTTTCTTCACTTACTGAGCATTCAGAACATTTAGTTTTCAAAACTTTAACTTGAATAGAACCTATATTTTTTAATGGCATTTTTTTTCCAAGTTTTCAGGTGTTCCCTAGATATTAAAAGAGCATATGGTTAACTGTCCTAATAATTGTGCATGAAGAGTTGTGGGATCTTTTGGATTGAATGACTAATTCTGAATCCTTTAAAATTTTCAGAGTATTGAATGTGTATGTGCAGTACAGAGTGGAAGGGCCAGGGTTTGCTAATTGCTGGAAAATAAGAAAACATGCTTGAAGTATTGCTGTATATTTGCACTGCTTTTATGACTTCTCCCTTGCATATCTGTTAACTCCTGCTGTAAGTTAAGAGGCTCTGGGTTTTGTGTAATGTGTCTTATATGAGACACTACAGTCATTCCATTTTTTTCTTTCTAATGAGGTGGTATTACGTTGTTTTTATAGGCAGTGATATGGAGTTGGATTTGCTAGCTGCTGCTGAAACAGAAAGTGACAGTGAGAGTAACCACAGTAATCAGGACAATGCTAGCGGGCGCAGAAGTGTTGTCACTGCAGCTACTGCTGGGTCAGAAGCAGGTACACCACATCATCTTGTGTTTAATCTAGTTGTTTATGTTTAGTCTTGAGGATTAAGTTGTACAGGAAGAAATAAATTTGTTAGCGATTGAATATGGCTTTAACAAGGGCAGAACTGGCTTCACCTAAAAAATACTATTCTTTTCTAGACTGTCTCCAGCACTCCGGAGATATACTGGAGAAATTACTTGCTTCAAAACTAGATTGGACAGAGCAAGAATTACCTGGTTATGACATTTTAACAAATACCTTTCCCTTATAGTAATCTGGTTTTCTCTTTATTTTAATTTTTTTTCACTCAGCTTCTTCCCTCTCACGTCTATCTTCTCCACATTTCCTATTTTTACTTTGGTTTTCCTTTGCCCATAATTGTAAGGTGTACTGTGCAGAGTTTTTGGACACAGAGATGTGCTAAAATGTGGCCAGTATTTTTTTTTTTTATCTTATGGAGCTTCTGCATTTGTTAACCAGAGGTTACCTTGCACTCCTTGTGAAGTGAAATGAAATGTTTTCACTCGTTTTTAGTGTGGAAGTTAGGTATGGTTCAAAACAAAACACAAAACCTGATCAAGCATTTTAAGGCTTTTTGAAAGAATCCACAATGCAGTTTGGAAGCATAATTTTTAGAATTCATTGCCTGGAGACAGAATCAGTGAAGAATTTTTAAACCAAATTACATCTTAATTTATCTTTTGAAATCTAAGTAATTTTGCTTCTTTTTCATGAAAACTATGGAAAATAGGCAGTATTGCTATATGGATAATTTATAAGTGGTACTTGAACCTTTGTAGTACATGTAGGTCTTTTTCATGGAGAAAGTTCACAATGCTGACGTGAGTGCACGTATACAGGTATCATGTGCAGTTGTCTGTTACTGTTTCTCATTTTGCTCAACAGGAGCTAGCAGTGTTCCAGCATTTTTTTCTGAAGATGACTCTCAATCAAATGATTCCAGTGACTCTGATAGCAGCAGCAGTCAGAGTGATGACATAGAGCAGGAGACCTTCATGCTTGATGAGCCTCTGGAACGAACCACAAACAGCTCACATGCTAATGGTGCTGCTCAAGCTCCCCGTTCCATGCAATGGGCTGTACGTAATACCCAAAACCAGAGGACCACTAGCACTGCTCCTTCTAGTACGTCAGCCCCGGCAGGCAAGTCTGAGTTAAATGCATGAGTGTTGGTTAACTCTGGCTTTGTACCTTCCTCTGTTTTCATTTGTTCCCTTAAGTAAGAAATGCTGTTTGTCATAAAAGGACAATGCTGACCTTATGTTGACTGCTATAGATCTGATTTTGAATTTAAAAAGAGGAAGGATCTGTTCTGATTCTTAGGAAAAGAGTATGCTTACTGTACCTAGTAATTTTTGCCAGTTACAGTTGTGGTGTCAGTAATATTTACAAGTTTATTTCCAGAAATGTTCATTATATCAATACAGAAAATTCATAGCAAAGGCTTAATAAATTTGTTAATGTATTACCTACTTTTATTTTTAGCAAGTTCAGCAGGCTTGATTTACATCGATCCATCAAACTTACGTCGGAGTGGTACCATCAGTACGAGTGCTGCAGCAGCAGCAGCAGCACTTGAAGCCAGCAATGCAAGCAGCTATTTAACTTCTGCAAGCAGTTTAGCGAGAGCATACAGTATTGTGATACGGCAGATATCTGATCTGATGGGTCTGATTCCCAAGTACAATCATTTAGTATACTCCCAGATCCCAGCTGCAGTGAAGCTGACTTATCAAGATGCAGTTAACTTGCAGGTAAGAATGTCCAAATCTCTGTAGAGAAACATAATTTCAACACAGTTTTAGGCTTTTTGTAAATAAAATCATAGAATTGTTCAGGTTGATAGTGACTTCTGAAGATCATTATAGTCCAAATGCCCTGTAGGGTCAACAAAGAAGGCTTCTCAGGATTGTGTCCAGTTAGGTTTTGAGTATCTCCAAGGACAGAGACTCCACAATAGCTCTGGGCAACCTGTTAACTCACCTCTTAGTAAAAACGTGGGATTTTTGAGGTTTAAATGGGCTTTCCAAGTGTTTCAGTTTGTTGTCCATTCATTGGATATCATCGAGACGAGTCAGGCATTTTATATGTAATACCTTTTTATCAGGTGTTTATATACACTGATGAGAATTCTTGAATTTGTTTCTTGAGTCTAAACTGTCCCAATACTCTTAGCCTCTCCACATGTGAGAGACAATGTAGGCTGAAGTACCTGTAGTTACAAATTCCATTAAATTGTTCATGTTTTGAGTATGCATATTCTTTCAAAAAAACCAAATTTGTTAGGATGTTAGGGTGGTTTTCTTTTTTCTTTTTATTTTTTTGTTCAAATAAATCTGATGATCTCTAATAGTTAAGTCAGGATTGATTGCTCTGGAGACACTAGTGTTTTCTACTGGAGATCTTTTGCCCTGTCCTTTCTGATGTGAATTGTTGAGTCTATAATAGAAGAAAGCAAGGGCCATCACAGCAAATGAGGTAAAAGATTTGTACAGGTGAATTTACTGTTTGCTCTCTGTTGTTTTGGGGACATGATCATACTTTCCCTGTTATGTGCAAGTTTTTTAGCACTGTGCTCTTGGCTGCTGATTTTTGAAAATGCGTCTTTACAGAAAATATGTGAAAAAGAAAACTGGTATCTGGCATGCATAGAAAAAAGTTTTAGAGACTAACAGCACAGGAGGAACTTCAGTGTGTTCAGGAAGTATGTATCGACTTTCTTGTGGGCATAGTGTATAGAGTGAAATCACCTGTATTGGATTTAGTAGAAAAATCAACTGTCAGAATAGTACCATGGCCTTGAGGAACCCAAGAAATCAAGTGATGATGTATTTTCTTAGTAGTACTATGTGTTGGGATGTGAAAACTGGGTGACAGTGTATTTACTTGTAATTAAGCCAGAAAGTATTTGTTTCCATAGTGTGTTGGAAGAAAAAGGCTTCCGATTTGGGAGAGCCAAATGTGCACCAAGTGATAAGAGCTGTATATCACTACAGTAAATCTGCAGTCTTAGTAGAACCTTAGAAAACTGTCCATTGATCATTCTTCAGTGTGGTTTTACAGCCTCTTTGTTTATAGGGAATCAGGTGCAACTGTAAAAGCCATAGTGGAGTCTTATGTTGATATTGCATCCTCTTCATCTAGTTCTGTTGTTTGCAAGTCTCATTCTCTCGTTTGCTATAGAACTACGTAGAAGAAAAGCTTATTCCTACTTGGAATTGGATGGTTAGTATCATGGACTCTACTGAAGCTCAGCTGCGTTATGGTTCTGCATTAGCTTCTGCTGGTGATCCTGGGCATCCAAACCATCCTCTCCATGCTTCTCAGAACTCGGCCAGGAGGGAAAGGATGACAGCCCGTGAGGAAGCTAGCTTAAGAACACTCGAGGGAAGAAGGTATGAAAATAGTTTGATTACTACATGCAATATCAGTTACCAGTTTTGCAGTCAAATCTTCTTCGTGGACTTTTTAGGAATCTTAATTTTGAAATGCAGCAGTGTAGTTATTGTTTTTATTGAAGTTGGCTTCCTGTGTGCTTGCTGCTGTTTGGTTTATTCTGACTAGATTCATTTGGAGTGTTAACTTTTAATAATATATTGGGCTTGAGCAGCTTACAGTAAATGTAAAACTACAATTGTTACTCTTATCATAGAATCGTAGAATCACAAGGTTTGAAGAGACCCACCGGATCACTGAGTCCAACCGTTCCTATCAAACACTAAACCATGCCCCTTAGCACCTCATCCACCCGTGCCTTAAACACCCCCAGGGAAGATGAATCAACCACCTCCCTGGGTAGCCTATTCCAGTGCCCAGTGACCCTTTCTGTGAAATTTTTTTTCCTAATGTCCAGCCTGAACCTCCCCTGGTGGAGCTTGAGGCCATTCCCTCTTGTCCTGTCCCCTGTCACTTGGGAGAAGAGGCCAGCACCCTCCTCTCTACAACCTCCTTTCAGGTAGTTATAGAGAGCAAAGAGGTCTCCTCCCAGCCTCCTCTTCTCCAGGCTAAACAACCCCAGCTCTCTCAGCTGTTCCTCGTAAGGCCTGTTCTCCAGCCCCTTCACCAGCTTCATTGCTTTTCTCTGGACTCGCTCCAGAGCCTCAACATCCTTCTTGTGGTGAGGGGCCCAGAACTGCACACAGGATTCAAGGAGCAGTCTCACTAGTGCTGAGTACAGAGGGAGAATAACCTCCCTGGGCTTGCTGGTCACACCGTTTCTGATACAAGCCAAGATGCCATTGGCCCTGTTAAACCTCATGCCATTGATCTCTGCCCAGTGATGCAGCCTGTTCAGATCCCTTTGCAGAGCCTCCCTACCCTCCAGCAGATCCACACTTCCACTCAGCTTGGTGTCGTCTGCAAACTTGCTAAGGGTGCACTCGATGCCTTCATCTAGGTCATTGATTATAGTACTGCTTTGGGGGGAGTGACATTTTATGTCCATATTTCAAATTTAGAAACTAACACCTAAAGGATGCATTCTACTCTGATGCCTAATCTGTCTTTATTTGATCCTTTTCCTTCACTAGACGTGCTACCCTACTCAGTGCCCGTCAGGGAATGATGTCAGCTCGTGGTGATTTCCTGAACTATGCACTATCTTTGATGCGTTCTCACAATGATGAGCACTCAGATGTTCTTCCTGTTCTAGATGTCTGTTCACTAAAGCACGTAGCATATGTTTTTCAAGCCCTTATTTATTGGATTAAAGCAATGAATCAACAGACAACATTGGATACTCCTCAGCTGGAACGGAAAAGGTATTGAGACTGACTCATAGAAACAAAAACTTAGGCCCGTGTGTTTCAGTCCTTGGCATTATTTCTCAGCAGCTCATATACCTAGATCTCTCTCTCTCTGTGTATGCAGTGACATGCATATTATAAAAAGAATATATATACTGGTATGTAATGTGTGTGTGTTTGTTTGATACTGTTGCAGTATGCTGTTCAGATCTTTTTATGCCAATTGCTGTAAAAGCTTTTCTTACCAGTTAAAATTGAGTTTGATTTCCAGATCCACAGCAGCGCTTCTAAAAGATGCACCCAGCAAAATTCTTAGCTGAAAAATGCCACCTGTCTCATATTTAACATGATAACAATTTATTTAGATTTCTGTCAAACATGTTAAGAATGACCTGAGAGAAAATGTTGGAAGTCCAGTACAATGGGCTTAGTAGTTCTGTTTTCCATTTGGTTGGCAACATTTGAGACTTGCTTGATGATTTAAAGCACAGTAGGGAAATCAAGAGCTGAAAATGTCCTTAACTTGAGAATCCCTTCTACTCCGACTGTAGTATTTTACAAGGTGTGCTTATTACTTCTCAGAAAGTTGTAAAATTTTTTTTCTTTAGAAATGTTGATTTGAAATGGCAATTGCTGATCATAGAGTGTCTGCATGGTGGTAGTCTACACTATCCATTCCCATATCTTTCTAAGTTTTGACATAAGGTATGGGTAACCTGAACAATTCTAGTCAACAGTTAAATAATCGCAAATATTTGCCCTTTCCTGTTCCTTACTTTCAATATTGCAGGTCAAGCTTCATTTTTCCTTTTTCTCCACAAATTTAGTAACTGTAAAATACAAGGAATGGATGTTTTACACATACATTGGACTACTGCTTTAGTTCCAGTGTTATGTTCAATGTATCTTGGTAATGTAAAGCTAGTTATGGCCTCAAAATGTGTACTAGAGGATGTTGTTGTCAACAGTAGTTTCCTCACAAGTAGGGATATTTTAATACAGTAACTGATTGAGTTTTGTGCTGGCTGACTTCTGTAGCTAGAGCTTTAGCTTTAAGCCTTTTCCAAGCAATAATGTACTTCTAGAATCTGCTTTGTTCCCCCAAATTTGCATATTTAATCCTGTCAAGTACTATTCGTCAAAGAATTGCAAAATTCACAGGAAGTAAACTTATGAAGGCCTACAGCTTTTCTGATAAGAAGCGAGTGGTTCAAATGCAGGCACTCGGTTATGTTAGATGGTGTTTCAGTAGTCTATATGAAACAAAATCTTATCGGTCATAATCTAATTTCAGAATGTATTTCACAATACACAAACTGCTAGAAATGACTACTAATCAAAGTTCTTGATCCTTTTTATAATAGTGTGAAATCAGTTTCTTTGATATGCACCTTGCAGACTTACCTTCTGAAGTGTAATCAGTGACATCTATTTTTACAGGACTAAGCGTATTCTACACCAGTAAATTTTAGAATAGCATTCACTCCTACATTTCTTCCACTAATGCAGGGTTCCTAGGTATTTTTATTTTGACATAGTCTCCACAATCAGTCATATTGACCGCTGTCTGAAGCTGTAACTTTTTAGATCAAAGTTGGTAGGTGGCCAAAGTTGGTGTGTGTAACTCTACAAGCAGTGTAATGAGCGAGTAGGTAATGTAGAGTACCACTCAGTATTTCAATGTAGAGTGGGTTCATTCTTGTTATGAATAGCTTTCAAGTACACTTTCTGCTTTTATTGATTGCTAGAGGTGTGAATGTTTTGCCTAACATTTTCTTCAAAAGGATTGACTTTTCTTTCTCTTTTTCCTCTTTTCTTGCTTTTTAAGAACTCGGGAGCTTCTAGAACTGGGTCTTGACAATGAAGATTCAGAACATGAAAATGATGATGACACCAATCAGAGTTAGTATACAGAAACTCTTCTGTAATATGCCAGAATGAGACACTTTGTGTTTTTCCCTTTAAATTTTGCTACTTGTATATGTTACATTAAGGCAATTCAAAATGTCGTTTTAAAATAAGTCCTTTTAGTAAGATTTCCTTACCATTGGTACTTTACCAAATTTCTTCTTGTGTTGCCTGTTCTCATTTTGGGGCCCACTTTTTGTCTCCTTGCTCCCTACACTGCAGAATTTGCTCCCTTACTTATTCTACGCAATGAGAGAGTTTAAAATTTGAATCAAAGTTAAACTGTTTGTTTATTTATTTATTACCTGGGAAACTTCTGTTGAAAATGGTAGAATGTGTGCTCTCTATATAGTCCATATAGTGCAGGAGTGTGTAGTTGGTACAGCTAGTTAGAGTAAAAATAATAAAAGTGATTACTACGCAAATTAATAAAAATAGAAGATTTGTGGAAGCATCCTGTAAGAGTGTTAAATAAATTCTGTCTCTCTAAATTTCTGCTCCTCCAGTCAGATAATGAAGAGGGAAGCATATTGATTATTGATATTTTAAATCCTTTGCTTTTATAACTGTGAAAGTTGATTGAAATCTTCTCTGATACTTAGGTGCTACACTCAACGACAAAGACGATGACTCCCTCCCTGCAGAGACTGGCCAAAACCATCCATTTTTCAGACGATCAGACTCTATGACCTTCCTCGGCTGCATTCCGCCCAATCCTTTTGAGGTTCCTTTGGCAGAGGCCATCCCACTGGCAGACCAGCCCCATCTGTTACAGGTGACATCATAGATGGTGTTCTAGAAGAAAACTGCAGTTTATTTTTTCATTTCTAACTGAAGTATATTACTTACTCAGAATGCTTTTGTTAATTTTCAGCCAAATGCTCGCAAAGAAGATCTGTTTGGCCGACCAAGCCAGGGTCTGTATTCATCCTCTGCCAACAGCGGGAAGTGCTTAATGGAAGTTACAGTGGATAGAAACTGCCTTGAGGTAGATTTAAAAGTTTTATGACAATACAGTAATTTTAAGCTACTACCCTCATTCCTTAAAAAGACATTTAAATGCTTTCAGAGAGAATTTTAAGTAACTTTCAGAACAATAACTTAAAAGCCCAGTAAATGTGAAAACTTGGATTTTTTTTATGGAAAGTAAACTTTTTTTTATATATAGAAAGTTCTGCTGTTACTGATTTATAGCATATTTCAGGCAATATTTTTAAAATCTTCAGTACAATTCCAAGTTAATTTTGAAACGCCAGTTATATAATCATTTGTGGTAAAAAGAATTAAATCTTTCCATAGCCAAGTAGATCTGACTTGCCTACAGACTGAATGTCAAATGGCAAGTGTATGGAATTCAAACATAAAGTGGGAAAATGTTTTTTTCACATTTGTTGAAACGATTTGGGTTAATGTGGTTTAATGGATTAATTAAAGTGCTCACTTTTGTGTGGTTTAAAAGTTATATGTATGTAATTGTATCTTGAAAAAGCCTTCTGGACTACTTTGAAAGTGCAATTAAATTTTGCTTGCCCTTGTTTAGGTTCTTCCAACTAAAATGTCCTATGCGGCCAACTTAAAAAATGTTATGAGCATGCAAAATCGGCAAAAGAAGGAAGGGGAGGAACAAAACGTGCCTGTAGAAGAATCTGAAAGTTCAAAGCCAGGGCCTTCAGCTCATGATCTTGCAGCACAACTGAAAAGCAGCTTGTTGGCAGAGATAGGATTGACAGAAAGTGAAGGACCGCCTCTTACATCTTTCAGGTAGTTTGAGTTAAAAATTACTCTACAACATATTCCTGAACTGATGAAAGGATATTTTGGGCTCTTAAAGCCTTCTTAAATTAAAATGGGTAGCTTACTTTAGTTTAAATTTGTAGTTTGTGTTTAATAGCTTCTGGATTGAACAGTTGAAGAGGTCTGTGCAAACTGTGGTAAAAGTCCTTTACTACTTGACATCCTGATGCAGGCCCTGTGATGTCCTGGTTAGCAGAGTTTAAAAACTGGAATTAACAGCTTACCATGTATCTGGGGATACCGAACACTTTATGTAGTTGAGAACTGAACTGCCTTGCCTTTGAATTACAGCCTTTTAAAAAAACTTAAGGCCTTGAAGGCAGAGGGTTAAGAAAAAAGCAGCAGTACAAAAATATGTCTGAAATATAACTTGATTTTGCCCGTCTGTCATTTTTCCCCTCCTCTCAGGCCACAGTGTAGCTTCATGGGCATGGTTATATCTCACGACATGCTGCTGGGACGTTGGCGCCTTTCTTTAGAGCTGTTTGGTAGAGTATTCATGGAAGATGTTGGAGCAGAGCCTGGATCGGTATGTATTTCCCAGTATAAGGGCAATTCCTTCTACAACTTAATGGTGACTCTCCCTCATTTTTCTGATCTTTGCTTTTGTGGTTTTTTTTTTATTTTAAGATCTTGACGGAATTAGGTGGCTTTGAAGTAAAGGAATCAAAATTCCGCAGGGAGATGGAAAAACTTAGAAACCAGCAATCCAGGGATTTAACGTTGGAGGTAAAAAATGTTAGTTTACCTTTTGATTTTGTTTTCATTAAAAGTTGAATTATTGCACATTGCAGTAATGTGATAGGAGAGGTTATATTTCAGTCTGCAAGCAGGTGTCATAAACTTTGCTCTGTGAGCTGTGTTGCAATTACTCCATAGTTTTTCACAGTCTAACTGTTGTTTTCTGAGTCTGTGCAGAAGTGTCCAGAAACTTCTCCGGAAGCTGAAATTCTCTTAGTCTGATGGTTGGTAAAAGGAAACTTTTTATTTCTTTTTATTTTTCCTAGGTCGATCGAGACAGAGATCTTCTAATTCAGCAGACCATGAGGCAGCTCAACAATCATTTTGGTCGCAGGTGTGCTACCACTCCGATGGCTGTGCACAGAGTAAAAGTTACTTTTAAAGATGAGCCAGGAGAAGGCAGTGGTGTAGCACGAAGCTTTTATACTGCTATTGCACAGGCTTTTCTGTCAAACGAGAAACTGCCAAATCTAGATTGTATTCAGAATGCCAACAAGGGTACCCATACAAGTAAGTGATGCACAGCAGCTTATCTACAGATAACATTCATAAAATCCTTGGATGCTTTATGTTGAAAAACTTGGCATTGTCTCAGAGATCTCATCAGCTCAGCACAGGAACTGTGAAAATCGTGCATAATGGGTTTTTTTTCCTGCTTTCAGAAACAGGAATTTCTTGTTTTTTCTCAAAACAAGAGTCTGCTTTAGATGCTGTCAGCTTTATTGAGCATCATCTTCTCCAGTAGGTAATAACTGTCAAGATTTTAGCTAGTAAGGGCTTATACATTTTAATATGACTACTCTACTTGGATTGTCACAAATAAATTTTAATGTTTCTGAAAGTATATAAACTCTTGAAGTATTTTGGTATTTGTAAGTTGGTACAAACACTTCAGATTCCTTTCTTAAGTTTGGCTGAACCTGTATCACTGCTTTTAAGAGAAGTGGTTTTGTCTTGTTCATGTCTTTCAAACTGTCTTCCAAAACTGTCCCCTCCTTACAATGAAACTTAGGTAGGAGAGAAATATTAAGATGTTTAAGCTTATGAGTTTTTCCCCCTTCAGGTTTGATGCAAAGATTGCGAAATAGGGGAGAGAGAGATCGGGAAAGGGAGCGAGAGAGAGAAATGCGGAGAAGTAGTGGCTTACGAGCTGGTTCTCGGAGAGATAGGGATAGGTAAGTGATACATTTTTGGTTTGTTGGAGATACTTTATCAAGTAGAATAATTGCCTTGGTTACTTTCAGGAAAGATACTGCTACTTCCCAAATTAAAAGGATCTGTCTTATTCACTTTCAGGAGCAATTTAGAGCAATTTTCTTGAAATTCAATATATACTTTAATTCTCTAAAGAATAATTGTGCTTACTTTAGCATTTTAGCATTGATTGATTATGTCTCAACAATGTGCCATCAATGTCTTCTGCTAAAACAATAAGAAAATCTTGTGTACTAGAAGAAAATTGTGAGGTGGTTTAGAAACAGCATTGCTGTTGATGGCGTACCTGACTGCTAATATCCAAAATACCAACACTGTTAAAATCTTTGCTTCATTTTGATTCTCTGTTTCTGAATCATTCTCTCCAAGCAGCTATGAGCAACACTACTATTCCAGCATAAAAGCTAATGCTATCTTGAATCTGTATGCAAATTGTATTGTTCCAGAAGATGTTTGCATATTTCCTCTGAAATGAGTACAAACTGCTCTTAATTTTCTTCAGGGACTTTAGAAGACAGCTTTCCATTGACACACGGCCTTTTAGACCGGCATCAGAAGGAAATCCTGGCGATGACCCTGACCCTCTTCCAGCACACAGACAAGCCCTTGGAGAAAGGCTCTACCCTCGAGTGCAAGCAATGCAACCAGTAAGACTTACCTGTCTCTTCCACAATGATACATTGTTCCTTGTCCATTATTGTTTAACATAACTGAAAATATTTGAAGATGTTTTTGTATCCTTCGACATTTTCTTAATATTTTCTTTCTGCAGTTTGTCATTTAGCTTAGGGGGTAGCTTGCAAAGCATTCTATTTTTAAAATAATAAAACCATATTTGAAAATGAGAGAACTGGAGAATACTGAGACCTATCATTCCTTATCCCTAGGCATTTGCAAGTAAAATCACAGGAATGTTGTTGGAATTGTCCCCTGCTCAACTGCTTCTGTTACTAGCTAGTGAAGATTCCCTTAGAGCGAGAGTTGATGAAGCGATGGAACTCATTATTGCACATGGCAGGTAAAGTATCAAGGACTGATACAAGAAATGAAAACTAAGTGAGCTACATCTAACTCTGATACATACAACTTAGTCCTTGCTTTGTTCTTGATATTTTTCTTTGAACAAGCGACTTGCTGACTTTGGTTTAATCTAATCTGTCTGGTTTCAGAATATGACAATTCCTTATTGTCCAATTAAACATTAAAAATTAATTATTTTTTTCTTTACTCTTGTCAAGGGAGAATGGTGCGGACAGTATATTGGATCTCGGCTTGCTAGACTCTTCAGATAAAGTACAGGTAACAAACTGTTGCACAAATTAATTTATCTAAGATCCAGTTGTGTAAGTTAATTTTAAAAACTTAAGCAACTGGTGCCAAAGGAACTTGAGTCTCTTGGTGTAGTAAAAAATAGCTTGTTGATGTGTGTCAGTAATTGGAAATAAGTTTGTTAAATGCTATTCTGACTTTCAAAACAGGAAAACAGGAAGCGACATGGTTCCAGCCGCAGTGTAGTGGATATGGAATTAGATGATACAGATGATGGGGATGATAACGCACCACTCTTTTACCAACCTGGAAAACGAGGGTTTTATACACCAAGACCTGGTAAAAACACAGAAGCAAGGCTGAATTGTTTCAGAAACATTGGCAGGTATATTAGTCTTAACTTTCTAGTCTGAAAAAATGTAAAAGACAAATATACAAACTGCCAGGGAGAGTATCAGTGATCCAAGCTTCAGAACCTTTCTTTATTACTTTTATACTCTCTATTTCTCACCTGGAGCTAAATAGGTGTGAATTTGCACACACTGACTTGGGGTTTCTTCTCCTGTTAAATTCTTATTTTTATCTTTTTTTTTTCATGGTCTGGAAGTTTTATACTACAGGAAATAATTCTTTTGAAATTATGCGCGGCCATGATTTTCTTTCAGGAATTGATAGGTCTGGAAAGCCTAGCCGCAGCTTGACTCTTAGAATGTTTAAATTTTTTATGTGATTTTGCTGAAATGTCTCTGATGTAATTTTGGTTGTAACAGAACAAAACTCATACATTTATTTTCAGAATCCTTGGATTGTGCTTGTTGCAGAACGAACTATGTCCCATCACGCTAAATAGGCACGTAATCAAAGTTCTTCTTGGGAGAAAGGTAAGCTGAACGTAGAAATTTTAATTTCCTTTAATTACATAAATCTTACCTTTAAAACCTGCTCATTTTTTTTCTTTACTATGCATGTATTGACTCACAGAGTTGATCTTAGAACTATAAGGATGCTTTTAAATTTAATGAGGAATACTAATTGGTTAATTTCCTAGATTTTGAATTTATTAGATGTGCTAGAAGTCACCCATTTGACTACAATGGCATGACTTGTAATAGATTAGCCTTTGACTGTCTTCAGAAATGGCTTCCTGTCTCTCCTTTCTCTCTTTCTGAGACTGAAGGCTCAAAGATAAAGTGTTGGACAGTATGAGGCAATAGTGTCTCAGCTTACCAAAAAGCATTTTTCTCTCCAGACTGATAAAGAGCAAAGCAGCAAGGAACTATAGAAAGCAGCAGGAAGTAGACATTGGTATTTGGGAACTGTGGTATGTGGCTGCTGGGCCATCAGTTATTCTGATGTGTGCATGTAGCAGCAGTTGTATGGGTTTAAGTGGAGTGGAACTTTGAGTATTTTGGAGCACTGATGCAAACTATTTCCAGCTTCAGTGAACCTCCATCAAATGTCTGTTGATCTAGGTGATACATGGAATAATCTGTTCTAAAAAAAACCAATAAAAACTGTATTTATAACCTCTATGGCTTTAATAGAAGGAAGAGCTTTAGAGGTCTGGCTTTATGTTCTGCTAATGCATTACAGGTGAGTATTGTAACGTACCTTCAAAAGCAGGCTGAAAATAGGAGTTCAACTGTCTTTATTGCCAAGGATTTGTGTGCTTTGTTGCATGCGTTATGCACCGCTCTATGCTAGCGGATAGGTTAGCCACAGATCGTGTAGTTTTGAATATATTCTTAAGCAACTGGTGTATTTCAAGTATCTAGTTTCAAATATCTATCTTTTTTTATAGGTGAACTGGCATGACTTTGCTTTTTTTGATCCGGTTATGTATGAAAGCCTTCGGCAACTTATCCTTGCTTCCCAGAGCACGGATGCTGATGCAGTGTTTGCAGCAATGGACTTAGCCTTTGCAATAGACCTGTGTAAAGAGGAGGGCGGAGGGCAGGTAAGCACAGCTAGACTTCTGTCGTTTCAGAATTCAACAGCGTGTGCATCTGGTAGTGTGCACAGAATCTATGCATTTGTCAGATGGCAGAGATAACGTTTTACCCTTCCTAGATTCAAATACAGTGTTCTTCTTCAACAGTGTGGGTTTTTTTCCTTGATGATGCAGTGCCCACAATTAAGCCTGGATAGCGTAGTCAGCAAACCTCTAGTAGTGAATTTTGCTTGGGTTTAGAGGGTTATTAAGTGATAACTAACTGTGCAGTATACTGAACATACTGTGGCCATTGTACTAATCTTATTTCCTTTTTTTTACATTTTTTGTTGGGTTTTTTTTCCCTGTTTAAATGGTCCTTGTTACTTTGCCACAGGTTGAACTTATTTCCAATGGTGTAAATATACCAGTCACTCCTCAGAATGTA
Organism: Piaya cayana; assembly: GCA_013389865.1. Classification (NCBI taxonomy): domain Eukaryota; kingdom Metazoa; phylum Chordata; class Aves; order Cuculiformes; family Coccyzidae; genus Piaya; species Piaya cayana. Next base: position 432,368 of record WAAB01003723.1, read on the forward strand.
TATGAGTATGTCCGGAAATACGCAGAACACCGAATGTTGGTAGTAGCAGAACAGCCTCTACATGTAAGTCTTTGGTGGAGTGTTTGAGGGTTTTTTTTTTGTTTGTTCGTTTTTTTTTAAAAAAATCTTTATGATTTCAGTCAGTTAATTCTTCTCATTACGGTATTGCTTATGAGTTTTCTTTTGAAGTCTTGACAACTTGATTAAAATACTTAATCCCTGGGGTTTTTTTTGTAATTGTATAGCTGTCTATGCAATCCTGTGAGGACTGAGTACTTCAAGCAATTTATCTTTTTAATAGAATGAAAGTTAATTTCTTTTAGACTTGATCTCATTGTTTAAGCATACATGTTCACTTCTTTAGGTCAGATACCATGTATCCTCCTGGATTTTTTGCCTCATATTTAGCAGCTACTTTGTTCTAGTCTGACACTTTAGATCTGTTTAGCTTTATTAAAAGAAATTTCAAAGTATTTACATACATGACTTCAAACATCTGACTCGTATCCTTGTTTTAAAAGGGAAAGTCAGTTATGAAACACAGCTTTTCTTATTTTACTAACCTGGCAAGAAACCTAACAGTTAATCATAAACTTATAGTAAAAATAATTTGATGTTTAAAACTCTTTTAAAATAAAGGTTATGGAATACTGTATTTTTGTAAATAGTTAGTGATGGTCCAGGACTTAGGATCGCTTACTCTCTGTCATATGATACTACATCTAAACTTGGTCATTTCTGCTGACTGTGTTTTCCTGCTGTGCTCCCGAGATAAACTGGCAGGCTGTTGGATAAGCTCTGGGCAGTTTAGGTCCAAAATTCTCACAGTAGAAATTGGAGAACGTTCCTGGAATTAAGCTACTTGATCTCCATATCTGCCTATATGACTCTTGAATACTTGAGTACGAGTCTTGTTTATTTGAAAAGTTGAAAATCATAACATTTGTATTAATTTTGGAATTTAATAAAATTAATTTGTTCTTCCATTTCAAAAATGGAATTGCCAGTCTTTTTCAGGATATTACTTATTTACATAAAATATGTATGTGTGCATGTGTATAACATTTTTAAAGCAAATTTGGCATGAGTGGCTAGGGAAGCAAACTAAAAGTGACATGCAAGATGTGGTTTTTGTAATTCTTACCAGATTCAGAATAGGGGAGCAAAATACCTGAACTTTTTAGCTATTGAGAGTGCTGCTGCTGTTCCTGGTGAAATATTAGTTCAAACCATTGCTCCTTTCTTCTGCAATATTAGGTGGGGTTTAACAGATTAAAACAATTCTTTGTTTCAGAAAAAGTGCATCTTGGATGGTAAAGCTTTGAAAGAAAAGAACAGCTAGGAGAATAATCAATTTTGAGTTAATAGTGGATTTCACATGGAATTTTCAGTAATGAATTTAAACTCAATCTGAAAGTGATAATGGCTATAATCTGCATCTTGTGGTTTTCACTTAAGGCGATGAGGAAAGGTCTCCTGGATGTACTTCCAAAGAATTCATTAGAAGATTTGACAGCAGAAGATTTCAGGCTTTTGGTAAATGGCTGTGGTGAAGTGAATGTGCAAATGCTAATCAGCTTTACCTCTTTCAACGATGAGTCAGGTATGAAATAACTTAATTCAGAAAGAGTGTTGCAGGAGAGTTGCAGTGTTTGTTCTGTGTGGAGTAGAGTTACCAGCATTAAACTTAAACTACCTTTTCAAATTTCCCATGAGTTAATAAGTCACTTAAAGTCCTAATAAAATTATTACTGTGTTTTTACATACCTTTGGAAATATTTACCTTCAGTGGAGAGGGGGGAGCATATTTTGCAACTTTGCTGTCACTTGATGTTAAATACAAGGACTGTATTATGTATTCCTTCTGAAAGATCTGACCTGACTTTAGAACTGCAGATGTGATGGACGTGGTCTAATATTTCTAGCATAATTTCTGAACTATATTTGGCTGTTGTTAGGCTTTGTTGGGGAGGGAGTTGTACTGAGGTATTTCAAAAGGAGCCTTTACATTAAAAACTCTGCATATTAGTTTTGGAATTAATGTTGTCTCCAGTAGTAGGACTTTATGAATAAGATTGTATCCAAGATCTTGCAGTTCATATAAAACAGATCTCTGAATATTTATTGTCCGATGTACCAGCTGAACCAGGTATCTTTTTTTTTTTTTTCCCACACAGGAGAAAATGCTGAGAAGCTTTTGCAATTCAAGCGTTGGTTTTGGTCCATAGTTGAGAAGATGAGTATGACAGAAAGACAAGATCTAGTAAGTTGTCCATTCCAGTGGAAATATGCAGAAAAACAGGAATAACTTTTGACATCATCACTGTTTTTTAACTGTATCTGCCTGCAGAGATTGTATGTGAAGAGTTAAGACAGCAGATCAGGGTAGTGAGGTCTGATTAGACTTTCAATTCTAGAAATATAAAGTGTGAATCCTAGACCTTCCTTCTTGCAGCTGAAAGTAAACGTGGTGTGTCCTTAGCTGTATACACAGGTCACATGGAAGCACACTTACCATCTCTGCACAGTCGTTCTTAAGCTGAATTAACTGTGTTTGGTCAGCTGTGTTGTGGGCTACTAGGGTTTTGAGGTTGAATTCTCTTCCAAAATACACTTTCCTGACTTCTGTGTATCCTGAGGGCAATGCCTATATCCTTTCTGTAAGATGTTAGTAGTGATATTACCTCTCTCTCAAGCCCTGTAGGAGTAGCTGAAGAGAAGCATGAAAGAACAAGATACTGTTCTGGGGGTTTAATTTTGGAAAACTTGTCTCTAAACTGTATTTATTGTACACGTCTTCGAACTATTGCTTTTAACCCCTTACTACTTGAGGTACTATCTTTCCTTTACAGGTTTTTAAGAGGAAACAAGGGCTAATCTGAAAACTGGAAAATCTAGGGCACGTTTGTTAAGGAATATCTATGGTTACATATTGGAAGTAACTTTGCTTTCCAAGTCAGTATTTCTCCCTTGAGACAATAAACCTGTGTTGCCGTATTTTGTCTGTATAAGTCCTGTATTCCATATTTACTGGTTTGTAAGACTTCTGGTGCATTCTGTATTGATGGCAGTCACCACCTTCCTGGATGGATCTGGGGATGTCTCATTTACTAAAGATTTTTTGATACAGGATCATTTTGAGTGTTGCTTTTATCATTTTTAACAGAGGTATATAATATAATCAGCAGTTAAAGGAAGGAAGTGAAGGAAGCTGCTGCAAAAGCATGAAGCATTACCACTGAGCTTAGTTGGCCTATTGAACAGAATGCATTATGATCATATTTGCTCTGACTGTCCAGTTCTTCCTTAACCTATTCCTCCACAACATGTAGGCAATTTGAATTTTAGCATTGTACAGCAAAATTTTAATTGTCATCTCCTTTTTCCAGGTTTACTTTTGGACCTCAAGTCCATCTTTGCCTGCCAGTGAGGAGGGATTCCAGCCTATGCCATCAATCACAATAAGACCACCAGATGACCAACATCTTCCTACAGCAAACACTTGCATTTCTCGCCTTTATGTCCCACTCTATTCCTCTAAGCAGATTTTGAAACAGAAATTGTTACTCGCCATTAAGACCAAGAATTTTGGTTTTGTGTAGAGTATAAAAAGTGTGTATTGCTGTGTAATATTACTAGCTAAGTTTTGTAGATTTTTCCATTTGTCTATAAAAGTTTATGAAAGTTAATGCTGTCATACCCCTGGTGGTACTTTAAAGATTAAATGCAAACATTCCTGTCCTAAATTTGTAACGTAAAGGCCTAAGGAGCACTGGCAATACCAGATTGCAACAGTTTGCCAGTCAATAATTCCTTTGCCTAACCCCAGCCAAAGATGACAGCAGAACAATATAAGTTACACTGTGATTTATCTTTTTGCTGAGGGAAAATATGTAACATGTTCTGAAAATTCACTGCTGCCTTTGTGGAAAGTGTTTCAGCAAAGGTTCTTGTATAGAGGGAGTAGGGAATTTCAAAATAAAAAATTAAGTATGTTCTGTGGTTTATTTTAACTTTTTTTTTTATGGTGTTTAATTTGTGGTTGGCTGCAGTTGTGTATCATGTATATTGAACTTGTAAAAAGTTCCTGACAGCTCAGATCCTAGAGTTGGGATCGTTCACTTAAGAAACCACTTTCATTGCAATTTTTGTTCCAATTGCATTGAACTCTGGCACATCAGATACCATCACTAATATTTTGCATGTAATCTGTACCTTTAGTGGTTTTTGATTTTTTTTTTTTTGTACATATGATGAGGCCAATGCACAGTATTTCATAGTTCACAATCAACATTTTTGTATCCCTGTTTCAGTGAACAGACAGTCAGGAGATTGTTCCACTACCAGTTCTAACACGACACTTGTACTACGTTATCTAACTATGTAAACTCAGCCTGGGCACTTTCTGGTAACTGTAAAATGTTTATAAGATCATGATTATTGAAGATACATTTTGGAAAACTTTAATGTTCGTGACCAGCTTAACTTCTTTTGTATCTAGCCTTTTTTTAAGTATCTTGTTACAGTTTTTTAATAAAGAAATTACAGACAAAATACCAAGTCATACTGAAGAAATGATAGTTTTTATTTATTTAGCCATTTGTACATTAGCTAACAGCATACACTAAACATAGTTATTCATTAAAAATCTGAATTTTATAACTGAAAAATTGACCTGCAGAAGACGTTTAGCCCACATTTTACAGTTAGCAGAGATTCCTGAGTGAAACAGGCCAGGCAACCCCTTCTTTTCACAGAATAGCTTTGAGGGGAAAGTGGCTTGTTCTGAAAAATCCCAAGGTAATGAAGTTAGAATAAAATTCTCAAACTGCATTGTAGTGGGTTCTACTGTATGTTCACTTTTGAAGTGGTTGGTTGCTTTTGGGGAGGGCAGTCTTTGATCATAACCTAGGACTTGTTTTCCCTAATGCTCGAGAGATTTTTTTGGAAGTTAGGAAGTGATTAATAAAGGAGGGAGCTACTTTTTCTGTGTCAACAAATTTCTGAAAGCTTAGCAGACTGAAATGTTGAAGGTTAAGAGCTTTTGTGGTGGTGATGTTCTCCCTCTTTCTTGTTTCTCCAGCCCCATGAGTCCATATTAGTAGTTTTGTTTTGAGTTTTTTTTCCTTCTTCTTACTTTTGCTGGGAACAGCTAAACAAATGCTCTATCAAATCCAAGTGGAATTCACCTTTGCCACAGCTCGACTTGATTTTCCTTTCTGGTCAGCTAGTTGAGATGACCAGAAGTTACCTACAGCTGTGATTTTAAAAAATCCTCTGTTTTCATCACTTACTTATTTAGTTGCTAGAGGTATGGAGGACAGTTGAGATCAGAAATCCTGATCACCAGTTGCCAAATTGAAGCTGAAAAACTTGTTTTCTAAATAAGGTTGACAGTTTCAGGCTTGTGTAGTTAAGCTGCAGATAAATCAAGTAAACAGATGTAGAATTATTTCTGCATGTACTAATATTTCCTATATCAGTTGTCCTAGAAAAGGATAGTCTCAATGTATGAGGATTGGATTTCCTGTTGTGACCCCCAGTGTTTGTTAAGTTCAAAACTGTATCAGATTTTACTATGCTACTATTGATTAAAAATAAAAAGCAATACAACTACACAAGTCTAGCTATAGGTGTATTAGTATAGGAAAAAATTATACTGGTATGGCTGTTCTTGTCTACTGAGAAGGATGGTTAAAAAGGTATCAAGCAGAATATAGCTTATGCCTAGATTTCTAACTGGTGTAATTATTTCCATTACCAAAACCGCCTCTAACTGAAATGTGTAAAGTTAGTAGAAAGCAACAAAAGAAACTGTTTAAAACAGGCATCAGATCTAGAGTCTGTAAAATAAAGCTCCCACCCTCACAAAGTTTTGTGAGACTTGATGTATTAAAAAGTATCCAAGGCCCTTGAATGAAAGGCCATATATAAATGTAAAGTACTGTGTGTATATATATATATATGTATTGTGTGTATATGTATATAAGTGTATGTGTATGTATAACATATAAATATATGTTATATGTATATATATTTCTGTATATAGCTTAAACATTTTTTAAGTCCTGTCATGTATACCTAGACAGAAATTATGCAGATAACTCACAGTAGCTCACCATATATACACACACCAGGCATTCTGATAAGTAGAGAGGGAATCTAGAATGATTTATGCTGTCGTCATTGACTTGAAATGTATATGTAGCTTTATAAATAGTTTTTTTCTTCTGTATGGTATATTTAAACTATATCAAGATTTTAATAAGAAAAATGTTTATTAAAATCATACACCTCATCTCCCTTTGACTTAAGCCCTTCTGTTAGTTCACTTCTAAGATGTGGTAGAGAAACTAGTTCAAGGACAAATCTGTAATGTTTCCATTTTTTAATAGTCTGAGTCCTTAGCTGTTTGTAGCTGCTGAAATAGGAGATAAGGGTAGCTGCTAATAAAATGTTATCACCATCCTCTAGATTAGTTTCTATGGTGAATCCAGGAAAAATTGACATCTTAGTGCTAAAATCCTTGACTAATTCATGACATTGGTTTCTATTTCCTTAGCTAACTGTGTCCAACACAGAAGATAGGTCACTTGCTCCAGCTGTGTTAGTTTTCCAGAAGTAGAAAATAGTGTGAACTTGTCATCAAATGGCCTTTCCCATCTTTTTGGTTTGGAAGTGACTTTTCTTTCTTGCAAATTAGTAATTTAGTCACTAGATAATACGCTATGAAAAAGCTTTGATTTGTGAATCAGAGGCAGACCCCTTCTTGTGCAGCAGCAGGCCTTCTGGGAAAGGAAACTTTCCTAATCTCTTAACATACATTTATCTTTGTATAATTTGCACAATTCTATAGAGAACTACTGGTTTCCAAAACTTTATTTCTGTGTATGCATCCAAAGAGAAGTGAGTAGAGAGCAGTGTTAACATTTCTTTGGTAGCTGGGTTGCAGGTGGGACGAGTGCCTCTGTTTTCACCAACCTCCTCCCTTTGGGTTCTGCTTCTCACAGGGAGCCCAATTCAGCATGCCTCTTTGTCATCCTTGACCCCATGTGAAAGATTGCTCAGTAGATTAGTAGTAACCTCTTCCTTGGAAGCTTAATGCTGTTATTTAGCTCCCTTTTTACAGTGTCCCTGCAATCTATGAATCTTGTCTCTGTGTGAATCTGTAATGCCATCCTGAGCTTTTTCTGTGTCTGTGCTCTTTGCTTCATTGGCACTTGCATTTCTCTGGCTTCCTCTCTAGGTCAAACTGCAGATACCTAGCGTAGTAACTTATTCCTTTTCAAGTTCCACGTGATTTGACCTTTTTTTCTGAACCTTTCCATTTGCCTTTCTAATAATGGTGTGCCAAAATTGAATAGCAAATGCAAGTCTGGATTAACTGGGTTTCAGTTCATGTGGCAGTTGCTTATTCTGAGGTCTGAATATCCACACACAATTGAAAAGTGTGGGTGAATTGGTCATGCAAAAGTTTCAGCAACTATCTTGAACTCACAGGACTGGAAGTTCCTGTGTGAGGACACTAACAGGCTTTACAATTTGAATCTGGCCTCCATCTCAAAGTAGTTATTGCCTAGCAGGACTCCCTAGCATCATTAGGAGCACTGATGGGTCCTTCCCTAACTGGAAATGGCTTTTGAGGTTTTCATTTGCAGGTATTTGAATATCTTATTGTTGAGCAGATTTTCCGAACTGAGAAGCATGGAGTGTTCATATATATATTTATGTACAAGATATATGTGACTATTTAGATGTCTTTTATGGATTTTCTGTGGAGTTGTCATTAAGAGGATAACTTCATGTCTTCCTTGACACACAAGCCTGTGAGATGTTTTTCTCCCTTCATTCGTGGTTTTCTTAATATAAATTTTGTTTGTTTGTTTTGTTATTAAATATCACTGCAAGTTACTGTTATAGCAATATACCATTTATTATATTAAGAAGCAGTCAGTTGTTCCCAAGTGTTCCAGGAGTTCTTTCCATAATGGTGAAACTTTTCCATATCCCTTGTCCAGTAATAGTAGCAGCTAATACAGATATATATGTTTGAAAACTATAGCCCTGTGAGCTTATTAGAAAATAGGCTCCTGCCACATCCTGTGCTAAGGAGACTCTTCTAAGAAACTAGTTGTTTTGGACATACTTGAGATTATTCACGGATTTATTTTTCTACAGTGAACAGTTTCAAACTGAAATAAACTCCAGATTTCACTTCAATTTATAAATGAAAATTCTTTAATGTACCTGAAACAGCACACTTCATATAAAAACATGAATATTTATAAAAAAATTTTTAAAGGTAGCTAAGCATTCCTAAAATAAGCTAGTATCTTTTGGGGGATGGAGAGAAAAGGCATTATTGTTGAAGCTGCAATGACTGCATTTTGGATGCCTTAGTAGATAAAGTTTTAGGACATCCTTTGTGTCTTACTTTGCCTTACCATGGAGTACTTTGCCCCAAAAGTTGAAATCGATGCTAGTATGTTACATCTTTTCATTGCTTTTATTATTTCAAGAACTAAATACAGCATGAACCTGCAGATTGTTCTCACTTTTATCTTTCCAAAGGAGAAATGTAGACAAGCTTTTACTCCATCAGACAGAGCAAAATTTGGAATGCAAAGCTCTGCTACTAAGCCCGAAAGGTCTGGGTCTGTCTAATGGTGTGCTAAAGTTGTGTGCTGCTGCTGCTGCACTGCCATTAATTGCAATCAGTAGAGTGAGAGCACTTAGTAAGCCATAATCCACCCTGTGGGAACATGCATTCTGGTGTGCAGCCTCTCTGCGGGTCCTTTTCCCTCCCTGCTGTGGAGTGTCCTGCACTTCCAGGAAGTTCCACCATGCTTTTGGGACACGATTCTGGGAACTGGAGTCCCTCTCCATGCTGAAACACCTCCACAGCTTGAGTGCATATGTTTGTGGTGACCAAGTACGGGTGAGGGGCCATAGGGACGGGCAGGACAACTACCTCCTCATCAGGCAGTTAGGAGCTAAGGAATGAGTACAGTTGCCACCACCCCTCAGTGAGTGTGTTCTAAATAGGACATCATTGGTAGAGCTGAGTAATCTGAAATCTTGCAAAACTGCATCATGCTGTATTTCATATGTATGTTTATTCTGCTTGTTAACTGTTTCACAGTTCCACAAGCGTTCTTCTGTTTTTCAGTATCGTGTACGTGATGTAATTAATTTGTATAGAACAAAGCTGTGAGAGGTTCATAGACCTTTGTGGAGGTCCAAAGACAGCTGACTGCTGTTTCGTTAATTGTTGTGGTACATTTCCTTTGCAGTATTTTTCCTTTATATGTTACTCTTTAGACATGATGTAAGTATGTGTTTGCTGTGCATCTCTAAAGGAGCAGATGTGACTTTAAGAAGTTATCCCTAAATATTTGAACTGCTTTTTATTGCTAATTATGTTCATTTGTTGTAGTTCTTAAATCTTGTCAAATACACAGTAGGGCAATCTTTTATTAGGGAAATTTTGAAACAGCAGCCAGGATAATTCGGTTAGGGGGCTAAGACAACTGATAGGCAGGTCGATGTTTTGTAATAGGAATAGTAGGCCTGAATTTTGCTGCTCCTTGTTGGTTACGGCTCAGAAACTCGTGTATCTCCCTCTTAAACCATAAGCACACCCTGCATTACACACACCAATATAATTTATCAGTGTTAATGTGTCAGTTGGGTTTGCTCTATGTCAATGTGTTCCTCTAACTGTTTGCTCTGGACAAAGAACTGCAATCCCTGGTACTTGGAATGCCAATGAGTGGAGCTGTTATTGGATATGAATATTAAGCAACTTATATGGATATCTCTGGGTAATAAAACTTAAAGGCTGACTCAGAGGAGCAGTTGGGTAGCAGCAGATATTGTTAGTGTAAAACCACCTTTTCTCATTTACTTTTTGTGTATTTCTGATATGCTGTTGAGTAACTTGCTGCTGGGAACATGTTTCTGCTCTCCAGAAAACTCCGTGTCAGGAAACCAAAGTGGTTTTCCTGTTTAGGACTGGCACAGTCATCTGTGCTTCACAGGGCTCACCACTGAACTTTTCTCACCCTGATGGGGCTTAAGCTCCTCTCACAAGACATAGAACAGGAGGCAGATATTGTCAGGAGAAGCCTAGCTGGCCCATCTCCCACTGTGCCCGTTCGTGGGAGGTGGGGAGAGGGGAGTTCTCAGTCACTCTGTGGAGGCCAGATCCCTTTAAAATAAATATCTGAAATTCTTACTAACAAAGCTGAAGGTTACCTTTCTGGAGGAGGATACCAGAATCCCCCAAAGCCATCACTGATGCACTGCCTTCCCTGGCTGTGGGGCAGTGGGGTGTTTGGCCAGTGGTTGGACTGGGGAGCACTAGGCAGTGGTCCTGAAGATGGTTCACTCTGTCTATGGACTTGAGATGTTCACTGAGGAGCACCAGGCTTCCAGGTCTTCCTCCTCTTTCTGAAGGGACCATGTTGCACTCCAGGCATTTCTTGGCCTCTGAAGAGTCCTGCTTGTGTGCTGCATGACTGTCTTTGTGCTCATAAACTTCCAGTTCTCACTGGTGTCTGTTTTAGATTTGTGTCTTTGACTTAAGGTCTCCATGACAAACTGGGCCTTACCATTGAGTAGGACTTCTCTTTTTCCTATGAACTATTTCATTGTTCTGGTAAATTACACACACATCTACAGAAAAGGAGCCCAAGGGCCTGGTGAGCTTCAGGATGAGGAAAGAAGAGGAATCCCCTGCAGTCTGACAGACCCAGGCTCTGCATGAAATCTCTGCTTGCAAGGCGCGACTGAAACAAATGGCAGGAGTGTCTTTGTTCAGGGTGTTTGTGCTCGTGGGCCGTGGGCACTCCAACTACGTCTGCCTGCTCCACAGTTACTGGGGTGTGTTCCAAGTTCCATATTAGCTCAGGAGGGATTAAAAAATGGTGGTTTTTTCTCACATAGGTTGCTATTTCTTGTAGTCTTTTAGAGTGCCCGCCTCCATCCAGTAACAGATACTCTGGGTTCTGGCCTCAGCAAGAGGGATCTGAGCAGGCTGGACCACTGGGCTGAGTCTAACGGCATGAGGTTTAACACAGCCAAATGCCGAGTCCTGCACCTGGGGCACAACAACCCTGTGCAGAGATACAAACTGGGAGAGGTCTGTCTGGAGAGCTGCCAGGAGGAGAGGGACCTGGGGGTGTTGGTCGACAGCTGGCTGAACATGAGCCAACAGTGTGCCCAGGTGGCCAAGAAGGCCAATGGCATCCTGGCTTGTATCAGAAACGGTGTGACCAGCAGGTCCAGGGAGGTTATTCTCCCTCTGTACTCGGCACTGGTGAGACCGCTCCTTGAATACTGTGT
>WAAB01003723.1:443854-465245 GCA_013389865.1 Piaya cayana
GAAGTTTTTTACGGAAAGGGTCATTGGGCACTGGAATATGCTGCCCAGGGAGGTGGTTGATTCGCCTTCCCTGGAGGTGTTTAAGTCACGAGTAGACGAGGTCCTGAGGGACATGGTTTAGTGTTTGGTGGGAGTGGTTGGACTCGATGATCCGATGGGTCTCTTCCAACCCGGTGATTCTGTGATTCTGTGAAGAGCTGCTGCAACCTCCTTCAGCTCTGTACACATTCCTCTAGAAATACATGCAGCTAACTCTAGTTCGTATAAGTTTGGAATAGTTTGAGTTTGAAGGGTTGTTAAAGCTCATCCAGTTTCAACCCCCGGGCCAGGGGCAGAGATGCTACCCCCTGGATGAGGTCCCACATCCAACCTGCTCTTGAACACCTCCAGGGATGGGCCAGCGACCACTTCTCTGGGCAACCTGTGCCCGTGCCTCCCCTCCCTCACAGTAAAAAATTTCTTCATAACGTGTAACGTTTCTTCATAACATTTCTTCATAATTTCTTCATCTAAATCTCCCCTCTTTCAGCTTAAAACTGTTATCTCTCACCCTATGGCTATAAACTGGAGGGGGGCAGATTTAGACTGGATACAATGAGGAATTTCTTCACCATGAGAGAGGTGAGGCGCTGGCACAGGTTGCCCAGGGAACCTGTAGCTGCCCCATCCCTGCCGGTGTTCAAGGCCAGGCTGGATGGGATCTTGGGGAAGTGGGAGGTTTCCCTGCCCCTGACAGGGGGTGGAACTGGAGGGACGTTCAGGTCCCTTCCAGCCCGATCTCTTCCATGCCCCTGGTCGTGCTCTCTCGCCGCACCGAAGGTTCCCTACGCCCCCCCAGCCTTCTCTCCAGCTCGCACAGCCCAGTCCTCATAGGGGCTCTAGCCCCCGGCCCCTCGCCGTCCCTCAGCGGCTTCTCGAAGAGTTCCCCCCGCGTTCGGGCTGTGGGTTCTCCCGAGTTCGCTCCCGCCCCGCAGCCGGCGCTCCGCCCCGAGCCCGGACCCGCCCGGCGGCCATGGGCGAGCGCGGCGGGCGAGAGGAGCGGGTAAGGGGGCGCTGCCCGAGACACGGCCCCGACCCTGGCCCCGCTCCAGCCTTTCCCGAGCCCTGATTCCAACTCCGGCCCCGTCCCTGCCCGAGGTCCCGCAGCGTCTGTCCCCTGTCCCGGGGGCCCAGGCCGTGCTGCCTTCCCGGCCTCGAGGTGCCGCCCGGGAGGTGTCGGAGCCCCGCGCGGGGTCCCTGTGGTGGGGAGGGTCCCCTGGGCGGTGTCCCCAGCCCTCCGCGGCTCCGCAGGGCTCGGGGTCCGTGTCAAACACCGCACCGCGAACCCTGTGCTCGGTTCTGGGCCCCTCGCTACAAGAAGGACGTTGAGGCTCTGGAGCGAGTCCAAAGAGCAATGAAGCTGGTGAAGGGGCTGGAGAACAGGCCTTATGAAACAGCTGGGAGAGCTGGGGTTGTTTAGCCTGGAGAAGAGGAGGCTGAGAGGAGACCTCATTGCTCTCTATAACTACCTGAGGGGAGGTTGTGGAGAGGAGGGAGCTGGCCTCGTCCCCCAAGTGACAGGGGACAGAACAAGAGGGAATGGCCTCAAGCTGCACCAGGGGAGGTTCAGGCTGGACATCAGGAAAAAAAAATTCATGGAAAGGGTCACTGGGCAGTGGAAAGGCTGCCCAGGATGATGGTTGAGCCACCCACCCAGGAGGTGTTTAAATGACGGGTAGACGAGGTGCTCAAGGGCATGGTTTAGTAGCAGATTGGAGTTGTTGGACTCGATGATCTAAGAGATCTTTTCCAACCTGGTGGTTCTATGAAATACCTTACTGTTTCCCCTTGTGAAGAGTGGTGTGCCGTACCCGCAGTGAAAAGGGGCTCGCTCTGGCCTGCCAGAGGGAAATGGGAGCCCTGTGCCTCCCTGTGGAGCCTGTGGGTGCTGTGCCCAGCCCCAGCGCCGTGACAACTGCCTCTCCTGGCAGTGCCAGTGCTCTTCTGGTATCACCACCAGCATTGCCTGCATGGCTCGGGGCTGGTCTGAAGCCCTTAGTAGCTCCTGTGGTGTGTGTGCACCCTCCTATCAAGGTGCAGAAGAGCTTATGGTCTCATAGCAAGAGTGGTGGTGCCTCAGCACAGTGCCCGCTCTGCCAGTGCCTTTAGCCACTTGTCTGGCCACAGAAGATACACCAGGTGTAACTGAGGGACCTGCACAGCTGTTGCTACAGTGTAGTGGTTGTGCATTTGTGTGTTAATTGTTTCCTAGTTTGCTGAACTTGAAATTAACGAAAAGAGGTTCAGTACCACTAGGCACTCTGTTGGGTTTATTGTCATCACTGTTATCTCTAGCAGTTGAAGAGTAACTGTGATGTGATACACTGGAATGTGTCTTGCAAAGGGATTATGATTAAGGTGCTGGATCATCTGCCTTATGAAGAGAGGCCACAAGTGCTGGGGCTGTTCAGCCTGGAGAGAGAAAGCTCTGGGGGATCTCGTGCAAATACCTGGTGGAGGGAATAAAGGAGACGGAGCCAGGCTCTTCTCAGTGGTTCGTCCTCGATGGAACCAGAGGCAACAGGCACACACTGAGATACCGGAGGTTCACTTTATTGTTTATTGTGAAGGTGGTAAGATGCTGGCACAAGTTGCTCACAGAGGTTTTGTAGTTTCCGTCTTTGGAGATACTGAAACCTTGACTGGTAGTGGCTATGGGCAGTCTGCTCTGCCTCCACTGCTAGACCAGGAGTTGTGCTGTGCCCACTAGCTTAATCTCTTTTATACATTTGGCTCATGTTGTATGAACAGGAGCTAGCACGTTCACATTATAAACTGGATGCTCTTGATTATTGTGGTGACCCATGCACCATCACAAGATTAAGAAAAGACCCAGGGTGCAGACTGAAAGCAGGAGTTGTATTGGCCTATTGTCTCATGTAATCGAGTAATATTTAAAAATATAATAAAGTGGTAAAATTGTAACCTAGAATGTGCTTCTTGATGTGTTTTCTTTGGGAGTCTGCGGTACATAGGCCAGCTATGCAATGTGCATATGTGTTTAGTTTTTGTTTGCTTTTTAAATGTGAGTAGAATTATTTGTTTGAAGGTGTTTTCTAAATCAAAGTAAAGGATTACTTTTCATTATGTGAGTAGTTACAAGTAGACTCGGTAGGGAAAGGACTGTGGCACCTCCTAGGTGGGTAAAAGCAATGGTATTCAAACCCTTTTGGTCCTCTTAGCTGTATTAAATATAATACCTTATATGCTGGCTGTGGTTAGTTATGTGCTACAGCAGTGTCAGTGGGATCTCAGAACTGACCCAGAAGGGCATCGTGCTGGCTATATTTTTGACTAGTGTGAATCATCAGTCCTTCTGGAGAGGCTGCAGTGTGGTCTCCTGGCTGCTCTTCACAACGTCTTCAGTAGGTGCTGGGTGATATGGCTGGCAGGGATGCTGTTTGGCGTTGATCCTGGGAGCAGATGTCCCCAGCTGGAGAAGAGGTGAAGGCCATGCTCATGGAATGCCTTCTCTGCGCTGTCTCTGAAACATCAGCTGTCCCCAGCTTGGCTGGGCTGGCAGCTCTGAGGAAGAGCTCTGTATGGGCGTTCTATGGGAGCCTACACAGAGGGAGCGGAGTAGGGATGGGTGACTCTAGGCAGAGGTTTTCCTGCTGTCTGCTGTTGGAAAGAGAGGCACATATTTAGCCTGTAGAAGAGGAGGCTGAGGGGAGCCCTTATTGCTCTCTACAACTACCTGAAAGGAAGTTGTGGAGAGGAGAGTGCTGGCCTCTTCTCCCAAGTGACAGGTGGCAGGATGAGAGGGAATGGCCTCAAGCAGTACCAGGGGAGGTTTAGGCTGGACATTAGGAAAAACATTTTTTACGGAAAGGGTCATTGGGCAGTGGAACAGGCTGCCCACGTAGGTGGTTGATTCGCCTTCCCTGGAGGTGTTTAAGGGACAGGTGGATGAGGCGCTGAGCGGCGTGATTTAATGATTGATAGGAATGGCTGGACTTGATGATCTGGCGGATCTTTTCCAACCTAGTGATTCTATGATGCTGTGATTCTATATCTTCATATCAGCACTTGAGGCACAGCTTCCAGAGCAGCTTCCAGCTCTGCACTGGTTGTGTGGGCTGCCTGCTGGTCACCCCAGGACTGCATGCATGAACTCCCATGCGGAGACTTGTGGCATGGGGCTGTTACTGTGATCTCATGGCATTTTTAGGAATGTCCATCCCTGCCCAGTTGGCTTTGATGGAAAAGAAATGACTTGGGTGTGACCTAGGCACCTTGTGGAGCTCTGCTGGATGCAGGCTGTGGCAGCATGTGGTGACTTCACGTGTGTCTGATGTTGTCTCCTGGTGCAGATTTCCTCCTTGTGCTACAGAAAGGCTTTCTCTTTGGCACACAGGCATCAGGCTCTTCCTGGCACTGGTGCACCTGGGAGGGGGCGGTTGGTGCGAGCAGTGCCAGACAGAGCTGGGCAGACAGGCAGCGCTGCCACCCCAGCAGCAGGAGCGAAGATGGAGGATGAAGGGGCAGATACCCCAGGGATGAGTGGTACAGGCACAGGAGGGGGGCAGGTGAGTGCGTGACATGGGTGGCTTTGAACACCTTTGGGTTATGGGGATGAGGAGGAATAAGTAATGGCAACCTTAACCAGAACTGTGCTTTATCTTCAGAGCTTCTCTCCAAGTGCTGCTGAAAATGGCTTGGACCCAAATGAGGAGCCTCTTCTCAGAAAAAATCCCCGCCGGTTTGTCATCTTCCCCATTCAGTACCCAGATATATGGAAAATGTATAAACAGGCTCAGGCCTCCTTTTGGACTGCAGAAGAGGTGAGCTCTGGGGGCAGTGTGTTGGCCCAAGGTGCTCCAGCTGGGCTCCTGGTACTTCTTTTCTAGCTCTGCTGCTGGCTTCTGTGTTGTAAGGGTTGGTAATTGGATCAAACAGAAGGTGCCTGCATCAGACCAGGGCTCCCTTCATGGACAGTGGGAAGAAAGCTCTTCTACGTGGTGATTCATTGGAGCTGCTTTAGGTGTTTGGTTTAGGATGAGGTGGAATTGATTCCTGGGGCTCTGTTTGGTTATAGGGGCAACCTAAGTCAGGTAGCTGTGATTTGTGTGCCGGTAACCTTTTCTCTGCTGTGGTCTCTGTTCCTGCAACTAACTCCTTGTGCATAAAAGATGTTCTGGGCAATTTCATGTGAATGCTGGTCTTTAATGTTAGGCACCTCTTTTCCAGAAAGATGGTGATAATCAGGGACATACACTAAAAATGCTTCTAATTGACTCCTGATTGCCCTGGTTAGATGCTTGCCCCACGTTAGAATTCAAACTGTAAGTTTTTCCCTGAGGTTGGTTGTTAGACCTGAACAGCTCTCAGCTTGCTGTGCTTGCAGCAGTGGAGAGTTCTGGACACTGAACTGCTCTGGAGAGATTATCTTCCAGGTAGCTGGTTGTTCCAACTCAGAACTGCAGCTTTTGGTCATTTGTGAGCAGTGATCTGCAATTGCAGAGGAGTGAGCTGAAAGCACTGGCAGGCTCTAAATAGGCCAGAANATGATTGATAGGAATGGCTGGACTTGATGATCTGGCGGATCTTTTCCAACCTAGTGATTCTATGATGCTGTGATTCTATATCTTCATATCAGCACTTGAGGCACAGCTTCCAGAGCAGCTTCCAGCTCTGCACTGGTTGTGTGGGCTGCCTGCTGGTCACCCCAGGACCGCATGCATGAACTCCCATGCAGAGACCGGCGTGATTTAATGATTGATAGGAATGGCTGGACTTGATGATCTGGCGGATCTTTTCCAACCTAGTGATTCTATGATGCTGTGATTCTATATCTTCATATCAGCACTTGAGGCACAGCTTCCAGAGCAGCTTCCAGCTCTGCACTGGTTGTGTGGGCTGCCTGCTGGTCACCCCAGGACCGCATGCATGAACTCCCATGCAGAGACTTGCTGTGGCATGGGGCTGTTACTGTGATCTCATGGCATTTTTAGGAATGTCCATCCCTGCCCAGTTGGCTTTGATGGAAAAGAAATGACTTGGGTGTGACCTAGGCACCTTGTGGAGCTCTGCTGGATGCAGGCTGTGGCAGCATGTGGTGACTTCACGTGTGTCTGATGTTGTCTCCTGGTGCAGATTTCCTCCTTGTGCTACAGAAAGGCTTTCTCTTTGGCACACAGGCATCAGGCTCTTCCTGGCACTGGTGCACCTGGGAGGGGGCGGTTGGTGCGAGCAGTGCCAGGCAGAGCTGGGCAGACAGGCAGCGCTGCCACCCCAGCAGCAGGAGCGAAGATGGAGGATGAAGGGGCAGATACCCCAGGGATGAGTGGTACAGGCACAGGAGGGGGGCAGGTGAGTGCGTGACATGGGTGGCTTTGAACACCTTTGGGTTATGGGGATGAGGAGGAATAAGTAATGGCAACCTTAACCAGAACTGTGCTTTATCTTCAGAGCTTCTCTCCAAGTGCTGCTGAAAATGGCTTGGACCCAAATGAGGAGCCTCTTCTCAGAAAAAATCCCCGCCGGTTTGTCATCTTCCCCATTCAGTACCCAGATATATGGAAAATGTATAAACAGGCTCAGGCCTCCTTTTGGACTGCAGAAGAGGTGAGCTCTGGGGGCAGTGTGTTGGCCCAGGGTGCTCCAGCTGGGCTCCTGGTGCTTCTTTTCTAGCTCTGCTGCTGGCTTCTGTGTTGTAAGGGTTGGTAATTGGATCAAACAGAAGGTGCCTGCATCAGACCAGGGCTCCCTTCATGGACAGTGGGAAGAAAGCTCTTCTACGTGGTGATTCATTGGAGCTGCTTTAGGTGTTTGGTTTAGGATGAGGTGGAATTGATTCCTGGGGCTCTGTTTGGTTATAGGGGCAACCTAAGTCAGGTAGCTGTGATTTGTGTGCCGGTAACCTTTTCTCTGCTGTGGTCTCTGTTCCTGCAACTAACTCCTTGTGCATAAAAGATGTTCTGGGCAATTTCATGTGAATGCTGGTCTTTAATGTTAGGCACCTCTTTTCCAGAAAGATGGTGATAATCAGGGACATACACTAAAAATGCTTCTAATTGACTCCTGATTGCCCTGGTTAGATGCTTGCCCCACGTTAGAATTCAAACTGTAAGTTTTTCCCTGAGGTTGGTTGTTAGACCTGAACAGCTCTCAGCTTGCTGTGCTTGCAGCAGTGGAGAGTTCTGGACACTGAACTGCTCTGGAGAGATTATCTTCCAGGTAGCTGGTTGTTCCAACTCAGAACTGCAGCTTTTGGTCATTTGTGAGCAGTGATCTGCAATTGCAGAGGAGTGAGCTGAAAGCACTGGCAGGCTCTAAATAGGCCAGAATGCATCCTGGGGTGAGAAGCAGCTGTATGTTGTTCCATTGCCTGCCGGGTAGCCTTGCTGCCCTCTTGCAGCAGAGGTTGATTTAAACCGTTAAAGAAAATGCATTTAAACTCCTAAATGATCAGCATTGCTCTTTTAGCATATCACTGCTCTTTCTTACACTGTCCTACCATCTGCAGGTGCATTCCCAAATGAACTGGAAAGTTAACTGTATAACTGGTTTTTGTGTGTATGTGTTTATAAACACACATACATACAAAGTTTTTAGGCCATTCTGTTTTCCACATCTGCCCTGCTTAACTGCTGCTGTGGTTCAGAAATCCCTCCCTCCCTCCAAACAAACAAACAAAAAAGGCCTGTGCAAAGGAAGTTGTGGTTTTCTGCCATGGCTCCGGCTCAGTCTGGTAGACAGAGCAGGTGCACAGCGGCATTCACCCTGTGCTGTTCTTTGGCAGGAACACCTGTGAAAGACAAAGGTCCCCTCAGTCCATCTCTTGGCACATCTGACTTTAGGTTTCTTGCAGTAAAAGCATTTATTTCAAGTAGAGTTTAAGTGTCGCGGAGTGAGTTTTGCTCACTGGGGCATGTTCATACTCGTGACAAGAAGATACTAATCCTTTTCAAAACCTAATTTATTTATAATTCAATAGACACTATTTTTTATTCCAGATTACAAAAGTGTAAACTCCGAAGCAATCATGTGATGTTAGTATTGCAGGGGGAGACAGCAGTATTGCAGTGTGTCCATTATCATTTACAGGCACATGTGTTTAAATTCTCTACATGTAGAGACTGGAGAGCAAGTGTCAAAACTCTGGCTCAGTCATTTGACTAGGCTGCTTCTGTTCTTACAGAATGACAGACTCAAAAGGACAGTAATGTTTTTCTTTTCTTTCTTTTTTAGGTAGATTTGTCGAAGGACCTTCCTCACTGGAACAAGCTGAAAGCAGATGAAAAATACTTTATCTCTCATGTTTTGGCATTTTTTGCAGCCAGTGATGGAATTGTAAATGAAAACTTGGTGAGAAAGCTTTGCAGAGGGCTTGAATACTTACCCATTTTATTGGCTTATTGGCTTTTTATTCTGTTTTTCTCACATTAATGCATAAGTTTATGAAATGTGTACTTTTTAATCTTCCTGTCATTTCACCTTTACCATGGGAGTAAGCAGCTTGTTGTGCTGGGGCCAGTGTCTGTGTTAAATTGGGTCAGCTGTGGTCAGCCAGACTCCAAATTACATCACTCTTAGACACAGTTTTTAAGCTCTGCCTTCTGC
This sequence comes from Piaya cayana, assembly GCA_013389865.1. NCBI lineage: Eukaryota > Metazoa > Chordata > Aves > Cuculiformes > Coccyzidae > Piaya > Piaya cayana. The sequence goes on from WAAB01003723.1 coordinate 452,459, forward strand.
CTGGCTGTGTTGAGCTATATTTCACCATGAATTAATAGAACCCCACATTTCTTCCTGTACTTGTGTTAGATGAGAAACAGGGGAGGATTGTGCTGTACCATGCTCTGCGTTCCTCTTTTTGTTAAAATCCCCTTTGCTCTCACTGGATGGCATCCTAGAATCTTTTTAGGCTGCAGGTGGATGCTGCTAAAAAAGTGGGGAAATCTTTCTGCTGAAACTGGGATGCAGAATGTCTCACCAGAGCTTTTCAGTGGTATCTGACTGCAAATGCTCAGCTTAGATGTTGATTTGGTATAACATACAGAATTTGTCATAGTGTGTGTGCATGTATTGTATGAATACATCTTATTTCATACTGTTTGTTTTTTTTAATCATGAATGAAATATCTGAGGCTTTCTTCAGCATGATGTGTTTACTTCTCCTCCTGTGTATGTGTGCCATCATGCTTCGCTGCAGCTCTCTCTGCTATAAGTACCAGATGTAATTACTTCTAGCTAGCTTGTTTTATTTTCTTCTGCACCACACCTTTCCTATTGATGTATCTGTGAATAAAGTAGAGCTGAACTGCTCCCATCCTTTCTCTGTGATGGAGATCTATTGTCTCTCCCATGAAACTTAGAGTTCTGTCACACAGGACTGGTTTTACTGTATTCATTGCCATGCTTTCTGGTTTTGGTAGGTGGCACGGTTTAGTCAGGAGGTGCAGATCCCAGAAGCTCGTTGTTTCTATGGCTTTCAGATTCTCATTGAGAACGTTCACTCGGAGATGTACAGCTTGCTCATAGACACCTACATCAAAGATCCTGAGAAAAGGTAAACCCTTGAAAACCTGGCTGTGTGACCGACCCATGGGCAGTGTGTCACCTGGTCCAGTGGCACTGTTATTGAACAACAGCAGTAGCAGCTGTCTTCTGTTTCATACTGACCTACTGGGGAAGTTGGGGGTGGTTCCTTAAGCCTTTCAAGGCCTACATGCCTGACCCTCAAAATGGAGAGTAATTTTACTGACTAGTGTGGGAGTCTCAGAAGGCTAGTTAACATTTTTATAAGTCTTTGATTGCAGGAAGCATGGACTGTATGAAACGTTGGTAAAGTTTAGACAAGCTTCTTGTGGTTATTGTGTTCCTGAGGTGTTTGCTGTCACATCAGCCTTGGGAAGTTGAGTGCTTGTGATTCAGCTGGTATTTCTAACATACCGTAATCAATGTATTGCATCCTTTCAGCGTTTTTGTAGGTAGTGCTTTTTCATACAACTTGAACTGCTTATGTATAAAGTATTAGGTTGTTTGGAGAGCCCTATCACCTTTGTGTTCTGGAGAACTTCCTGGTCCAGATGGTAATTCATTTGAACAGGAAGCACATTTCCTCAGAGACTCCACCATGGTGATGGTCAGGCAGAGCTTGGTTTCCCATGGTGGCATCCTGTGTGGTGACAGTGAGGGGTCTGCGAGGTTTTCTTTCAGGTGTTTAGCCTGGGAACAGAGCCTGTGCTTGAAGGAATTTCCCAGTTCCTTTTGTGGAGTTGGACAAGATGAGGTATAGCTTGGTGGGTAGGAGGGGCTTGCCATCTGGCTCAAAGTCTCGGGGAAAGTGGGGTCTGGTTGTTGGGCACTCCTGGGAATGGGACATTTGACTTCACTACCCGTCTCTGCAGGTCACCTCCTCTGAGGCTTCAGGTTTGTCACTTTCTGCACATCTGGCTCCCTGTACCATTGTTATCAGAGAACATCAGCCCTTTAGGGTGGGAATGGTCTCCTACTTGAGTTAGTTCAGAGCCTGGCCTAAGGGCTTTTTCTGTCAGGGCCAGTAGGGACACCTAGGGCTGATTTACATAAATAATTTCTTATTTTCATGGGTTTATTTTTTTTCTTCTATAGGGATTTCTTATTTAATGCTGTAGAAACAATGCCTTGTGTCAAGAAGAAAGCAGACTGGGCTCTGAAGTGGATTGAAGACAGAGAATCCACTTTTGGTGTGTAGCATCTTAAAAACTTGTTTCTGTTGCATATATCATAAATTAATTCTCTGGGAGTGAGCTGCATCCCTGGAACCTGAGATTAAATTCTCTGCAGATGGTGTAATAGCTTGCAAGTCTCTGGTTTAACTAAAGATCTAGAATTAGCTTCTGGTGAGCATGTATGTTTTATCTTCAGCTAAAGCAGTACAGTGCCACTAGAATCATGTAATGAAAAATGCTTGTGGGTTTCTCTCTCTTTTTGTCTTTACACCAAACAACTCTAATTTCTTCAGTTTTTGAAGTAGTAGACCTTGTTTTCTAGGAGTTCTGAAAAATTGGCTCCTGTTTTGTACTCCAGTGTTGGAATGGGGCAGCTGAAGTCTTGCAAATCTGAGCTTTTTCTGTGTTCATGTTCATATAGACAAACTCATATGTGAAGTTAGGGTATTTTTGTAACAGTGTGACTGAACTTGAACAAAAAGATTTAAGAGTGCTGAGGATTCACTTGCTGTATCTGTTCTGTGGACCTTCAGCCTCCTGGGATGCACTGATCTTATGCAGTACTGCTGATAGGCAGTTTTTGTTTCAGCATGACTCATTTGTATGATGGTTAGTCAGGTGGGGTGTAGTAAACCCAATATTGATACTCAGTCATGTGCTTCATTAAACCTGTATTGTAAGAACAACCTTCCTCCATTCCTTTCTAGAAGTAACCTAAGAAATTTTTAGTGTTGCCAGACAAATTAGTTCCTTAGTAACTGCTGTGATAAATGTAAGCTTGTGTTTGCTCTTCATGCTTTTTTCCTAAGTTGAATTTGCCAGCAGATGGCATTTGCATCTTGTAGAGGAAGTGGGACATCTGGTTATTCTGGGGCTATTTTATTTTTTAAGCAAAATTCTATGCATCTCTCATTGGGAAGAGGTACCAGCACTTATTACAAAAGCTCTTTGTGTTAGAATATGCCCAAGGATCTTGTGAAGTTGTTTAAAATAGAGTATGTGGAATGATGTGTCTTCACCAAGCAGTCAGATGGTCTTGTAGTCTGAAGAAATACATTCCTGTAGAGAACAAGGAGAACTGGGACCATACTATGGTTTCCTTGGATAAAAGGTGGGGTAACATAAATAGTTATTTGTATCTTGATAAATTATATTCTATGTTCCTCCACTCTTGCAAGAATATAGTTTTATGTAGATTCTCAATAAGCAGAAATTGAGGTGTAGGGATTTTTGTTTTATTGGAGATTGGCTCTTCATTCAGCTTTGTCTGTTAGTTACATAGGCATTTTCCTGCCTTTAGGAGAAAGAGATGAGGGTACTAACGTCTTGGCTGCTTGGCCCAATTATGTTCTCAACCTTCTGATTTGTTGCAGTTTTAGTGGGCACCCTGGTTCTTCAGTTCTGCGAGGGCTGCCTGTGGTTAAGTGCTGTTGTGTGTGTAGACGCTGTGTGCTTCAGGATCTACTGCAATATGTAGTCAGATACAGCACCTGGTGCTGCTGATTGCTCCCCTCCAGCACCAGTCTCTCTGGTGCAAGTGGTGCATCTTGCTGAGAAGCAATATGCTATTTTGTGTCTAATTGAAAATGTGTTATGTTACACAGGTGAGAGGGTGGTTGCCTTTGCTGCAGTTGAAGGCATCTTCTTTTCGGGTTCCTTTGCTGCAATATTTTGGCTGAAGAAGAGAGGGCTGATGCCTGGACTTACTTTCTCCAATGAACTTATTAGCAGAGATGAGGTAATGTTGTCATGTCCTAAATACTGTCCAAGAGGGAAAGTGAATTTCCAGGGGAAGGGTAGAATTATATTTGTAAAGATCCAATGGTCTTGCCAGAGCATCTGGTGGCCGGGAGAACCGGAAGAAAGTGAAGAGAGCACAAAGAGTGTTTGGGTAGGAACAAGTGCAAAAGAGAATCCAGCAGTAAGGGATTCATTTCTCGGTATGATGGAGCCTGTTTAATGCTGCCAGTGCTGGAGGTCAAAGAACTGGTAGAACTCTGAGTAGGTTTTCTAGGGAAAGTCCACTGTCCTGGCAGAATGGAGGTCCTGTTTACCTGCCAGGTAACTGCACTCCATGCTCCTTAGAGCTTTTCCTGCAGCAAGCCTTCTGCGTCTGCTTTAACGTCACCTCCTAGGCAGCATAGAGAGGTGAATTCCTTTCCACAGAGCAGTGCCTGACCCTCTTTCTGCAGCCTGGTGGAGGAACTGTAACTGCTGACAGGTAAGAAGACTGGAGTCCTGCAAAGGAGCAGGCTATTTCCAGAATATTTGTAAAAAGGGGAAAGAAGCAAATTTCTGTCTGTAAGTTACTGACAAGCTTAAAACCTAGGTAATGCTGTGTCCCTCAGCAGAAAGACCCATTTTCAAGGGAATAAACATAAACCTTAGCAATATCCCAATGCATAAAAAGATCAAAAAGGTGCACTTCTTGGATTGAAGGCTGTGCTCATTTTCCTGTGCCAAGAAGGATGCAGAGGCCTGGCTACCCAAGGATTGATGTGGAATTGCACCATCCTCAACTGCAGTGGGGACTGGCTTGTGCAAGGTCATAGGATGTGACTCTGAGCGTTGCTCTGCCTTAACTGCTTTGGTCAGGTTCAAGTGACCTCCTTGTACCACTGCCCATCGGCCCCTAGTTGTGGGTCCCAGAGCTTGCAGACAGCCTTCTGTATCCATTACAGCTGTGGCAGGTTGCTGCAGAAGCAGCAATTATCATTCCTCTCCATGTTGTTGTGCTACATGGATCTTCTAGAAGTGGGCAGCTACAGGTCTGCATTAGAGGGGAGTGCTTCTTAGCTTAAGGTGTGATGTTTGTCAGCACATGTGGGATCAACAGGCCGTGTGTTGAAAAATGCCCTTTCTTTTCATTGCTCCTTGCATCACTGCCTGCCAGTTGGCAGTGGTTGCTGATGGTTGGGGCCTGTCTTGAATGTACTGGACAAGGTACGGTGCTGTAAGCACTGAAAAAAGTGGAAAGACCGGTTTTGTATGCAGTATAAACATGCTGGTGGTTTGGAGTTACCAGAGTTGATATAAAGGAATAAAGAGCTTTATCATAATGAAAGTAATTTCCATGGATTAGATAAACTGATTTGAGAAAGGAACCACCTTACAAGATGCCTTTACTTTAAAAGATACTTTTGAAGAGAGTGATGTGATCTGTAAGCAAAACCAAACAGTTCTTCAGCCTTGATCTTCCTTGTGGCTTCTGTTTCTGTGAGTCATCCTGAACTGATCTGTTGGAGCGAGGAGGTATTTGTTTTTTAGAAGATGTAAGTTTCTCTGTATTGCAGTGTAACTGTACTTCTCTGCAGAGTCAAGCACCAAAAGACTGAATTTTTCTTGAGTTCCACTGGCATAATTCCAGCTGCAGAGCTGTTATGAAGGGTAAGGCTTTGTGCGCACAGCACCTACATCAAAACCCAGGAAATGCTGCTTCAAAAACAGTGGCAGTAAAAAGAATCCACAGTGGAAAACTCCACAAACTGTTTTCTGATGCACCTGAACAGATAAATGGTTAATGCTCAACATGTTTTATTGAGCTTCAGGCTCTATTCCCAGGCTGTTCTTTAAGCTGGTGCATGTCCAGTTCTTAAAGGTGCAAAGCTACTGGGAACACCAGTCAGTGGAACTTACCAGTTGAAGTTAGCAGCCAGACATGTTCTGCTGGTGATATTGCCGTGGACAAGACCATGGGAAGCCCTGCAGCAGGCAGCTAATGCTGTCCCTAGTCGGGAATATTTCCCAAATGACATTGTTACAGGGCTATTCCATGGCCTGAAACACAAGGATTTTGTAGCCTTTCTGAAAAAGGTTTTGGTTTTTTGGTTTTATTTTGCTCTTGTTAACAATAGCACTGGTTTGTCTCATAGCCCATAGTCTGCCAAATCTTTCTGACTGGTTTTCACTCTGGGTGTGCCACATGATGCTTACACACTGTAATTGCCACCTTGCTGTCACGAGAAATGGTAGCACAGTGCTCCTGTAGTCTAGCGGCGGTGGGTATGGCTAAAGCCAGAGGCTCAAGCTGTAGACGGGCAAGCTTGAACAGAAGCCTAGAAACCTCTTGGAGCAGCTGTCTGGTGCTCCTGTCAGACTGTGAGGGGCTACTGGTCTCCTGGTGTTGTCTTGGCTGGAGACTTTTCTGGAAATCTTGTAAATGAACACAATTTGCTGGATTCTGTACAGGACAGCTGGGTGAAATGTGAAGGTGGGCTGAGTCGAGGCACAGTAGCCTTAAGTCCTGCAAACCTATGAACGTTGTGGTAGCAATTTCCTCACAGTAACTGGACGTTGTGTAGAGGGATGACTTGTTACTCTTGGATTTGGTGACTATTCTGAATCTTCCTTTCTGAAAGTGCTATGAGAAGAATTAGGGGAAGAAATGCTTCTAAAATAACTTAAAACAAGTATTTATGTACAGGTATCTCAAAGTGAAGAAGAGATAAACAGTCTTATGTTAACTGGCAGGTAGTTTTGCAGGTCTTGAGATAGGAGTCTTTCTGCAAAAACATATCTGATGGGAGGCAGAGACCCAGCAGGGCTCTATGTAGGATCCCTCACAGTAAAGCAGTTCTCAAAAATACTTAACTGAGAAATATGTGTGCTGAGTATTGTTGTGGCATAGGTTGCATATTTTGGATTTTAGATGTTAACTGAGTTGTAAACTCCAAGTGTGCTCTGTGTAGTAACGTTAAGACCGTCAAAGTACGAGGCTGGAAAGCATTAGCCTGAATGAGGCTGTCTCAAAGAGCATACTATGTGGAGGAGGGAAACACTGACTTTTTTTTGTCATTGTTCTCTCTTATTTTAGGGTCTACACTGTGATTTTGCTTGTCTAATGTTCCATTATTTAGTGAACAGACCATCAGAAGAGCGGGTTCGCGAGATCATCGTTAACGCTGTTGAAATCGAGGAGGTAAGCCTGGCTGGGACAGCACTGGGGGCAGTGCAGGAGCAGTCTTATGTGTGAAAACAGATAAATTAACTTCTAACTTTTGGGATTCTTGTCTCAGTCCTGGATCCCTGATACATTATATGATCTTTTCCCTCTTTCTTAATGGTGTTACTAAGAGTCTTTCTGACTGAATTGTCAAACATCTGGGAGAAGCTGAAGCTGGCAGCAGGTTTCCTTTCTGATGACAGAAAGGTTGTTTTATTTAGTATAGAATACAATAGTTCCAGTTGGAAGGGAGCTACAACAGTCATCTAATCCAACTACAACTGTCTCTTAGAGAAGAGTTTGTTTACCTCTGTCCTTTCAGGATCTTTTTCTCTTCCTACTGTACACACATCCTTGCTTGTCCTCAGGAGAAGACAGGGTCTGTTCTGGCCACATTTACCATGCTGGGTTCTGACATTTTCTGAGATTGTTGTCACATTTCTTTCACATGAGGTACTACCTATCTGGAGCCACAAGTTTCTGCACTGCTGAGTGTTTGGCAGGACTGTAGTTTACTCTTTCTTTTTTGTTGTCATCTAACTGCTGTGGTGATGATGAATGCCCCAGCTTTGCCTTCTGAGACTGAAAGGTATTGCACCAGTGCCTAAGCATATACATGGCTGGGTTCAGTGCTCCTAGATTGTTATCCTCTTTGATTTGTTGTTTTAAAATGGCTGGAAGCCAAGGAAAACTGGAGATTTCTGTATCTATTCCTGTGCTCACTATTATAGCCTGTACATTTTATTGAACTTTGAGATTAAGCTTTCATTGAAGCTTGGGATCTTGGATGGGAAAAAAAAGAAGAGGGGAGGAACAGTAATAAAAATTCTTGTGCCTTGAGCACACTAAAAATAAAGGAAGATACAAACAAATACTGAAAACAGAAGACATTTGTTGAGTTTAGTGGTGCAAGTTATTTATTCAGATAACTGCCTGAGGAGCCTGGAATATCACAAGTTGTATTTCTGTGAAACATAGGTATCTTCCTTCCTTTTCTTTTCTTAAATTTAATTCTCTAAGTGTTGTTTGCTTTGTTTTTAACTTCTAGGAGTTTCTAACAGAGGCACTACCTGTCGGTCTGATTGGAATGAATTGCACTTTGATGAAACAATACATTGAATTTGTTGCAGACCGCCTACTAATGGAGCTTGGGTTCTCAAAGGTAGGAGATGCAGTTGTCCAAAATGCTGGCCTACCAGGACAGCCCAGAAAGGTTATCTGCACAAAGCACTCTCTTAATCTTCTTAGGAGCAGGTCAGATTTATCCCTTGCACTTTCTGTGAGTTACAGCTGAAGCCACAGCAGTAATATATGTGCTTAGCTATTTAAAAGAGCAAGAACAATTTAGGCCATTGTTTCCCTTTAACTGCTCTGTGGGTTTATAGTGGGAAACTTATGTTATGCTCAAGTGCCACAGTACTCAAGGATAAAACGCACCTTATGTGAGTCAACTTCACCGTGGATCAAACTTCTGGGGAATGACAGCACTGAATTTGCTTAGATAGGTGTCCATAGATTCTACAGCATGTTCCAGGGAGGGATGATCTGATTTGAAAGGGTTTGACTGTTTTGTTTGTTAGCTTTTTTTTTAAAGCATGGTTACCCTATCAGAATTGCCACCATAATAGTGTTTTGCTTCCTCAGGTCTTCCATGCAGAAAATCCTTTTGATTTCATGGAGAATATTTCTCTGGAAGGAAAAACAAATTTCTTTGAGAAGCGTGTTTCAGAATATCAACGGTTTGCTGTTATGGCAGAAACAATGGACAATGTCTTCACTCTGGATGCAGATTTTTGATGACTTGACAAATGAACGAGTGACTGGTTCCCCTCTTCCCATCTCACTTTCTGCTGTGAAGTTGTCTCCTTTTCTTCTCCTGGAATTGGAATCTACTGGGAACTTTTTCATGAGTTTTCATAGTGTCTGTCTGGAGAGGAAATATATTTTGCACTGTGTCATTTAGAAAAAAAGGGGGTCCTTTTTGAAAAACTTAGATGACTTTTTAAAAGCATGGCCTTTTTAAGATTCCCTTGGCTCATCTGCTATGATTGCTGTCTTTAAAAATGACCTGAATACTACTGCTTTTTTAAAGACTTCGGTAGTGTTTTAAGCAAGCAAGTTGTGTATTTACCTCATGTTATTTTATTTTAATCTGAGAACCAGATGAGGTATCACTGTATGTATATATGTTGCTATAAATTATTTTCATGGTTTCTGTTTTCATGTTTTTAGTTCTGATCTATAGTAAAAGCTCTTACCTTTCATCCTGCTGCAGATAGAGTAATAGAGAAATGTGGAAAACATTAATAAAGTATAAATTATAAAATCTTATTAAACCCAGGGATACAGTTGGATGTCCCCATTAATTTCGGTTCTGTCTGAGAATGTTTTCACTTTGGCTGCAAAGCTGATGGCTTTTGGTAGGAGTTTAAATCAAATAAATATGACTCCTGTTACAGCTGTTAGTAAGCACGTCAGTGAACCTTGAATGTTCCTTGAAAAGGCAAGCCTGTTAGCAGTGGAGAAAAAACACATCCTGTGGTTTCTTTTTTTGTCTCGTGCTGCCTGTTTTTCCCTGCTTCTCTGAACAAGTGCCTTATTAAGCAATCTGGAGTTGCACTGAGTTGTAATTGGCATCTGACACTGCAACAGCCAGCTCTGGGTATTGTCCGCCTTCCCTCAGTCATGGTGGGTGATCTGGTTTTCTCTCCTTGGTTTCACTTGTACATTGATGAGGTGAGAAGGCGTTATCATTGCGAGGGATTATCCCTTGGTGTGCTACAAACATACTACTTGGGCTGTCAGGAAGCACTGGTAATGTTTTCAAGTTGTAAATTTAATGCGAACTATTGGAAATGTCGCAAAACGGTGTCTGGAGGAAGATATTAAACGTTTCTTAACCCAGTCTTGAAGTGGTATGGATTAGCAGCATCTTAAAGGACTTCTGTTTGTTTTCTGGTGTGTTCCAGTGTGTGCCTGAAAACCTTTTTTAATTGCTTGATGTCACGTGCAGTGACTGGAGAAATTGAACAATAGCTGATGTACTACAGTGGTACTTGGGGTGGGATACTGTTGACTTGTAGGTGTGCAAACAGATAGGCTCATTATTTTCAAAGGTGAAGTGAGTGTGCAGGAGCTAAACAAAGGATTCTCCTTTACTAGATATACAAGCACTTTTATTCATAAGGTTCAGTAATTTGTATAAGAGCTTTTATAAGTCTGTCTTATTGTTGCAGACGTCTTGTGCTGCATTCCATATGCCTGGCATGAGATGAGCTGACAGTCCAGGGTTATCGGTGATGGGGTGGTGTAAGTGTTATTTTCCTGCCAGTCCAGATCAGCCATAGCCTTGGGTGTCTGAGTTCCATGAAATAAATCCTTAGCATAGTTCCTAGTGAGCAAGTGTCCCTGGTGTAAATATAAGCAGCAAAACTGACTCTTCTAGTTTGGTCTCAGTAAAAGATCATGAAGTTCATAATAAGCATGGAAACAGGGCAGCTTTTTGTTTTCCTTAGAGAAGAACCTGCATCATTTGACATAAGGTACTTGAAGAGGACAGAAAGGGGTCTGGAGAATACAGAGAAAAACTGGAATCGGTGACACTTATTAACGTTCTGCGACTGCAAGAGAATACAAGCTCAGTGACAATCTAAGCGCCTTTTGGAAATACTGTGTTGATGGCGAGAAAGAGAAAATGTTGTAAATGGGTCTGTTGTTGAAGGAATGGATCCTATTTTTATGTCACTAAAAGTAATAAAAAGCATTTGTTTTGAGTGTTGTGAAATTGAGAGTATGCAGAATTTTCAGATATGAAACTGCTATGTCCTCAGGTTCTGCAAGTGCATATGAGATACCAAAGTCTGGTACAACAGCTCTTGCCCTGTTTGTGTGTAAAATCTGTGTGTAATTTCAATAAAACTTGAATGTGGAAGGGAGCAGGCCATAGTTTGCTAGTTTCTTTCTTGTGAAATCCAAAATGATAAAACTGAGTTGTACCAGAGTAAGTCCATGTTCACAGCTGTGGGGTTCAGCCTCCTGAGCTGAGCCTGCCTGCAGCCAAACACTGGGTCTGAGCTGACACAGGTTCACACCTGGTGGCATCTGCACCCTCAGGGGTGTCAAGTCAATATTCTTGTCCCTTTGTGCCTCCTTGAGACAGGAGGTTGGAAGGTCTCTTCTTCTCCCACAAGTGCAGTCTCTTGGGTAGAAACCATGTGCCTTTGAGGACTCTGGTGGATGAGCTGAGTCTGGCTCTGTGTCTCTCACGCTGTGGCCAGCACGCTTAAAGAAGCCTGATGAGGGTATGTGTGGGAGAGAAGTTGTGATGCACCCCTTCAATGTACAGCCTGCACGTGCTGTGTTGGAGTCCGGGGCTGGTGCATGACTCCTGTTACAGCCAGCAGGAGAGAGAAGATGCTTCTGAAGGGCTTTGTCTCATATTGAAGGATATTTGCAACAGCAGAACCCTGTACTGGGGGACTACAAGAGGAGCTGAGGCTGAATCCCACCTCCTAACATCCCAAACGCCCTCTGTAGTTCCCACTGTTCTCATTGTAGCAGACATGTCCTAGCAAACCTATGACTTGACTAGCAATGGCCACAAGCAGACAGTGATTACTCTCAGCCCTTGCTGGGAAAGAGAAGAAAGTGGGTGAGGTCAGGCCAGTTATCAAGCTTTTTCTTTTTGTTTTTTTGACGGTTCCTAAGGACACATTGTTGGACTAGTAAAGTTTTTGCAGGAGATGAGGACGCTGTGTGTGTAGCAGACCCCATAACTGTGGCCAGTCCCAGCCAGCTGACACCGGGCTAACCGAATCCTGTTCCATTTCTCGTCCTTGCCTTTGAACCTCGTCAAGCAGCAATTCTGACCTTGCTGCCAGTCACTCCTAGTCTACCAGAGGAGCACCTTCCTCTAGTCCTTCAGAGAGGATGATCCAGGCTGCTTTTCCTCCTGGGGGAGCCCTCGAGTCAGCAAATATTAATGGTTCTGTCGCTGTATTTTCAACAACTCCTCCTGGGAGAGAAACAGTCACCAGAGGTGCTGTGGTGTTTATATTGCCTGTAGCCGCATATCAGCCTGCCAGGAGGATGCTTGTGTGACTGGGGACTGCTCTCCACACTGTGCTCGGCAGGGATGTGCACGTGTGTGTATGAACTTTCTGTGCACGCTGATGTGCACGTATGGTTCCCAGAGATGGATCCATACACATAGGCAGAAACAGAGTTAAAAGGGAGAAGCTTTTGAATATCAGGTTTTAGCAAACCCTCTCTGAAGCAGAAAGGTAGGATGGATATTATAATGTTGCTATTAAGAGATGCTCTTCCTTGTTTGCCGACAGCTGCTTGCTGCCTGAGGACAGATGACGGCAGCGGCAAAGCCAGAGGCTTCTCCCGTCCCATTGTATGTAATCTGGCTCTAGGAGCCACAGCTGCCCAAGCCATGAGGCTAGAGCTGTGCTCTGCTAACTGAAATCTTAAGCTAGGGTTTGTAAGCTTGAAATACAGGTAAGTCTCAGGTATGGTTGTGTTTGCCAGCGTAGAGCACGTGTACCTGCTGTGAAGAATGGTAGCTTCTATCTTTTGTTGGTTAAATGTAGCAACGTGGATGGGCTGAGGGATTCCCTTTTGCATTTTAACCCTTCTAATGAAATAAAAGAGAATTTGTGAGTGACAGTGATGAGATTTCTGTGACCTGGGAAACATCCTTCCTCCAGGATTGCTGTTGTTTTTCCTGCACTATTCATCACTGCACTAGCTCTAGTGTGGCTGCTGGTGGATTTGCAGGGACAAATCTGTTTATTCATCTATCTTTTTTTTTTTTTTTCCTGTAGTACACAGTTTGGTTAATGTTACTCTGGGAATCTTAGAATCACTTGGTTGGAAAAGA
>WAAB01003723.1:465268-492857 GCA_013389865.1 Piaya cayana
CCTTCATCAGCTTTGCTGCCCTTCTCTGGATGCGCTCCAGCACCTCAATGTCTTTCTTGTAGTGAGGGTCTTGAAACTGAACACAGCATTCGAGGTGCAGCTTCACCAATTCCAAGGACAGGGGCACAGTCACTCTGGACCTGCTGGCCACACAATTTCTGATACAGGCTAAGATGCCAGTGGCCTTCTTGGCCACCTGAGCATGCTCTTGACTCCTATTCAGCCGGCTATCAACCAACAATTCCGCGTCCTTCTCTGCCAGGCATCTTTCCAGACACTCTTCCCCAAGTCTGTAGTGCTACATGAGGTTGTTGTGTCCCAAGTGCACTCAGCCTTGTTGAACCTCACCCCTTGGTGTCAGCCCATTAATCCAGCCTGTTCAGATCCTTACCCTCCAGCAGATCGACCCTTCCTCCCAGCTTAGTGTCATCTGCAAGCTTACTAAGGGTACGTTCAATCCCCTCATCCAGATCATTGATAAAGATATTCAGCAGAACTAGACCCAGCACTGAGCCTGGGAAATACCACTTGTGACCAGCCTCCAGCTGGAGTTAACTCCATCAGCCACAACCCTTTGGGTCCAGCCATCCAGCCAGTTTTTAACCCAGCAGAGTGTATGCCTGTCCAGGCCAAGGGCAGCCAGTTTTTCAAGCAGAATACTGGAGGAACTGTGTCAAAGTCTTCACTAAAGTCCAGGTACACTACATCCACAGTCTTTCCCTTGTCCATTAAGCCAGTAACCTTGTCATATAAGGAGATTGGGTTCATTTGACTTTTCATAAACCCACACTGACTGGGCTTGATCCTCTGGTTTTCTTGTGTATGATGTGTGCTAGCACTCAAGCTTTATGACCTTCCCTGGCACTGAGGTCAGACTGACAGGCCTGCAGTTGCCTGGATCCTCCCTCCAACCCTCCTTGTAAATGGGTGTAACATTTGCCAACCTCCAGTCCAATGGAACTGCCCCAGTCAGCCAGGACTGCTGGAAGATGATGAATAATACTCTGCAAGAGGGACATTCGCAGCATGCCCACCATCATGGGAGAGAGAAGAGGACCGCAGCCCAGGTAGTGTCCTTGCATTTTTCTCTTTCTTCCTCTCACTTTCATCCCTTTTCTCTCTTTCTTTCTTTTCCCTTAACACAGATTTAGCAAGCCAATGTCAATCTTATTCCTAAGAATGCCTGTACAAACTGCTTTTTGGGCCAATCATTTGGCATTGTTTTACCTTCGCAGAATCATAGAATCACTAGGTTGGAAAAGACTTCTTGGATCATTTCGTCCAGCCGTTCCTGTCTGCCCCTAAATGATGTCCCTGAGCACTTTCATATAGCCCAGTGGGTACTGAATGCATTAATTATATGGGGAAACCCAAGGTCTTACCCTGGTGACCCCCGGACACAACATACACTGGCTGTGGAAAGGATTCTTGCATTTCCTCATAAAACAACCTGAGTTACATCTCTTCTGGACCATGTCTGTGGGCTAAAAGACAGCGATGGGCATCCAAAATTTTCCTGCAGCTCTCAAGTTCAATTTAGCTTGTGGAGCCAGAGGCTTTCATCAGATGGGTAAAAACTATTTGCACATTGAGATTTGTTCTTAACACTTCGCCCAATCTGCAGCTGTCAAGAAAAAGAAAAATCCCACCAGCTACTCTACTGTCAGAGTGATTCTGGGAACTTCCTCACAAGAAGGAAAAAATATATGGACAACCTGAGACAGGACCTGGCTTAGAGGGCTTGGAAAAAACCAAAACCCAAAACCACACCAGCCACCTGACTATACAGTCTGCTCTGAGCCCAGGCTGGTGTGAGCAAACAAATTCTTGTCAGCATCTGCCACCAGTTTGTCAGCCCCATGCTTCATGGCAGACCTATCATCTGGCACTGGCATTGCACAGTGAGAAATGCGTCCAAGCCAAGCAGGACTTCAGCCTGAGCCTCATCTTAAAGGTCACAGCATCACCGTGCCAACCGTCATGCAGAGTGAACAGAGAAGCAACCATGCAGAGTTGCTCATGGCATCTCAGCAGCTTAATTTCTCTGTGTCACCTCTGAGTAGGAGTTGTGGCACGATGTTTAGAAGAGGCTGACAGGGACGAGCTTTGAGCAGATCCCATAGCAAGCCTTCCAACAGGCACTGTGCCCAGCACAGCTTTTTTCTGACATGCACTGGGCACCAGAGGGACAGGAGCCAAAGTCGGTTCCCGTGATGAAATCATGGAAGCATCCAAAATATCTTCTTTTCATCAGTCTGTTGATCCTTTTCATCATCTTGGTGATGACCTCCTCCTGACTCTGCAGCAAGAGGCACTCACTAAAGGAACAGACACAACCACGGCCCAAAGGTGTCCTGTCCCCTGCTCAACACCTCAGCCTTCATGCTAGGCTGGTTCATGCAGCCTTATGAGGAACGGCTGAGAGAGCTGGGGTTGTTTATCCTGGAGAAGAGGAGGCTGAGGGGAGACCTCATTGCTCTCTACAACTACCTGCCCAGGGAGGTGGTTGAGTCACTTCCCCTGGAGGTGTTTAAGGCACGGGTGGACAAGGTGCTGAGGGACATGGTTGAGTCCAATGGTTGGACTCGGTGATCCAGTGGGTCTTTTCCAACCTGGTGATTATATGATTCTATGAAAGTAGGAGGGTTTCTTCGAAATGCTTCTCATCTGATGAGTCCCTTCCATCTAGCTAGCTATGGAGAAAAGTTTCTGTTAATGAATTTAAGCCAAATTAGTGAATAAAAGCTGTTCACATCTTGGTTGTGAGATCCCAGGACAGCACAGCTTGATAAAACCCGAGGTGCAAGGGATTAAAGGTTTAGAGCAATAATAATGAGAATTTCTGCCACAGGAGGAGAGGTGTGCCTATCTGCTCTTGAATTGTCCTTTCTTTCAATCTGGAGGGAAATAGGAGTTAAATTACAGCCTATTAGACTGACTGGAGAACTGAATGTGTTTATTGAATGACTTCATTCATAGTGTGTGTAATTGCCTGCTTCAGAGATGGGTGTTATGATAAGCCCTGGCAGAATTGCTTTTCTCCTTGCTGTACCTTCCATCTTCTGTTTACTCATCCCTCTGAGGGCTAATGGGACCATGCACAGAGGGAGGGAAGCTGCAGCTACTCCATCCTGCAGTCACTACTGTATATGCTGTGGTTTTGTACGAATACCTTGAAAAAAGCATTTCTTGGTTCATTTCTCCAGGATTTGTGTCGTTAAAAGCCCCTTCTATGTAGTTGGGCCAGTCTGCTTAACTCTTGTTAGCTGAGCAGAGTGTAGGGCCAAAAAATATTTTCTCAGCTTCTCCTGCTCTGAGCAGTGAGGGTGAAGTGAGGACATCTCCTGTCTTTCTAGCCACCTTTGAAGGGATGGCAGCTGGCTGGTGCCATGAGACCTGTGGTGGGGCAGAAATACAAGCCGCTTGTCCCTCCAGTCCTCTTGGTCTGTACGACAGCCACCACTTCTGCAGGATGCACGTGAACATTTTCACACTAGGACATAGCCTATTGCAATGTCTATTTGCAAAAGAAAATCACTGGATATGAATTCCTGTGTAGAATTTAAAAATAATTGTATTTTTAACTCTATCTTGATTGTTTCCTTTTTTTGTCCCCACTGTCTGGTTTTATTCACCATGGGCCCCATATATTTACATGCTTAAAACAATGAGGTTCTTGACAGGTGCATTAAAGCTCTTCTGTCACTTATAATATTAACGTACACTACTCTTGATGCCACTGTGCTTTGCAGTGTGATAACTGCCTAAGCAAAGCTCTTTGTCTCCTACTTCCATTAGATCTAAATGGCAACAGCAGCACATGCTGATTGTATTTTAAGCTCAAGTGGTCTTACCCAAAGAGCATAAACCAGAGAGGAACTGCTGGTACATCTGCTTCCTTTTGTCATGGCTACTAACTTAGGACAGGGGGCAAAGGCCTCAAGCTGTGCCATGGGAGGTTCAGACTGGACATTAGGAAAAATTTTTTTACTGAAAGGGTCATCAGACACTGGAACAAACTGCCCAGGGAGGTGTGGAATCACCACCCCTAGAGATATTTAAAAGATGGGTAGATGAGGTACTTAAGGATATGGTTTAGTGGCAGATAGGTATGGTTGGATTTGATTATCTCAGAGGTCTTTTTCAACCCAGTGATTCTATGGTTCTATGATAATTTATTCCTCTGCTACTGCTGAATGTAGGTCTGAATTTCACAGAAAGGGTCATTGGGCACTGGAACAGGCTGCCCAGGGAGGGGGTTGAGTCACCTTCCCTGGAGGGGTTTAAGGGACAGGTGGATGAGGTGCTGAGGGACATGGTTTAGTGCTTGATGGGAATGGTTGGACTCCATGATCCAGTGGGTCTCTTCCAGCCTGGTGTTTCTATGATTCTGTGAATTAACACAATCTGGTTATTCTCATGTCAACTACACAAAAAGGCCAATTTTAACACAGGAGTAAGAGAGGAAAATTTTTCTCCCCATGCATTCATATTTCTTGCTCACAGGTCTGAAAAACTGAAGTCTAGCACAATTGCATATGCATCAGTGCATATTTAAGATGAACGCTGCTTGTGCAGAAGGATGGCTGTGGTGAGAAGCTTCCCGTATTTCTTCCCATATTACTTCCCATATTACTTAAACCTCAAGCATGGTAAGGCAGGTTCTCATCCAAGATTCACCACTGCAGAGCATTAGATCCAATCCATGCCTGATGGATGTGAGGGTTTAAACATGGCTTTGGTATGATAAGCAGCTATAAAGTCCCATTCTTTGTTCTTTTTGCTTAAAGTAATGCCTATGAACAGGTGAGGTGGAGAAGAAGTTAGGATGAAGGTGTGGTTTGTACAGAGCAGGTCAGGTCTTCACCTTTTCTGAGGACTCAGCAGTGTTTCAGAGTATGCTAGAACAAATATCCCTTTTCTTCAAAGAAAAACCAAACAGAAACACATGAAGTTGGATTCCATCAGCACAGCATACCAGCCCCCTGGGCAGCGCTGTGCTGGAGGGCATGGGGTCCTGCAAGCAGAACCTGGATGCATCTATTCCTCGACAGCCTGGAGCTGGCAGAGATTGCCAGAGGGACTTTACAGTGCTGGCTTAAACGGCATTCATTTATTTCCCAATGGCCTAAAGAGCTTATCTGAAGCTAATTAATTGTCAGCAGCAGCTGTCCTAATTTTATCACAGCTGCCGAATTCTTCCAATGAAAGGCAGGAATCTAAGACCATAAGATAGTGAGAGATTTTGGTTCAGGAGGAGCAAGTGCCTCCAGGGACATGTCTGTCTTTGTGGGGCAGGCTAGCTGCCATCTCCTCTGGCCCCAATGCAACCACAGGAGGTTGGACCTGGAGGCAGCCGGTGTTGTTTGTAGAAAGGATCTCAGCCTCCTTGTGTTCTCACCTACCCTTCCCTACTGCCTGCAACCCCCCTTGGAGGACCCTGTGCCATAGCCCAGTGATCCTTCAGTTAAAAGATTTGTGCTATGTTGTGGTTTACCCCCAGCTGGCAACTAAGTCCAATGCAGCTGCCTGCACGGTGCAAAGGAAGAGAGAACTGGAAGAGTAGATGTGAGGGAAACTCATGGGTTTAGATAAAGACAGTTTAACTGATAAAGAAAAAGCCACGCACACAAGCAAAACAAGGAATTAATTTACCACTTCCCACCTGCAGGCAGGTGTTCAGCCATCTCCAGGAAAGCAAGGACGCATCATGCTTCACTGTTAACACTGTAATTTTGATCTTCCCCTGCCTCCTTCTTCCCCCAACTCCATATACTGAGCATGGTGCCATTTGGTATGGGATACAACTTTGGCCAGTTGGAAACAGCTGTTCCAGCTTCCTGTGCACCCCCAGCATCCTTGCTGGTGGGGCAGGGTGAGGAGTAGAAAAGGCCTTGACACTGTGTAAACACTGCTAAGCAGTGACAAAAATATCCCTCTGTTACCATCAACACTGTTTTCAGCACAAATGCAAAACATACTCCAATACCAGCTACTGTGAAGAAAATTAAGTCTATTCCAGCCAAAACCAGCACACGGTAAATCTCATGTACATTATTGTCAGCTCCTGGGTCCATTTCCAGGGACATTTACAGGCTCATAAATGGTATTTGAGAAATTTCTAGATTAGCCAATAAACTTTCCAGGAGTGAAACATGTTCTGTTGTGAAGGGGTTTGCATCCAGGGGTTTTCCCATGTGGCCAAGTACACAGTGGTCTGTGAGTGTGTGTTCAATCAACACAGCACTGCTAAGTGAGCATGGTTGCCTACACAGACACATAAACAGAGGCAAGCAGTGCAGGATGAAAAGTCTGCTACCCAGCAGGCTCCCTTACTTGCTCTGTTTCTAGAGGGGTGTCAGGAAAAGGAAGGTGTTGTCTCTGGGAAGTGCAGGCACATCTGTGCAAGCACTGAGATTTGCAGCAGCTCCGTGCTGTGGCACAGTCTGCTGGGACCTGTGTGCCATTTACTGTCTTTCTGTTTACATGTACTGTGAGAGGTAAAATGGGAGGATCATGTGGAAGGCAAATATACTTTACAAGATTAAAAATAAACCCCAGCCCCCTACTCAGCTGTTCTCTGGTGTCTGCTCCCACATAGATGCTGGTCTGCATGATGAGACACCCTCCTGTGCGGAGGTGGCTGCCAGCTGCTCGGGGGTGCCAGCAGCTCCTCCTGCTCAGGGGCTGGCACAGCCAGTGATGAGTCGTGCCCACGAGAAGGAAATGACACCGAGAAACCTGGCATCTCCTTCCCTCCCTTAATACCCTGGAGTAGGGTTCCCTGCTCCTGGCCCAGCTGGACACCAGCCCCTCATCTTTGTGGCTCCTGGGGCAGATGCTGTCCATCCTCCTCTTCTTTGGGGCCATTGAGCTATTCCCTTAAAGAAAAGTGCTCACCTTCTGCCCAGAGACAACCTGCTGAGGACAACACCGTGTGCTGCTGTACTTAATGCACAGCTTTTCATTTTGTAGGAGCACTGGGCTATAAGGTGTTACAGACCATCTCTGATGGGCAGTCGTACAGTAATGCACTCAAACTGCATTTGTATTTCTACCTAATTATGAATATGAACCTTGCATTAGGAGCCTAATTAGTGTAAGTTATGGGCCAGGGTGCCTGACGCAGAAGCTGCAGCAGAAGCCAACTCTGCAAGCACTGGAAGAGGTACATTAGAATAATCTTGATGTGACCTGTTTGAATTTGCATCTTCCTCACATCTGTACAGCTCTCTTCCAAAACCACAGAGTGTCACCACGGGGTGCCAGCCACACAAGATGTACAGCTCTCTTTCAAACCCACGGAGTGTCACCATAGAGTGTCAGCCACACAAGTTTAGGATCATGCTGTATATTACACTTGTTGATAAATAAAATTAATGGAACTTGTAATGTTAAGAAATTGGGGAAGGCTGCACTTCATTAACTTATGTTTCTTTGGGATACACAATGTCCTTCTCAGCTTAGGAGTAACATCCAGACTGCGGCCCCAGATGGTATGTGGTGTACAAGACTCTAGCCCCAAGCTAAGAAGTCCTACAAAAACATGATGGAGGTTGTGACAGTGGTGGATGCATAGCAGGTTTGACCCTATGAATATCCTGGTTTTGCTGAAAGACTTGTGTTGTTCAACACAGAAGCCTGAAAAAAGGAGAAGCTGTTGTGGTTTTGTGTCTTTCAGAGTCTTTGGCATCCCCTGGGCCATTCCTGAAAGTAGTATGAGGGAGCAGTTCAGTCATTTGCTTTTTGTGTTAAAAGTTCCAGAAGTGAATCATGAAAAACTTCCCAAGTACACTGTTTGGTAGGAGCTGTAGGTTTTAAGTATAACAGCTAAATACTGTCGTGTTGGGTCTGTAGCTGCTGCATTGTCATCACTTGTTTCAGATATTCATTCTCCTTCTATGCCTCTGTGGGCATGAGACAACATAGCTTGTGTCCATATGGCTACAGTCTTCTCTCCTGCACCCCCACAAACCGTGGTGGGAAGGTTTTTCTCTTTCTGCTGGGAGCAGGTATTATTCTGCGCTGGTCCCTGGTTGGTACCTGAGCACCGGTTGGGAACAGGCAGGTGTGGCTAACAGGGGCCACATCTGTTCTGGGGAGCATGTTGATGGATGCAGGTGGCTGCAGAACAGTACTTGAAGTTGTTTCATGATCCTCTGCATACATAGGGATATATGTCCCATATGTCTGGCATTGGCTCAGCATCAAGTCTTGTCCTTAAACCTGTGAGGGTGGCTTCCTGAGGAACAACTCAGGTTTAACCACAAGATACTAGGCTTGACTTGAGAACTCCTCGTTACACTTTTGGTTCTGAGCCATGCTGGATATCAGAGCAGATGTTGAACTTCTGGCTTTGAAATGCATCAGTTCACGATGAAGAAGCTCCAGAAATAAAAATGGTTCATGATGACGATTCAAAGGCTGTCACAACTGAGCTTTCAGCAACCACTTGATAAATCTCCAGCTGTAGGTCACTTTTGAGGCACACCAGCTCTTGAATACAGTCTCATGTCTCTCGGGGAGTGGTACTTGGAGGAAGCCTCTTTCTACTAGATGTGCCTCATAGCTTTACTTGGGAAATAGGTAATTGCTGAGGAGATGAGTTTGTCCTCTCTGCCATGCAAAGCAAAGGATGCTGTTCAATAAAGAAAGGGGAAAAAACCCAAACAACATGAAATTTCTTTTTTTTCAGTACAATCCTAACCTGGGTTTTTCAAGGCTATGTCTCTCTCCCCAGTTACCTGCTGCATATCTTGATTCATGAGCTGTCATATTTCCCTTATCTGGTTTGTTAGACCCACTACTTGGGAAAGATTTGTTCTCCTTATGGTGAAAAGTGCTCAGGGATCTTATTTTTAGGTTATATGGACTTCAGCACCCAGAAGCTCACTATGTATCCAACCTTTTCATATGCTGAATATGTATCTCACTGGTATCAGGAACAGATTTTCTTGATCTTATTTGTCTTTTTCCTTACATTTTAGCACAGAGCTTCAGTGGCCTCTGTGTTCTAGTTTGCTCCTTTGGGCTAGGAGGGGTGCTGGCACATCCTTTGCATGGGATGGGTTAGCTATCCCTATTTCAAACAGTCACCCCACCTAAGGACAAAAAGCTCCAAGTCATTCCACTCCCTTGGAAGGTGGACATGTTAGTGCCCTATAGAAGAAAAAAAATGCATATGAGTGACCTCAGGTAGGATCTGACTACCTCTACACCAGTGTAAGCTGAAGGAGAAGGCCATGGATGCTGGGGGTGTTACTGGGAGAGTTTTGTTTCTTTCATGTGGATCTTCCATTCCATTATCAAAATTCAATCCAAAGGCCTTTTAAAAGATCACATGCATTAATACAGGGTCATCTAACAAAACTATAATACGGTAATTATACATTTGAATTCTTAGAAGGTTGTTATTATAGTTTCAGTGTGCCTCCTTTTCCTCCGAAATATCCTTTTAGCAACCAATGTCTTTCCTGTTACTGCATGTCCCTTTTCCTTCCCAGGGCCACTCCCTACTCCTAATATTTCTACCTGGTAAAGCAAGCTCTAGGACACACCTTGGGCTTGCATAGAAGTTCTGAAGTTGTTGGGAAGTTTGCAGAAGTGCATTTACTTTGCTGAGCTGAAAAGGGTCTCAGGTTAGTGGAAGCTGTTGACTAACAGAGGAGTTTCTAACAGAAAGGAACTGGCTGCCTCAGCTGGTTGTTTCTTCACTGTCATCCTCATTTCCATCTACTTAGCCCAAGCCATATGGAAACATACTGTGGATAAAGAAAATAAAATGTGTCAAAGAGCTCTAGATCATTCCATGGTGGGTTTTAAAGTAGCAAAACCACTGTAACTTAAAGCAAAATATCAATCTAATTGTTAATAAGAAAAAAAAAAGTAAAATATTCAGTGCCTCTATTTGATTAAGTTTTAAAGAATTGCATGTACAGGACAATAAGATGGAATTACTTTAACATCCATAATTTAATTTCTCATCAGACCTTGAATAAATTTTTTACTCATGTGAAACAAATTTCAAAGTTGTTATGGTTCATCTTCCAAGAGTTCCTTCTTTTTGAGGTTAATGTAAAAACATATTGCACAAATCATGGGACAAGCACTGTATGAAGTAGTTCCCTTCCACATCTTTCTTGAAAAGCCACAGAATTTTTATTTGTTTGTAAAAGCACATATGGCAAAAGAAAATTATGTTGATAACCTGAGCAAAAATGTTTATTTCTATTATTCCTTTCACCTAATTTGTTTCTGAAATTTCTTACTAACAGACTAAGACAAAAGGTATTATTAGTAAAACTGTGTTAGCTGAAATGTAACCTCTCAGGTAAAATGTGACAGAGAGATCCAGATTCATTAGAAGTCTCCAGAAATACAATTTGACTGTTTAGTGTCGGTCTGAATGAGAGTTCGCTGTGGGAAATTTAGAGAGATTCATTAAGAAGGATCAGTTTCATAGGATTGTACCTGAGCTTCCCTGGTTTTGTCAGGTTTCCACTGGGTCTGTAACAACCGTACTGGACAAGAACATATTGTTGTTAATGCTACTAATAATTCTGTAGTTGTATTAAAATAAAGGTATTCTTTGTCAATTACTATCTGGAAAAAAAAAGTGTTTTGATTTCAGCAGTCTTCTGAGGTGGGAACAGACAGAAAGAAAGATATATAGTCTTGGACTAGAATAACCTGCTGTGAAAAAGGGGAGAAAATTACACCTTGAAGGGAATAACATGGTGAGAAAGACATAAAAGGAAACAATTTTGAGCACAATTGTAGCCCTATCACTACAATTTGCTAATAAAATATTCATTAGTTTAGTTTCAATGCAATATCCAAGCCCATAAAGTGTATAATTGGCATTTGTGTGTTGATTGGTCTGTAAGTGCGTACAGTTCTTACTGTATAGAGAAGATAATATTATTCAAAAGCTCCTAACAAGAGGATTTGTTAAGATAATTGTTTCTAAATAACCAAGGGGAGTCATTAAGACAATTGTAGCTAGGTCTAAATAACCAAGGTTGTACCTGTTACTTTGTTAATAAATGTTGCCACCATAAAGATTTCTCTAAACCTTGATGGAATTGTGAGTCTCAGGACATTAAATTTTCATTAAGAGCAAGTTTGTCCTTCCTAAATTACACAGTGAGTCAGATTTTGATTTTGGCTACATCACCAGCTTACACGCACATAGCACAGAGCAGTCACTGATGCTGCAGGGTGTTGGTGTGATGCTGGAGCTGCTTAGCTGAGAGCCAAGGAATGCTGTTCCCACATTGAGTCTGCTAACAGTCCTTTCAAGCAGCCATTGGCAAGCTCTTCAAATGCATCATCACAAAGTAAATAATTTGCACATCAACTCTTTATGGCATAAAGAACATGATTTTAAAACCTTTAAGGTTTGACTTTATTACTGTCTAAAACTACCTGAAAGGAGATTGTAGTGAGGTGGATGTTGGTCTCCCAAATAACAAGAGGAAATGACCTCAAGTTGCATCAGGGAAGGTTTAGATCGAATATTTGTTAAAATACCCTAAATTCTTCACTGAAAGGGTTGTAAAGCATTGGAACAGGCTGTCCAGGGAAGTGGTTGAGTTGTCATCCCTGTAAGTATTCAAAGGACATGTGGATATGGTGCTTAGGGACACTGTTTAGTGGTGGACTTCATAGTATTGGGGTAGCAGTTGGACCTGGCGATCTTAAAGGTTTTTTCCAGACTAAATGATTCTACAATTTATTCAGTTTCTCTTGCAAAATAGTGTCAGCTGTGAGAACTGCCACCCTGTTATGATGGCTCAGAGATGATGCTGCAGGAGGCCACACTGCATGTGATTTGCCAGCAGCTTCTGGAGGCATCTCTCAGAGAAGCCAATGTGTGTACATGTGTTGTGATGCTCCATGGGGTGTGTTCTTCACAGCCACTATGTTTTGTCACTTCTGGGGACACCATTGGAAATGACATTCACTCTAATGTGTTCATCCTACTGAATTTAATTAGAAACTCTCAGCTTTAATTAAGTGTTTTGCAGTCTCAATAGTTCTATTTTGATAAGACTCTGTCATGTAAATACTAAATGAAACTGGAGAGGTAGATTACTGCATGTCATAGCTCCTGGATAATGATCAAAGACACTGCAACATGAGGTACAGTTGCTGGGAGTGGGAGGCAACTCTGTGCTTTGTATTAACTGTTTACTTCACACTTTCCAGGGGTTTCCTGTATTATTAGTTCTCTGCACCCTCAGACTCTTGCTTTGCTTTCCAGCATTCTCCTCCCATGACTTCTTCAAGGACTGATGCAGGCATGGTGGGGACAGGGGTTGAAGGGCAACACAGGTTGCACAAGGCCTCCAACTCCTCCATCCACCCAGCCAGAGCACACACAGCACAGGTGAAACAGAGAAAAATGCCCAGCCATAAACTGTAGACCTCTTCTTCCCTCTCTTTTTCTCAGTAGATCTGCAATTTTTCCTTTTCATTCACAGATTGTGCGTCATGTTGTCTCTACATGACTTGCCTGCATGTGGTCCACTCTATACTTAAAAAAAGGCTGCATACTCTGTAGCTCCTGGTTCTGTTAATGGCTTTTTCTGTTCACCTACAAACCTTTATTGCTTTAAGTGCAACTTGAAGCTTAACAGCAAAATGAGTAACAGTAATAATTAGAATACGGGGAACAGATCTAAGTCAGAGTTTTTCCATAAACTCATACCCACATGTGAACTCTTGTTAGGGGGTCTGCAGATTAAAGCATCCTCAGAAACATCCCACGCCTCTCGATCAAGACAGATTTTTATATTTTCAAAACAAGCCAAAGCTAAGGCTAATGAAGAAGGCCTAGGATTGACCTGAAGAGCCACGGTGCAGTTGTTGGAGCCCGACAGTTAATGCAGTGATCCTGCGTGCAATGCACTCAGCACATCTCCAGAGCCACTGTCACTCACAGCACTGAGAGAATTTTTCACATCAGAGATCAAAACTGCTAATTTTCTCTTTTATTTTTGGAGGATGTTGCAATGACCAGAGAAAAAAAATTCAAGTCTCAGACACATGAACATAGATCAGCTCTAGACTGATGGTAGTATGCACAATTTCTGCTCATATAGAGCCCACAGCCCAGGCCACTCTGTGACTGTATTCCTTTTTTCCCTTAAACAAGGTATAATCAAGATCAATGACCCTTCATCATTAGCCTCTCCTGTCCTGGAAGTTCAGTCTTAAGTGGAGGTAAAAGGGTAATGAATAAATACAAATCCCCACTCAGATTTTGCAGTCAGACTAGTTGTAAGCAGAAAAAGCAGCTTTATGCAGAGATTCTGAACCTCTGGAGGTTGCTCTCCTGGGGCAACAGAGCATTCTGAGCACCCAGAGCAACACACCCTCCCCAGTGAGGTGCCTAGCAGGTACAGCTTGTGTTTCCCTTGGAAGTCTGTCTGTACACAAATCAGGTCATGATCTACTTGCTCTACTCTCTCTTTTCTGCGCTACTGCCCTCCTTCCTGGCCCCTCTACTCTCACTCTTTCCTTGAAACTCTTTATTTTGCTCTTGGAAGTTTTTCTGCTTTCCTTCTCTCTCTTCTGTTCTTCCAGCTTCACTTTCCCGAAGCGATTTAGCTTCAGTAAATAGCTACTGAGCACAAGGACCTGCTGCTGTTCCTGTTAGAGACATCCTATACAATCTACAGACAGGCACTCCTCAGCCTAGAAATTTCCATAGTCAGAACTTCGTGATCTTTGTCAGAACCAGATCTCTAAATGCTTACACATGCACAGCAAAAATTATATTCTAATAGGCAAAATGTCAATAGTATTTACATTTTCTGTTGTATAATTTTAAGAAATTGCCTTCCTTGAATTGATGGCGTTATCTGCCCTCCAACAAACTGACACAAGAAGCAGGCATGACGTTCAACCACAGAACTTATTTTGGTGGCTTGAAGTCTGCAGAAGGCAACACTGGAAATTTGCTTCACATGGGTCACACTCAGGAGCTGAGGGAGCTGAAAGGCTCTTCTCATGGCAGGGTGTGGTGGGGAGGGAGGTCTCCATACACGGACTGGGGGAATGGACACAAGGGCGATGTACCACGTCCACCTTGCCAGAACTCATGCTGGGAATGGGCAGCCCTCCTCGCCTTGGATGCAGCTTCCTTTCTCACCGGGTCTCACCAAGAAAGCATCCTCACTTTGACTTTAAGGTACGAAGGAAAAGTGAGGGAGAACGTTTAGGAAGGTGGAAAGTGAGGACTATCACGCAGCTGCTCTGCCAGCTCAAAAATGTTATACTGCTATAATAACAACATCCTTACATGTGAAGCTTTTCCCTGCTGGAGCCTGAAACAAATATGCAGCAAGGCTGGGGGAAGGGAGGAAGAACATGGACATGAGCATGGGCAGGGGAACCTCCTTCCTCCTTAGAGTAAATGTGATATAGCAAACCTCCCTGACAGATGTGCCAAAGCTTTGTGGGGATGCGCCTTGGCACGCTCCCAAGGGATGACCAATTGCAGGTGACACAAAGGAGACCTTTGCTGCAAGGCTGACCAGATCCCCTGTTACAAAGAGAAATAAAACTGCTAGGGGACCTGTATGGGGGCTGTTGCATAACTGAAATGTGCGCTATCTGAAATGGATGGAAGAGTCATCCATTTCCACCCCTTTCCTTTTGAGGGCTGAAGGTTTGGGCAACACTTTCGGGAAATGTATGGGGTTTGTGGCACTCTGGCCCTAGGATCTGAAGTCCTCAACTTAATAGTGAGGACCAGTAAGACCTTTCTAAATAGTATTCATTTCCTGGAGCTGACAAGTGGTATGCAAAACAAATTGAGCCTTATATAACTCTGTTTGGGTAGGTGAAAGTTTTCTCCTAACTCCAGCCTGATTTAGTTTACTTTCCTTTCTGTTTGGCAAAGTAGCTGTTATTAAAAGCAAACGTTAACCACAACATGCCCTTTGCAGCATGGTCTCCTCTTTCTTGCCTGTAGAATCTGGGATAGGGTCTCACCAGCATTTTGGGGTCCTGGGGTGCTGGCGGCATTAGCCTGGCTCTACCTCCTCATGCTGCCTTCTTCAGTTTGTCTGTGTGATACACTTTCCATAGCGCTTCTTCCCACACACTTCAGATTTTCTCTCCCAGCATTGTAGAAATGATTGTACATACTTCTGTTCTAGCAGCCCACCACTGTGTAGCGGTAGGATTATATAAAGACGAGTGACAGAAAGAAGTCTTAATCACTACACAAAGAAACATTTAACTGTTACCTGTCTTGCAACAAGGAGCAGCGCTTTTAAAGTCTCTGTGACATTTCCACACTTCACACTCAAAATCCTATTTTAAATCTCCTGTCATCACATATGAGCCTTGATATTTAGAACAGGAATTGAAAATATTCGTGTATCAGCTTTCAGCTAAAGAGCATGAAGAGTGTTAGTGACCTTTTGAATTCAGGTTTTGGCTCCCAGTCTCAGTTCCTATTTTCTCTGGATGTCCCAGGTCAATAAAGAAGTCTCACCCTCTTTTCATATACACATAGATATACACAGACACTGAGGGGCAACTTGCAGAAGTGGCATGACGTGCTTCCTATTTATGAATAACCTTTTCTCAAAGGCGTTCTGGAATAACTCTCCCTGTTGAATTTTATTCCAAAATAGTGTTTATACCAGTGAGTTATAACAGAACAGCTAAAATGCAGGACAGTCTTTTCTCTCATCACAAGACTTAAATGTGCTTCCTTTCTATTCCCAGGGTGATTTATTACCTATGTAAACGTATAGCCTCCCCCCAAGGCAGAACCCTCATCTTCTTTTGTATCTTGAATACACAGCAGATGTTTAGGAAGTAACAAACTAATAGCGTAACAGTAATAGCTAGAATATAAAGGTATGTCTGCAATAAAAATTGTGGTAACAATACTGGATTTTTGTGGTTTACAGTTCCAACTTTGACTTTCAGAAAGTGACAGTTATGTGCACTCTGGGGATGTGATAATAATCTTGGTACTGCAAAGTAGTTTTCCCATTTTAAGAATAATATAAACAAAATTAAATTCAGTTCTTAGATTAAGCATTTCCCTTTCCCTAACTGGTAATGACTCAAAGATACTATAACAAAATATGACTGCTGTACTGTGTGTGAGTTTTTTTTCTTGAACTCATATGCATTTGGTTGATAGAAAAGATGGAGAGGAACTTGGAAGAGTAAATCCAGGACTGTTAATTAAAGGTCTTTCCATACAAAACTGTCTCCTAAAGCTGACCATTCTGTGCAGTTTCAAATTAATTATAATTGTACTGTCTTAGTAAAAAAATGACTTTATTGCTCCACATCTCTGTTTGCACAGACTCTACTTTCTCCCTTGTAAAATATTTACAAGGGCATTTTCTATTGAGCATTTTCAGTCAAACGCTGCCCAAGATGTGGTTGCAGAACCCAGTGGGTGTTGATTGCAGATGCTATTGAATTTGCTGAAGGTAAAAGCAGTGTGAATTCAAAGACTAATTGTTGCACTATGAGCTGAAAATAGCAGGTCTATTTGAAACACTAATGTTTTATGGCCTCTGAACGACAATCCAAATCAGGAGCAGCAGAACACTGTTAAAGGTGACAGAAATGCCCTAACAAATTACCTAGCTGACTGTGTTAAAATATGATGTCGGTTTCCAAGGAAGCCTTTTTTTGTCTAACTTGGTTCAATACTTTATCTGAAAGACCATCATAAAATCACAGCTCCATTCAGGAATGAAATGGATGTGTTCTGGTCTGGGGAGAAATTCAGAGGTGATGTCCCTGGCCCAGGGACCACGTGGGGAAAGAATTGCTCTCAACGGTGTGTCGTAACTGAGCTCCTAACAATAGAAGCACTGATACCAAATTGCACATTTGGACGACCCCTCTCCATGCTTTGTTTAGTCAATTTGAGGCTCTTCTGTTGGTTCTCACACATCTGCGCAACAGCCCTGGACTATTCAGCTGCTGAACGTCTAAATAACATACAGGGGGACTACATCTTGCTGTATAAACATCTGGAGATAAACTGAGTTCCATTTTCTGTAGGTATGTTGTTCATCATAAAAGCCATCTGTGTTTTTATACAATTTTAGGAGGATCCTGTATGTAGCTCCAGTATTTATACTTTGGAGACTGGCAGGAGCTTGTGTGATCAAACTTCAATCTGTCACTGATGCTTTTGTTATGATCTTGCCCATAGATACACAGAGGTACATACAGATGTGATGTGCCCATCACTATAACTCTGTCTGATAATATCCAGCTGTGGTCACTTCATGTCTTTTAGTGTTATTTTGTATAACTACCTAATGGGACACCAAATTGTGTTTTCCACAATCACAGAAATGCCTAGAATTTGTACAATTGAGATTTTAACATTTAATATCTTTACTACAAAAAGCAGTAGAAAGGTGTCCTATAGATTTCCTACAGAGAAGAGACCTGTGAGCGTGGTGGAATGTTTTTCTGAAGGACTCAGCAATGTGGTAGATGTGGGCGCTGGACATGAAACAGCTGCATTTTGTAGCTCACAGCTGACATCTTACAATATTCAAGGATGTTTCACACAACTGCTGATCCTTTTCAGACACCAGCTTTTCTACACAACTCAAGTGATGGCCAAAGGAGGAGTACAAGGTGGCTGAATGGGCAGGGAGCTGCAGAACCTGGCACAGGGCTCCACAGTTTGGGAGGCACCAGCCTGAAATGAGGAACTTGGAAAACCCAAACACGAGCATATCATCTGGGTCCTTCATGTTCCTTCCTATTTCATGCAGACTGTGCTTCTCCCACAGAGCAGTGCAAAACCAGCAGCCTGGTCTGCATGGGGACTTTACTGCGACACAGTCCATGATACTCACCCCCTCAAGCCATGCAACAGGAAAACTAGCACAAAGCCATGGCTTCCATTCTTGGCTGGATTTCAGGCAGTTTGATGAAGCAGATCAAGGACTGATATAGGTTTCTTGATGTTGTTAGTTGTCTGCAGACAGTGGTCACTGCACAGTAATGTTGCAAGTAGCATTACAATTTCTGATAGACCGCAATAGCTGCTGGAGCAACTGGGGTATTTTCGAAATCTGGGGCATGAAGGAATAACACAAGTAAACTTTCAAACTCTGCTTTTAAGATAGAGTCTCAGTTGTGTAAGCCTTTCTGGAATGGGGGCTATAAATCAAGAATCATCAGCTCAGTTTGGTAAGACATATTGTGACCTTTCAGGCACAATACCTGCCAACTTTAGAGTTACACAGAGTTGATTTTTGGCATAGGAATGAATGGAAATAATGCAAAAGTGATGGGAAACTTAAGGAATATTGCAAAAGAAGCTACTTTGGAGTCGGGTGTGTTTTGGCTTTTCTTTCTGTTGTCCTTCCCAGTACAAAAATATGTGTTTATCAGCAGAAAGATGAGTATTGAGGGTTTTTTATAGTCATAAAGCAGAAGTTTAGCTACATTCATAAACACAGTTATCCTAGCCAAGGCAAACAAGGAAAGCCTAGTGTTTTATTTACAAAGAGTTATCTGCCCTTCAAATATTTACAAAGAATGAAGGCAAATCCAAGAGCAGTTGGCAGCAAGATTTGAAGCAGTAATGAGTATCTTCATATAAGCTTACTATTCTTGGGGTGAAAAAATACTTTGCAAGGCTAGTTAATTCGGAAATTATGAATGCAACTATGAAGATAAAAATATTTAAATACAACAGATGCCAAACAAGTTCTGAATTAACAGTCATAATGTTTGACATTACCCTTTCAGCTTTTTGGATTTAGGAAGATTATGTGCCTGAGGGAGAAGTCCTTGTGCTAGTAAACATGACTGACAAACAGGTTAGGAACGTTCACACCTATCCCTGGACAACATGTACTGCACATTTTATTAAAACAGACATAGTAAGGATGGAGAAAAGAGCATCTATTTACCTCTGCCTGGCTGAACAGGTCAAGTTTCCATGCCTGGGAATGAGAAGACTTGGCTCAGCTGAAAGAAGCATGAGGAGTTTAGGATATTGAAGAGAGGAGAAGGAAGAGCCAGCAAACAGGGAACCCTCAGTGTGTGGATGGATTGAGGGTCTTTGGAGAGATGGTGGAAGGGAGGGGATCTTCTCAGGGGACCATTTGGACTAAAAAGCTGATAAACTGAAAACAGGATCCTTCCTCCCTGAGGCCAGAACGGTCTGGGAAAGATTAGTTTTCTGGTCTTATTCAGTATTTTGCTTCCAGCAATTCTGGGTTTTTTTGGTTTGTTGTTTTTTCTTTACAGACAGCAACTGTTTGCCTAGTTCTAGTTTATTGTTTTCCTTCATGGTGAGTCATTCCCAGGGAAGTTAGAGGCATTTCTTTGTGTCTGTTTCAAAGCACAGGTGAGGCAGGTCTGTCCTAAGGCTCTGGCCAACTCAAGGACTCATTGCAGTGATGGGGCTCTGCTAACTTGTGCACAACTTGGCAAACCACAGTTGTATCTGCCAGGCATCTTGTGGGTGTCTCATGTTCCTTTCTGTTTCAAAGACTTTGCCCCATGAATAAAGGTAGCAAGAGTTACCTGCTTTCCCCTTCATGAGCAGATATTTCAGAGTTTTTTCTCTTTTGTTTTGAATGTGAGTGGAAGGTGGCTGACAGTCTCATGACACTCAAGCTGCGTTTTTGGTACAGCAGTGCCCACTGGGGAAATGTCTGCATCTCATGTCTCTTTATGCTCCCATGGACATCAAAAGCAGATGGTCACAGCCTCCTTCAATTCTGACTTGTGAGAGATGAGTTGTCAGTGGATGCTGTTTGTCAGAGATTAGTTTCATTTATATTGTTGAGTATGGTTGTTTTTCCTCAACTGGTTGAGAAGGAAAGATTAATCTCCCCCCTCCCAGTTTCCTTGAATTTAAGTTGTTCATATGAATTAAGGACAGAAGAGATATTCGTAACCATGCAGGTTGTGAGATTAGGTGCTTTGCCTCAGCCCACTGCTCACAGTCTTGCCAGTCCCAGATCCTTGTCGCTCCAGTGTTTAAAAACCCTGTTTCCATCCTAGATGGATTTGTGTTGAATTTATAACTATTTGTTCTTTTGCCAAAGCTGCATTCCAGTCTGAATAGTTCTTTTCACTCCCTGGTATTCCCCTTCCTCCAGGGATATTCATAAAAAGCTATCCTACCACCTCTCAGCTTTTGCTCAGTTAGGCCAAGCAAGGACACATTTCAGTCTCTCCTGGCAATTCTGGCAGCCCTTTTCTTGCTTCTTTTCCCATTTGAACCATTTGAATTTTTCCCATTTTCCCATTCTTGGGCATGGCTGATCGGGCTGATTATCAACTTACTATCTGAGCTACTGTGGATTGAGGAGAGGTTGTAGAGAGGAGGGTAATGGCCTCTTCTCCCAAGTGACAGGGGACAGGACANCTAGAACTATCTACTGACTTTAGACCCTGTGAACATGTAACAACAAGACTGCTGTGGGAAAAAACAACCCCATTCACTGCTCTGAGGCACATACAGCCATCTTGGGAGTTGGTTAGGGAAAAGAAGAATATAAAAGACAGTACAGCTGACACAAGCAGAACTTTACATAAATATCTTGGAGCTACTGGATCTTACAAAAAATTATCTGAAATTCCCAGACTGGTGAGCAACCCTTGGGTAATGTGCTTGATAAACAAACAAGATGCTTCTCAAGGCTACAAAGCCATGAGGTAGAATAAGACTGACTTTTCTCTGTTACACATTTTCACCCTCCTTCCTCTCCATACATGACAGCTTATCTGGTCTCTGGGAGAGATGAAATTATCCCAGCTGGAGCATCAGTTCTCACATTGTTCTGGTCCTTGGTTTCTGTATTCAGGCTATTTTTCCTTTTCACTGCATGCTTGCCCACTCATTACTTTCTCCTGCATTCTTCCTTGCTCCCTATCTTTATGTCTTTCCACTCTTTTCTGTTTGTCCCTGAAAATTTGTGCTCTCCTCTTCCAGTTCTGTATTCTCATCTCTTTTTCTCCTTATTTTCCTCTAGTAAATTAATAATAATTTTGTTTTCACTGGTGTCTTTCATTTCATGCAATTTCTTGGTGTTCTCCTCTTTCCTGGACCTGCTCGTTCTTTTTTTTTTTTGGTTGTGGTTGTCCTGTTTTTCACACAGTGAGGGATCTTTCACTGGCTGCCCCTGCCACACTTGCTTACAGGTTCCCATGTGTGCTTTTTATTGACCTCTGGTTATATAGAAACCTTATAATCCAACATACTGAAAGCTCTGGCTGTCTCTGTGCCATGTGGTAGCTTATGGATGGTCAGTCACTTCCTCCACTGATGCTGGAGAATCTCTACTGCTGTCTGCAGGAGGTTCTATTTAGCACTTTGCAGCATGACTGTACGTCCAGCTCTGCTCACCCTTTGCAAGGAGGTTTCACAGGCTGACATGGGGAATGATGTATTGCCAAGAGACAGACTGAGGGGAGAGAAGAGGTTGTGGGAGGTGGATGGAGGATGCAGGAGGAAAGGATCGTGGAGGATGGCTCAAGGGTGTTCTGCCTGCAGGAGATCATAGGCTGCTCTGGACTCTTCCTTCGGACAGACAGAACAATGAAAGTGTATCTTCGATGTTGTTTATATTACAAAGCCAGTAAAATGTAGTTTTACTGGACAGCATGTAAGATACAACCAAAGGAGGAAGTCAAGAGGCATTATATTTCTGCTGGAGATATATGGAAATATTTGGCTGCATATTTAAGGGCTCATAATGTCTGCCTTGGAGATATGTGTTCCCCCAAGGAAGATATCTGCCCACTGTGCAGGGTAACTTTTTCCTCCTGTTCCCTGTCTATACTGGGTTTTTTTGACTGATTCCCTGACTGTCTTGATCTCTACCCTTGCAACTCTTCCTTATACCTTATCATGATTGCTAAAGTTAAAATATTGTTTCATATTCACCCATGCATGTGCCTTCTGCTGTTTTCCCTTCTGGCTGGTGTTTTAGGTGAAATGGAAATACAAGGATATGAAGTCTCAGTAGGAATTTCCATAGAATTGAAGTGCTGGTAGAAAACTGCAGAGATAACTGGAGAATGTTCACTGATTTCTGGACAAATCTTGGAGCAGGATCTACTGCAAAATTTCAGTCTGTTCATAAATTTGGCCTTCCAATGAAACAGGGATTCTTGTTTCTGCACCACATTGAAGGTAATGGTGAAGACAGGGAAAGTGGCATTTTGATATCTGGTAGCAACTTTTATTAAAACCTGTGGATAGGCTGGGGTTAAACTTGAAATGGTCACCTAAATCAAAGCCAAGGGATGTTGTCTTCATTAGTATTGCAACCCAGTCCCTAGCAGTATGTGGCTAATCCAGACTGATGTATGCATCTAATTTTTTAACATCTTAGCAGAGACAGATGGTATTTATATATTTTTTGCCGATTATAGCTAATTGGTGCTTGATATCAAGTCTTCATATCTGTTTGTTCTGAAAAAATAACAGTAGGTTTGAATGTAAAATTTCACCTGTTCCCAGTGTTTCTCATTACATCTTTGATTGAACTCTCATTATTGGTCAATAAAGTCAATCTTTGGTATTGCTCCAGTTGTTTTGCGTTTCAAGGCTAATGTATGAGTATCCTGTATATGTACATATATCCTGTATATGTATCCTGAGTCACGCTAAGAAGTCTAAACTGCCATAATTTTAACAGGATTTCAATACATTCATTGCTTCACCGAGTTTATTCAATAAAATAAGAAATATTTATAGTTTTGCTCCAAAATTTCATAAAGCTGCAGTAATTCTTTTCAGTAATTTCTTAACAAAAACGCATGAATTCTGACATGTCAACAGTCTTGATGCTGCAAATCCCATCTGCTTCAATTTAAATGTAGCAAAAGTTTCAAATTTTACCTTCACAGCCTGGATCTTCCAAGTATGGTCTCTCAGGAAAGGTGAAGCACTTCAGGGTTTCTACAAAGCTTGTATCTCTGTCAAAACCTT
Organism: Piaya cayana; assembly: GCA_013389865.1. Classification (NCBI taxonomy): domain Eukaryota; kingdom Metazoa; phylum Chordata; class Aves; order Cuculiformes; family Coccyzidae; genus Piaya; species Piaya cayana. The sequence continues at coordinate 488,244 of WAAB01003723.1, forward strand.
CCACCCAGAAGTAGTTGCAGGAAAGCAGTTGCACAGCTCACTAAGCTACCCAGCACATGGGATTAGTTTCTGGTGCATGCAAATTGGACACCAAGTCTTCCTCTTGTTGATCTCTGAATCTCAGTAATCATTCTGGAGTGGGCTTAAGTCCTTGGTAATTGGTGGGCATTTTAATAGCACCAAAAATTATCTGCAAATCCCATCGAAACATCAGTTAAACAAAATGTTATTATAGAGAAATATCAATTAATTGTTATGGTTTAGGGTAAAATTGCCCATATCTCCAAAGGTCATCATGTGATTGTAATATTTTGTATTAAAAAATCTGGAAAATCCAAAATTAAAATCTTTGAGGGTAGTTTTGATCTTTCAGTTTCTTGCAAAATTTTAATAGGAAAAGGAAAAAAAAGTTTTCTGAATTGTTATAAAGCAGGACTATAATGCACTTTTCATGTATCTTCCTTGTTGCTCAAATGCCTCAGTTGGCTTTAAAAAAAAAGCTTTGAAAGAAACTCCAGGTCCATGTTCTTAACTTGATATACATTCCATGTCTTTCAACACGAAACTTATCCCTCCAGTGTGCTGATGAACAGCAGAGCAGAAAACAATGACTAGTCTTAGTAGAAATGCTTCTGTCATGCTGTATATTCAGCAGTTGGCTTAAGAATCTTTCTATTATTGTTTTTTCTGAAATAATAATTTTCATTTTATTTCTGAGACCCCCAGTACTGTAGTGCTTTAACAGCATATAAAAAGAGCATGTGGTGATAAAGTCCATACAAGGTGTGTGTTTACTCACAGCCTTCTCTTATGCAAGAGCAGCTGCAGGAGAGAGTGGCAAAGGCTGCACTGCAAAGGTGAATTATCTGGTGTATTGAAGGTAGCAGAAACTGGTTATCAATCATAATTTTGCTGCTGAGTTTACCATATTTGCATTGAGGTTTTGTGTGGTCATGGTTGACCGTGGTGTCCTGCTGAAAGAAGGTAGGGCCAATACATGGAGGCATGTACAACTTCTCTTGAGAGGAAGGATGATTTGACAGTCTGACTGTCCTAAAAGGGTTATTGGGGTTTCTTAGCTTCACTCCACCTCAGCAACAATAGTAATGAAGGAATAAGTGACGATGCACCATCTTAGATTCTGGACAGATGAAATACCGCTGCTGTAAAGGTCACTAACCATAATGTGGGCAGGCATATATGTAGGGCTGCACATCAGTAGGAATTATAAAGTTGATTCTGTAGTTTATAAATATTCCATTAGGACTGGATCTGATCTATCTCTTAATGAGAAACAAAGGTTAAAAAGGTAAGAAAATGTTGGGCTAAAGAGTGAAAAACAATTCCAGACCATTATATCAGCTATAAGTGCTATATCAGGAATAAGAAATATATCTATCTGGAATACTATGTTCAGTTCTAGTAGTTCTGAAAACAAAACCTGAACAGAATTTTTCATGTGTTTGTAATGGAGCTTGTGAAAATTATTAAAAAGGCTGAAGAAATTTCTGTGGAAAAAAAATGGGACTTCTCATATATGAGTTGCACAGGAAGGGCAAGGTAAGGGTCACAGGGAGAGGCAAACTGCATCCAGCCCTCATTAAAAGGAATGTGACAGTACATCAGCTATCAAAAAAATGATGAGAAATACAGTCCCCAACCTAGCTCTGTATTTGTAACATTACATTGTTGATGAAAAATGTCTGTAATTGCTTTATATAGGTTTGTGTACACTGTCCACAAAGTGTGGGCTGTAGAGTGGGAGGCTGAAGAGAAGCAGAAAGGAGGAGCAAAGTCCCAGTGTGTCCCTTTGCTCTCCTGTTTTCTTCCTAAATGAAACTTGGACTATTTTTTTTGGATAGTTGTTATGAAATCATAGCGAATGTTGCCCTGTTTGGCTTATATGTGCGTGGATGTGCCTGTATGTTATTCAGTCTAAGCTCTTGTGCTCTGTGTCCTCATAGTAGCTGCTGCAGCACTGCAAGTGCCCTTTTTGGCAGGTCATTCCATAACTGCCTGTTTGAGAGATCATGTCTGATGTTAACCTTGTGCTGGAGAAAGGCTAATGGACCAGATGGACCAGTAGCAGGATTTGTGCGATGGTATGATAGAAAAAGTAGTTGAAATACATTAAAACCATGAAACCATTTAATCAAGATAAATGTATTTCAAGAAAAAAATGCTCCTGTTCCTAACTGCGACTAAGGCTGGGTTCCAAGCGACCTCTTCTAGGTGCATGTGTGCTTGTGCACGCAGGCGTGTAACATTCACTCTGCATCAAGCAAATTGCCTTGGCAGCATCCTGACAGCTGCTGTCCTCCTGCCTCTGAGGCTAGGTAAGAGGACGATGCTGTGCCATAGCATCAAGGGTAGACTTTTGCTAGTTACTACTAAAAATATCAATGGCTGCCTATAGATAGTGATTGTATCCAGTCACACATGACTTTTGTGTTTAGCTATTTTTCCCTGGAGTGGATACTGAATGGATTCTAAAATAAATTACGTTGCATATTATCTGAGGTCTGTGTATGGGTCTCTGAACTGTTGAATTATTGTTTTGCAAACTGTAATTCTCTCTTTCCAACCATGAGAAAGTTTCTGTAAAAAAAGGATAAAGATCTTTTTGAATCCAACATGAAAAATATTTTTCCTTTCCTAGCTCCTATATTTCCATGTTCACCTGTCAATGTATAAATAATGTAAAGGCAACATAGTATTAACAACTGTAGGCAGGAATGCCAAAAGCAGAGATAACAGCAAGGTACAGCTACTCACTTACTGATTCAGAGCTCTGACAAATTCTTTGGTTTCCTGTGCTGGCAGAATACATTTCTCAAAAAAAAAAAAAAAAAAAAAAAAAAAAAAAAAAAAAGGGGGGGGGGGNAAGGGGGGGGGGGGAATCCCCTACCCTCAAATCCTAAATAAACCAACAAAGTCTGTCTCTTGCAGCCTCTAGTCTGGCATTGTGCACATGTACATCACTGGATGAAACAGAAGCTGGAGTCCAGGTAAATATGAGACTGGCAATGCTGAAGCCACAACCCCCCGTCTTCATACCAGACACGTCCCTCTGTTTTTTTTGCTTCTCAGCTGCATCTTCCCACCTAGTTTTCCTCACTTCCCTTTTTCTTTACAATTTAACTTTATCCAGCACTGAGGTCTTTATGGTGTTTACTTCCCTTGCACTTCTGCTTCCCCTCTCCTGTTTGTGAAGATCGTATCTGGAGAAGGGAAAAATTAAGTCATCTGTGTCTCTTTCTTCCTATTTTTCTCTTACCTTCCACTCCCTCCTGATTTTTCCCCCACTGCAAGACCAGTGGATGCTTCTCTGGTTTGATCTCTGCCCTGGTGCCTCCCAATGTCACGCAGTAGAGCAGAGCAATGGGATGAGATGTGTTGTGTCTGAAGGGACCTGTAGCTGCTAGGTTCCTCACCTTCACTCTGGCACTTCTGTGCACTGGCAGGCAGCTTGCTTCCTTGCCTGCAGTCCCCAGGGCTAGGCAGGGAGCCGTCCTCAGCTGACAATGACAGAGCAGCAGCTGTAAGGTGGTATCTTTTTTTAAAAGTTAATTATCATCTTCCTGTATGGAGTATATCAGCTACAGTAGCTGCCAACAGACTCTCAAAGCAGTTTAACCTTCAGGACTGATAGTGCTTAGGGGTTTCAGTTTAGAGGGTCCAAAAGACAATTTTCTACCTCTTTCTTCTGCTATCAAAGAGCCTCACTGCCCCACATTTATAATGATTGTTTTGTCACTGCTAAACACTAAGGAAAAAAAAAATATTATTTCTGGGTGGTTTTTGAAAGATTTTAGTACAAAAGAAGAAATGCAAGGGAAAGCTTCCTTTTGCTGTTTGTTGATGTGACCCCATGGAAAGAGAGATGTCCTGTTACCAGGCTTTTGCAAAGTATATGCATGCGTTCAGGGGGTAGAGAGATCAAGAAAATACTATTAATAGACATAACATGGGAAAAGACTCAAATCACACTTCCTCGCTTTAGACTAGGAAAAACACCAGGGAAGGAGCCTGGTGAATACCTAAAATGGAGAATCTGATCAGAATTACCCCTGTCTGAATGCCCAGTTCAAGCAGGAGAAAATCACACCCCAGGAAGCCAAACAGCAGAGTGCTTGTCTGCCTGGGTATGTGCTATTTTTAAATTGTGGAAGACATGGCAGGTACTAACTAGTCCAGCTCTAAGGCTGCTTCATATTGCGTGTTGTCCAGCTGTGAAGAAATGTGAGCAATGTCTAGGAAGAGCAGAGTATATTGTCTGACTGTCATGGTTGCTCCCCCAGACCAGGGATGTGGGGAGTCTTTGTGTGCTGCCCCTCCACATGCCCTATGACACTGAGATAAACCAGGCTGGAGCTGAGGCCTCTTTGCACCCCAGTAGAAGGCCTGTCCTCTGGCCGTCCTTTTCTCTTTGCCACAGAATCTATTTGGTGCATGGGCTGAACAATCAGATTTAGGTTATGAACGTTATGGATGCTCTCGTCTGTATGATATCTGATCAGAACTGAAAGATGATGGGAAGGAGTAAACAGCTCTGCCCTCAATAGATTACTGCACTTCTCCTTTAGGTGATTTTCTCTGGCGTCACTCCACTAT
>WAAB01003723.1:499690-522456 GCA_013389865.1 Piaya cayana
ATGTTTTATGAAAACCTTCTGATCTCAGCAGCAGGCAGAAAAGACCATATCTATATAACCTTGCCATTTTTACAAAGCAGGGGTGAACACCTCTCCCTAATGTCCAGTCCTTTTTATGCTTTAAATAGCTCTCCTTGACACATGACAATGAAAACAGCTTACTGACAAGTTTCTCTTAGCCCTGTGGCTATAAAGTCTGTTCTCTAAAGAGAAATAGATGTGGAGACCATTTGGCTTAAACCCCTTTAAGCAAGTGAACAAAATTAATCAGCTGTCTTTTAACTCTGATTCATTTTTCCTTTAATTCAATTTAGAAAAATGTGCAGGCAGAGTCTGAGCCTCTGGGTATATTAACATTAATAAAACACAATTAAGCAAATGTTATTATGTTGCCAGCAACAAAAGGAATGCCTCTGAGTATACAGCTCCCCTCACTGTAATAAATATGCAAAAATAAGAACTGTGGCTGCAACTCATTGCTTAAGCTGTCTTAAAAAGCATAAATCCCACTTTGGTTAATACAAAGAAGCAGGCAGTAACAGACTGAGAGTTAACACACCAAGATGCAGTAACTTGAAGAGGAGAAATGAGAGGGACAGGTAGGAAAGTTTTGCCTTTTGTAGTCAAATTTAAAGATCTGGACTTAATTGTTTAATGTGAGTTGCAGAGCATTTGAATGAGACTTTTGAGAGAGATCACATTTTCTCATTTCTTCTAGAGTGTGCCAAAATTCCACTCCCACCAAGAAGAACAGAGAAGTAAAAACAATTAAAGTAAGATACCGGTCACATTAATAATCAAAAAGGAAAAGTGCTGAAAAATAAAAATTCTAGTGGTTTTATTTTGGTGAAACCTGGCTGACTAATGTGACAAAAAATATGTACATATTCATGTATTCTACATGTTTAGGAAGAACACCATATAAATTAAGATAAACATGAGAAAGTTAATGATGAGTTAATTTCTCATGTGATAATATAGACTTTACATCTGCATAGTAGCTGTGTACATGCTGTTTAGGAGCTAGAAATACCTTGATTTACCAAATGCAACAGTGAAGTCTGTTCATAACTATACCAATAGCAAGACCTTACATTGTGATACCCCTCTTCAAAGCATTTAATTAACTGTTGTCAGGTAACTGTTAAAAATATCAACAAAATGCAAACATCTGGTCATCAGCATTAAAGCTGCATTTCGTTCTGGATTTGGAAGTATATATTTCAAAAGGCTGAGATTCACAGCTTATGCAGTGCAGGAATATTTTCCCAGTGTTTTGACCCCAAGGACTAAGGTTATCTATAATTTATTCCTTNCATGGGACAGGACAAGTGGGAATGGCCTCAAGCTCCACGATGAGAGGTTCAGACTGGATATCAGGAAAAACTTTTTCACAGAAAGGGTCACTGGGCCCTGGAACAGGCTGCCCAGGGATGTGGTTGAGTCACCTTCCCTGAAGGTGTTTAAAAGACTAGTGGATGCGGTGCTGAGGGACATTGTTTAGTGGTTGATAAGAATGGTTGGACTTGATGATCCTGTGGGTCTTTTCCAACCTAGTGATTCTGTGAGTCTGTGAAAACAGGTGGAAAAACTTTCAGATCTTGATCCTGACATAATGTCCCAGTCATGGTGAGGAACCTCTGCTGTGCCTTCTACTTACTGAGAGGGTCTTGAGTTATCCATTTTTGCATACCTTTTAAACATCCTTCTTTCTTTGAGATTTTTGCCTTGCTACCTTCTCTGCCTTTCCAGTTTTGAGTAAGAAGTCATAAGGGAATAATTTAAAGGAGGGTTGCCTAAAGTGCCCGACACATTTGTATATAGAGTCTCTTCAGACCACACTCTTTTAAATAACTGGTAAATAGAGTGGTTTTCCTAGTGGATAGCCCTGCATTCACACTGATATTTCATCTCCTGCTTTATATAAATACACAGCCAATGGAGGCTTCTCTAACAAATTACATTTATTTTCAGAGGAGAAATCTGTCTTGAGAACTAATTTATACTTTGAATAGGCGAAAGCCTATTCAAATGTGCAATAATGGCCTTTAAATTACAGTATGTGTTGAGGCAGTCCTGCTGATAGGGTGGATTTTCTGTGGATTGAAATGTCCCTTTTTAGGAGGTTTGTGCTGTGTCCATGTCCTCGCATGTCTCCAGCAGCAGGCTCCAGGGGGCGTTCTGAAAGCTTCATTAAAAAATGTTTTATGAAAACCTTCTGATCTCAGCAGCAGGCAGAAAAGACCATATCTATATAACCTTGCCATTTTTACAAAGCAGGGGTGAACACCTCTCCCTAATGTCCAGTCCTTTTTATGCTTTAAATAGCTCTCCTTGACACGTGGCAATGAAAACAGCTTACTGACAAGTTTCTCTCAGCCCTGTGGCTATAAAGTCTGTTCTCTAAAGAGAAATAGATGTGGAGACCATTTGGCTTAAACCCCTTTAAGCAAGTGAACAAAATTAATCAGCTGTCTTTTAACCCTGATTCATTTTTCCTTTAATTCAATTTACAAAATGTGTAGGCAGAGTCTGAGCCTCTGGGTATATTAACATTAATAAAACACAATTAAGCAAATGTTATTATGTTGCCAGCAACAAAAGGAATGCCTCTGAGTATACAGCTCCCCTCACTGTAATAAATATGCAAAAATAAGAACTGTGGCTGCAACTCATTGCTTAAGCTGTCTTAAAAAGCATAAATCCCACTTTGGTTAATACAAAGAAGCAGGCAGTAACAGACTGAGAGTTAACACACCAAGATGCAGTAACTTGAAGAGGAGAAATGAGAGGGACAGGTAGGAAAGTTTTGCCTTTTGTAGTCAAATTTAAAGATCTGGACTTAATTGTTTAATGTGAGTTGCAGAGCATTTGAATGAGACTTTTGAGAGAGATCACATTTTCTCATTTCTTCTAGAGTGTGCCAAAATTCCACTCCCACCAAGAACAGAGAAGTAAAAACAAATAAAGTAAGATACCGGTCACATTAATAATCAAAAAGGAAAAGTGCTGAAAAATAAAAATTCTAGCGGTTTTATTTTGGTGAAACCTGGCTGACTAATGTGACAAAAAAAAATGTACGTATTCATGTATTCTACGCGTTTAGGAAGAACACCATATAAATTAAGATAAACATGAGAAAGTTAATTTCTCATGTGATAATATAGACTTTACAGCTGCATAGTGACTGTGTACATGCTGTTTAGGAGCTAGAAATACCTTGATTTACCAAATGCAACAGTGAAGTCTATTCATAACTATACCAATAGCAAGACCTTACATTGTGATACCCCTCTTCAAAGCATTTAGTTAACTGTTGTCAGGTAACTGTTAAAAATATCAACAAAATGCAAACATCTGGTCATCAGCATTAAAGCTGCATTTCGTTCTGGATTTGGAAGTATATATTTCAAAAGGCTGAGATTCACAGCTTGTGCAGTGCAGGAATATTTTCCCAGTGTTTTGACCCCAAGGACTAAGGTTATCTATAATTTATTCCTTTCTTGGACTCTTTAGTGCAGTACTGTAGCTCTGCCAAATTAGGATAAACATTTATGCTAATCCACTGGATGACTTCGGGTCTTTTTATTGTTTCATTAAAAAAAGTGATTCATTGTTCCTTACAAGGGACTAGGGACTTTGTTTCACCAGGATGTAATCACTAAAGGTGTTCAATTGTGATTCTTTGATGAGTCAATCCTTTGGGGAAAATAAAAATAATTTGAAATAAATAGAGAGCAAGCATTTTCCCTTATAATCAACATGGGCCAAGCTGCAGAGCTTTTGGGTGCTCCGGTGTGCAATTGAGCACCATTGTGGGCTCCTGGTGTTAGGTGTTGGACTGCGATGGGAGGGATATGTCCCATCTGGACCCTAGGGGTTAACCTGCAAAGAAGCCATGCCTGTGCCTGTTATCGAGAGGATAAACTGGCCAGGGTGGATGTAAAGCCAGCCATAATGCTCTTGGTTTTGGCACTTTTAATTGCCTGACCAGGCGGAGGTGCAGGGCTGGAGGTGAGAGCCCACCTAGCCTTTGCTGCCTCCAGTCTCATGTTTGCCCTTTCCTGGGATGAAATGGGTTCTCGGCACAAGGGGAGTATCAGCTCTGGCCTTTCCTAGCTCCCGGATTTCTTCAGGTGCATCTTTCTGTGGAAAGGTCAGTGGTGGTGATTGATCAGTGATATGAACAGTGTCAGCATAAAATGGGAAATGAAGCCAGAGAAGGACAGGAAAGGAAAGAGAAAGGTCATCTCAGTCCTGCAATGCCTGGAGAAGTGATGGACGCAGACCTAAAACTCTCACTGCTGAATTGTATTGGGAGGGTCATTTATTCAATATGCAAGGCAAGAGGGAGTGTAAGGAGTAGAAGCAATAATACAAAATAAATAGGAAGCAATTTAGCTGTATAAGGAAGCCTGAGAGAAGCTGGATTTATTTACTTGACGGAAGACTGACACGATAGCCATTTTCAAGTACGTCAGAAACTGCTAAAAAAAGTATGTTGCTCTTTATGTCAGCTCCTTCACAGCAAGCAGAATCAGAGCAAGGGAGGCTTAGTTTAGAGATTTTCCAATGTTTTCTAATTATTGCGAGAACTGGGCAACTGAGCAGAATGCCACAGGACATTGTCTGCTGTTTGGGTTTGGAGGTTTTAGAAAACAGGTGAAGTGTTATTGGTCAGGAATGGCTTATATGTAATTTATCCTACTTTGGTCTTTGGGATTGACCAAACAACAACTTGAGCTCATTCTAACCCTATTTGCTCAGAATTCTACTTCGTGTAAACTCTCTGTTGTAGGTCTGACCTAGCTGGAATGTTTTTGCCATTAAGCAAAACAACAGGCTTACATACATGAATGGCAAATTCTATACTGTAAATTAAAGCTTTAAGTAGTTATGCATGGCCTTTTCACATTGTATTTATACTTTATGAAAATTATTTTAGTTCACAGCATATAAATAACAAATTGAGAAGAGCTGTCCTTAATTGAAACCATCTCTACTTTTCTATGAGACAGATTACCATTTTTAACAGACTCTTTGTGATCCACTGGGGGTTATTGGAGGATTTTTTTGCCTTGTTGCTAGGCAGCATCCTCCATGCCAGCAGACAGACACTGCTGGGTATGTCACGGCTAATTAAAAAGATCTCTATATTTTTAAGTTTGCAGCAGCTCAAGTTTTTAAAGCTCACTGCTCGGGATAAGGACAATTTAATTTGTATGAGGATTGATGAGAAAAAAAAATAGCAATTGTGCAGTGTTCTAAAATTATTTGTTATTTACAGTCCCCTGGATCCACTGGGTGAATGAAGTGTCAAATATCTAAATATTTATTCGTGAGAAAAGAGCATAGAGATGAACTATTCCAGCATTAGTTTTATCTGGGCAATTTCAAAGAATCAAGTATCACATAATAATAAAAATAAATATATGTATCATGGAAGAACTGAGAAATTTCAAAGGGGCATAAATTGTTTAACTTTTTCAAAGTTGTTTCAGTTAAAAAGCTGTTCCAAGTTATTACCAGCTCCACAATGGCCATTTTTTAGAAGATTAGCCAACAGACTAGGTAAAAATGCCTCTGCAGAATAAGCTGAGGAGTTATTATAGAAAGATAAATTGCTGCCAGGTGCTGAGAAAAAGCAAAAGTGGCAACTCCTGCCTGGATCGTTCCTGGGCAGGTGAGACGTGCTATGCTGCTGTTACCAGCAGCTGCTGCACTGCACATCCCTGGAAACTGTCTTGTGCAGGGAGACAAGGCTGCCTGGTTCAATAGATTTAAAGCATTAAGTAGCTTTTCTTCTGTTAACTTACATAGGGCATCAGTGAGTACGGTTAGCAAATATTGGAGAAGAGTCTTTGTGTGTTAAAGGAGCACAGGATCAGTTACAATTGCTTTGACCTCCGTTCAACCCCAAGAGATTTTCAGAAACTTATCATTTCTGCGAAGAGGAATGTAGGCCAAAGGATAAACTGCATTTAATCTCTTAGGAAGATATAATTTTAAAAAATATTGAATGGCAGGCTGAAGTACAGGGATTATTGAAGCTGAGGTCACCTGATACAGATACAGTGATTTATCAGAGGGAATAGATTTAATAGGTGCTCGGGATTTCTTTTTCGTTGGAAGGATTGCTTTTAATCTGGATCTAGTTCAGGGAAATGAATAGCCTGAAATAAGTTTTAAACTTCTTCTGCAGCTAGGTGAGAATTAGATTTGTAGGGATCATTGTGGCGACTTTGGAACTCTTCACAGATGGTTTTTACATATGGTAGGTGAGTAGTCTTACTGGGAATCTTTGAACTGGCAATAGATGATTCCATCTTCTTCTCTTCTTTAAAACCTTATTTTACCATTTTGTTTTAGTATGCCCTACTCCCTAATTATACTGCATTTCTTTTACCTGTTCATGTAAAACACAGTTTTGGAGAAGACGCTGGGGCTTATTGCAATTGTATGTCTCTTGGTCTTTGTACCTGGTACTTCTTCCAGGAGTGCACATCTGGACTGGTGACCTGTCTTTCCTTGACAAAGGTAGATTTCTTTTACTGTTGTGTCTGCTATTGGCCTCCAAGAGAAGAAAGCCTTGTTCAATCTCGATTACAACAGGAACTCTGTGTTGAAGGAGAGATCTTGTTGGAATCCCTGATGCCTTTTAAAAATAGGATTCATGTGAACAGTGCCTGTAAAGAAATGGTACATTCAGTTCCAGGTGTGGATTGGCCACCTCTGACATGAGGGCAATCTGAACAGTGGACAACACAAGGAAACTGAATGTGATGAAACTTACGATGAAGATGTGATGGCCAGTGCAGCAAAGGATTTGTGTATCTTCTAGGGGAAAAAAAAAAAAAGACTATATCCCTGCTCGATCAGTGTTGTTTTGGAGGAATGATGTGTGTCAGGCTGTTGCGAATGAGGAACCTCGTCTCTCACCCCAGCACAGCTATAAACACAGCACAGTTGATGGCTGGGCTCGTGCAACCCAGGCTGCAGGCATTTACCTTGGGAGACCACTGAATAATTTAGAAGCCATTGCATCCTGTAGGAGTATGATTGTATTTGTAGGCCTTGAGGGATGATTTGCAGGCACACCCAGGATTTAATATAAAATGGACTATAGATCCTCAGGAGCTCTCTGCTCATTTGCTGCTGTGGTATCAATGCAGGAGTTGGTAGCACCAGGGATGGAGACTGTGAGATGGGGTAACGAACCCCCAAAGGAGGGGTTCGTTCAGAAAGTCTGGTTTCTACTAAGAGGAGTTGCAGGCTGTTTTCTGTGTGACAAAATACCCCACCAAATATCTGTGGTGGGGGAAGGAAGGGCAGATGGAGAGACAAAGGGTAATGGAAAAGACCTCTGCTGGTTGAGGATTCTGCATGTCTGTTGGATTGTCAGAAACACTGCACATAAACCATTCCTATTACCATTAAAAGACTATACCTATATTCACCATTTTTAACATCTGAGGAAGAAGTATTTGTGTGATGGCATATTCCATTTTCTGGATTCTTACAAACATACCTTTTCTACCTCCACCATTGTAGATAATCTTAATGTTTATGTTATTTACTCCTTTGAATGCTGCTTAAAATGGCATCTATATTTGCTTTCCATTACTCCTCCTCAGATCCTTCTTTCTTTCCTTCCCTGTTTTTCCCAGGGGAAGAAACAAAACAACCCCAATTTGTGCTAGGATTATTGACTCCAGGTTCCTGCAAAACTCCTCTCTCAGTGATGAGGCTGAGACTCAGGAGCAATTTCTTGACATGCAGTCACTAAAGCCTGGGGGATTTTTCATGCAGAATGATTTTTAAAAATAAATGTATAAATGTATAAATCCTGTCAGTCTTAACGTACTGCAGAAAATGCTCTCATGTTCATTTTAAGACAGTCTCTGAAAATCGAAATCTCCTGGCAGAGGTCTTTCACATCCACTTAGCAAGTCAGTCTGTAGTATTTTGGCACTGCAGTTACTCTCCTCCATTTCCTCAACGCTGCATGCTGTGCATTTACTTTTCAGAAGATGCTTCTGAAGGAGGGTTGGGTAGAACTAATTTTCTCCAGCCTCTAAGGCCAGACCCCAGAAAAAATGCCAACCTCACCAGTGTTGCCCTCTCGCCCTAGGAAGCTACAGGCAGCCCTGGCATAGACCTGATAGTGCTCATGGAATGCAGAGCAGAATGAGGAAGGTTAGGCATCCCCTTGCTCTCCGCCAAAATGGGATTTTGCTGAATTCAGCAAAGGAAATGGATCCAGCCCTGCAGCCCTGCTGCTGGAGGGGTGTTTCTTGTCCTTAAAATCTCAGTAAAGGGCAAAAAGTAACCTGATTATGCTAGGACACAATTAAATTACAAGAGGAAAGCTTTCCAAAATCAAAGACTGGCAATTCTCACTACATTTATTTTACATTAAGTTCTGTTATAACCTTCACTGCAGAGTGAAGGATGGGTTCAATTAACTCCCTGATTTCTTGTGTTAAAAGTAATTAGATTTTCTTAAACACTGTTGGGGATAAGGCTGTCATTTTACACAGCTCTGGAGCAGTAAATTTTTCATATGTATTTCACTTTTATCAAAACAGAGGTTTGTCCAAACTGGAGATCAACTCACATTTTATGCACTTGCCTGTGTTTACTGGGATGTCACCTATTGCATTAGGTACCCAAACAGATGGATACTTTGCCAGCCCCTACCACATACTGCAGCACCAACCTGTTTGCTGATGGCCATGGAAGTCCACAGGCTATAAACCCAGATTTGCCTGGGAGGGTTTCCATATGCAATTGCATGTGTCTGTGTGCAGCCTGAAGGCATATTCGACAAGGAGATGGTCTGGACTACTCTGCTGAATGACAGGCCCGTGGAATATTCTTGGATTTGATCTATAGTGGCTTGTGAAAAAACATCATGACAAATGTGTCCACCAGTCACTGCAAGTGAGCTTTCAAAAACTGATCCATTATATTCCTTGCAATCACAGAATCACCAGATTGGAAAAGACCCACAGGATCATCAAGTCCAAGCATTCCTATCAATCACTAAACCATGCCCCTCAGCACCTCATCCACCTGTTCCTTAAACATCTCCGGGAAAGGTGACTCAACCACATCCCATGGCAACCTGTTGCAGTGCCCAATGACCCTTTCCAAGAAATATTTTTTCCTAATGTCCAGACTAAACCTCCCTGGTGGAGGCTGAGGCCATTCCCTCTCATCCTGTCACTTGGGAGAAGAGTCCATTACCCTAGTCTCTACAACCTCCCCTCAGGTAGTTATAGAGAGCAATGAGGTCTCCCCTCAGCCTCCTCTTCTCCAGGCTAAACAACCCCAGTTCTCTCAGCTGCTCCTCATAAGACTTGTTCTCCAGCCCCTTCACCAGCTTTGTTGCTCTTCTCTGGACTCACTCCAGAGCCTCAACATCCTTCTTGTGGTGAGGGGCCCAGAACTGAACATGGGATTCAAGAAGNCCTTGTTAAACCTCATGCCATTGGTCTCAGCCCAGTGGTCCAGCCTGTTCAGATCCTTTTGCAGAGCCTCCCTACCCTCCAGCAGATCCACACTTCCATCCAGCTTAGTGTCATCTGCAAACTTGCTAAGGGTGCACTCGATGCCTTCATCCAGGTCATTGATGAAGACATTGAACAAGGCTGGACCCAGAATGTTATGTTCAGAATCAAACATCAGAACTTGATTTTCTATGCTTAGACAGGTTTATGGAGCTGTCATCACCATGTCAAGACAGCTAAGGAATTAGAGTTTGAATTTTGTTCCTAAAAAAATGTCTTTTAAGGAGATTGTTACCTTTCAAGTATTTAAAAAGAAACAGATCATGGCCAGGGTGGAATGGAATGGCAATTCTTTTAATGACTTGATTTATAGTTAATGAACTTCTTATAAGAATGAAAAAGCTTTGTTTGGAATTTGAGTGAGTTAAATACATTTCTCTGCCTTAGTTACACATTTGCAAGCATACAGTTGGAATACATTAATTACAACTTTGTGATATTAAAACTGGTGAAACAGAAGCCTGCTCATTTTGTACATTAAAACATCACTGAAAAACTTTAACAGCTGTTGTCCCAGCATAAAATGGAACCAATTTCCTCTTTATACCTACCTGTATTTGCACTTGCTGATAGCACCAGTAAGAAGGTGAATTTTAGAGATATTAAATAATTCTCCACTGAACTACTAGTTTTATTTATTTTTTAAAAATTGCTTTCACCTCATCAACTAACACTTTGATGAGGATCTTTTTTCCTCATTTTTCTTAGTTGCTTAAATTTTGCAGAGAGGATCATATAATTTAGGAGAATAGTTTGCTCTATTTTGAAACAGTTTGGCTTGTTGAACTAGATCAAACTTAAAAAAAATCAGCTCTCCAGTGCAGTGAGGGTCATAATTTCAGCCTGATCCACCCACTCCTCCCTATTACCAGCACTCTGGTTGATGGTACCTCTCAATAATTATACTACAGCCTTTCCCCTCTTCTTCTTCTTTTTTTTTTTTTAATTAAAGGACTATTGACATAGTATTTACGAAACAGTGTGACACTATGTATGTGAAAGGAATCCCAGGAAGGATGGCTCTGTGAAAAGGCTAGCGTTCCTCAGTTGGGAGGAAACAACTGGTTGTGCTAAATGGTAGGATTTTTACCCACAAGAACTAGAAAGCCATTAGGTTTAATGACAGAGATGCGAGAAAAGAAAAAAATAAATGAGAGTGAAAGAGAAAGGTACTCTTACACCAACAAGTTTCTCAATTAGACGAAAGCATTTGGATCAGGAGGTTTAACAGAGAAGCTGGCATGTGTGGGGAAGTGACAGGTAACTTTTCTGTTCTCCATTCTCTCCCTACTTCCAGCCTGTTTCTTGCTTCTGCTCACCTCTGGGATGGAAGATACAATACAAAATGGTTTTGGAGATGCTGGGACTACCTCTTTCTGCCAATCCTTACCCAAAGGCTACAGGGTACAGGACCATGGCCTCATCTGCTCTCCTCTCAAGTTCTTCAAACCTACTGGTCCCCCTGCTCAGCAGGTCTTCTTTGTTCCAGTGCACTGCTGGGGAGGACATGGCTTGCTACTACAGAGCAAAGAGAGCAGGAGTGTTTTTCTGGATCTCCTTCCCCCACTGCTCCTACAAATGAGTCTGTGCTTATTTGGGCAGAACAAAACAATGCAGGAATGCAGGCGTTATGCTAAAAGCACTGATATTGCAAGAGAAATAGTGCCTCACAGTTTTAGTAGTTTGGTATCACGTCCCCACAGAGCTTCAGTTTTGCCATGGTTCTGCCATATGCACTGCTCTTAATGCCACCACTGAGGGTTGTGGGGGAAGGTTAGTACAGGTTAGATTTTGCGGGCACACAGATAGCTGAGTTTTCAGAAATGCAAGAGCAGAATACTGCAGCAGACATCTCCTAGTTATGCTAGCACTGATGTAATTGAATAAATCTTTCTGATTATTAATCTTGCTATTTTTCCTCACTACATCTCATGGAGTTGCCTGACTTAGAGGCAGACCCTTAAGATGCTGCCAGGAATAACTGTTTCCATGAAAAGAAGAGGTCTGTAGGAGAAGTTTTAGCAGAAGAGCAGCCAAGCAGTAGAGCACTAGGGTGAAGTGGAGGTGGGGGGAATTGAATGGAAGAGAGGAGCTAAGAATGGATAGAGAAATACATCTAGCACTGTAGAGGTGATGGCGTGTCTGCTGCTGCAAACTGCAGTGATAGTAGGTAATGTGCTGCTTCAATCTCTAAAGAAAGTTTAGCTATGAATCACAGGCTTCGATTTAACTAATATTGTAGTCAAGAGTTCCAAAATAATTTGTGCAAGTAAAGCTCTTTAAGAGAAAGTAATTAATGTGAGGAAATGAGAGAGCCTAAAGTAACATGTCAGTACAAGGAGATATATTAAGAAAGTGCTTCATTAATGGAGTGCTCTTTATAATGCAAATAAGGTATTTTTCAAGTACAAATGTGTGTTTGCAAATGTACCAATAAGAGTAGTGATATCATCAGTGCGTGTTCACATTTCTTTACCTTGGTCAGAAGAGTGATTTAAACAAGGCATTTGTGAGTAAGTGGAAGCACATACTTTGTGTTTGTGTGGGAGATCCTACACAGTCATATTCCCATCATGTACCTGTCTGCCTATATTTTCACACCCTGGGAAGCGGAGATTGACCTATGAGCACTGCCTGCCACCCAGGGCCACTAGCTCCTGCTGCTATGACCTTTTGTAGGTTAAGTAGGGTCGGCTTTTCAAAATTACCCCTGAATTCCAGCTGCCGGATGTCAGATGACATGATCTAATTTTTCAGAAACACAAATCCTCCATGCCCATGATTTGCAGTCTCAATAATAGCCATGAACCCTGGAGCATTTGTTGAACTGAAATCCAGCTTAAGCCAGTGTTTGTGGATGGGTTTCAGAGCCTTAGAGGTTAATATCAGTCTTTTAAGATTGATTCCCAGAATTACAACCACTTAATTAAACAAAACACGCCAACGCCCCAAATCCATCAGAAAACATCTTAAATTTCTCTGCACTTCAGCTGCCTCCCCAGTACCATAACCTGCTTTGGGTTTCTGTTGGAGTTTTATTTGTTAATGAATCTTTTTTGCCTCCCGATATTTAGAAGAGTAAGTGACTCATAGACAATAAGGGAGGTAACAATGGAGTTCTTTGCTTTTCAAGAATCCCAAAATGTTCTGCCAAACAATACATAGGAAACCATTTAACTACCAACTCAAACTGACTGCTGTAGCAATTGCATGTTACATGGAGTCTCTTCCTCATGGGACTTGTTGTTGGATATCATTAAATGGAACTTGGTAGTGAGGTTTCAAATTGTCTTTACTTGGGACGTTACATTCCATTGTCCTGCTCTGTGTTGATCTGAGTAACGCAGTGCTCCTGAGCTGAATTTCCCAGAGCAGTTTCGGTGGAAGACTGCTTTCCTTATATCTAACTCTGGTTTGTCTCAAATATTAAGGATGCCGCGGTCCCTTTAAGTTCATTGGCAGGATGAACATGGTGGGAGGAAGACAGATTTCTTATCTAATAAGGCCTAATGTAGTATATGAATTTTAAAAAAGTTAGCAGATTACAGGCTGCTAATTTAGAAAAACATGCATGATCCTTAGCTTCCTATAAGACGAAGGCAATAGGAAATGTGTTAAGACGACAGGTACTTTTTCAACACTTAAATAAACTGATTGAAATAGGTCACTTATGCAAGGAAGGAATTAGCCTTTGGAAGCACTTTTCTTCTAATTGTGAGTTGCGTAACGATATCTAACAAGTGCATCTTTTCAAAAATACGTGGGGCTAGGACTTGCTCCAAGCTTGTATATTTTTATAAAAGAACACACACTGGTGATGCGATTCCTGCCCACAAGCAATATTTTTCTTGAAGTATGTTTGCATCTACCACTTTTCAAGTGATTTTTAATTTCTTTTGCTTATTATTAATATCCTAGTTATTGGGTTAAACAAATCCGAACTAAGGAAGCTGCTGCTTCTAGATATGGAAGCATGGCTAGAGGTATCTCTAATAATTGTTTTATATACAGTTACCATGGAGACTTGTCCATGAGTCTTAATTTGGTGTGACTGCTGTATGAATTTTAGGATTTTATAAAGGCTTGCCTGGGCACAGGGAGGGCTCAGGGCTTGGCTGGGGACAAAGCAGACGGGATGCTGAGCCTACAGACTGGGGTCAGCAAGAGATGGGGACAGGCTGGGGCAAGGCTCAGGCAGCCACCAAGGCTGAAGCTGAAAAGCAGCTCCCACGTGAAAGGCTGGAGAGCCCAAGGGGGCTCATTGCCACCCAGTTTTCCTACAGCTTTTTCTTCAAAGGTTGATCCCAGGTTACAGCTGCACCACATCAAAGCTGCCCATGAGAACAGGCAACCAAACCCCATCACAGGGAGCAGACACAGCTGCAGAGACCTGACGTGTTTCTGGTTTTGCTTATACAAGAGCTGAAATCCACACATGGTGTCAGTAGTTGCTTTTGCATCTGTAGGCTTTTAAACTCACACACAGACTCTGCTTAGGTGTTAGCTGGCCATCCTTTTCTCTCTGCCTCTCCTATGGCCATAGGTAAGCTGAAAAAAAGCAAAACTAAAACAAAATCTGAGCTTTGGAGAGAGCCAACTTGTGGACACCCTGTTGGAAGGCAGGGATGGGTCATAGTGTGGCTAGATTGCATAGGAAGGGAAGATCTAGATTGAAAAGGAGTAGGAAAGGAGGAAAAATGTGCCCAGGAACATGGAAATAAAACTACTACATGAAAGTAGGCAGCAAATTCTTAAAATATTTGCCTGAAGATCCCTGATCATTGAGGTGATGAGGGATGGTGCTAGGGGTGGGCAGTGGGGAGGCAGGTCAAGGTCTCTCCCCACCTGTGTAGTTTTCAAACAGAAACAGTGAGTGACTCATGCCTGGATCCAAGACCACTGTGACCATCTGATCCCACAGACTTCTGGAGGAGATGAACCACAAATTTGTTGGGCATGCTGGGCCATCTGTTCTGTGATTGTGCTGCTTGGAGGTATTGATGCTACAACTGGGGCTGTTGCTGCAGCTGGGCTGAGAGGAACAGTCTTGGCAAACAAGGAGGAGATGAATAGTTGGCCATCGGGCAGCACAAGGGGCCTCCCTGAAACAAAAGGAAGAGGCACAAGCTGGTTTAGGACCTGAGCATTTTGGTTAATAATAAATTCATTGTTTTTGAGATGCTGCCTTACATCTCACTCCACTGAAAAACAGACACCAACCACCTGGAGAATGTACTTATTTTCCAATTCAAAGATTTTTTTTTTGCTCCCTGTTTTTCATCAGAAGGAAATCCAGACTAGTGTGACTACATCACTCAATCCAAATTTTGTTTCCATGTTAAATAATTTACTCCCTTGCTATAATTTAGAAGTACACTTTTAAGAGAAAATTGCCATTTTGAACAATGCTGAGTTGGCTTTGTTATTAATAAAATGAGACATTACATCCTGGAAATGCTGAAATGAAATGTTCTGACACTCAACATTTTGAGATGACTGATTCTTTTTTTTCCTCTCCTACTCTTAATTCCCTTTACAGTTGTATTTATTAAAATCATTCTCTAACTGAGCTGTAACACATCAGTGTTTTGGGTGCTCAAGTATTAGTGTGTTTCTGATATCACATGACAAAGGTGGTTTTGTTTCTCATTTCTTACCAACTACACAAGACAAAACTGCTGGAGTTTCTGAAACTGGGAAAATTTTGCTTACAGCTATACTCTGTAGTTATTTTCTATTTACATTGCTTATATCATATTAAAATTTGAGCTTTTAAAACCGTGCTTTCGTTTCTGTCTTTAATATAGAAGGAGAAAAAGATCTCGTCAAGGTGATACTATTAATGTGAAAATCCATCAAGCAGTAAAACGAACAATAGCAATTATTTTCCAAGTAAAAGAAGAGAGAAATTAGCAGTAAGATAGTGCTATAGTACTTTGTTACTATATACAAAATTGGGGAAAAAAAAAATCTCAATACAGAAGATGGTGAAAGATTCTAGGACTTGCTAGGAGATCCTTTCCATTAACAAAATTAGTAATCCATCCAAAGTAGACTTGATCATTTATTAACCAGAAAGAATAATTTTATAGTAGAATAAAAAGTCCCGTAAATTTTATGCTCTTATGTTAATTACTTCATCTCTCTGTCTCACATACATTCCCTTTGTGCTCAAGAGAGATTTCATTAAAACTTTATGTCTGTGATAAAGATAATAGTTACCTGCTGTGAAGAAATACTCTAGAGCTGGATTAATAATTTTGTATTTAGAATTAAGACTACTAATGAAAAGATGTTACGATCAGCTCAGCCAAACTCTCTGTTAATTTTAAGAGATCTTACAGCTTTATTTTTGAGGAAGATGGTATCTAGGGAAGACTGAGCTGGACAATTGTTATCCTTAGTCTTATTTTGTGAGTGGCTCCTAAATAGTGTTATATGCATTATGAAGTTGTTATCTACTTCCCACCTATAAATTCCTTTTAGCAAATGCCCAAAGATGTGAGCTAGGATAATCATGACTGGAAATGATGTAAATTCATTGTGGAAAATTTATCACAGCTACAAAAGACAAATTTGGAATCAATACTAAGTATTAGTAAATATGCAATAATTGGAAAAGCAGACATGGCAGAGGAATATTTAGATACCTTCCAGATGTAAACTATCATGCTACTGAGACCTTCCCAAATATGTTCGGATAAAGTGAACCAGAAATTGTGATGGAGAAAGATGAGAGAGACTAACATAAGGCAAATATTCTTTCAAATCTTTTGGAAAAGAAAATTGATGTATAAGGACCCCAGGAAAAAAAAGAATAGCACAAGTCTCAAGGGGTTAGATACCTTGCTTGAAGACTACTTCAGAGTGGGCGGGGTGATACTAAACCAGTTGGCCTCTTCATGTTGCGGTCTGAAATGTGAGCTCTGAATGCATGCCTTTATCTGGGAAGGAGACTGAGGCCAAAAAAGACTCTGCTTACCAGAAAAAATTATTAACCAGAAAAAAAGCTGTCCTGGAAAAGAAAGCCTTGAAAATACGTTTGGTAGCATCCAACCTATGGGAACAATGGTGTTACAAACTACAGCCTCATGTGTAACATTGGATTTTCTGTGATTCCGTGGATCTTTGTCTTCCTAGATGAAGATCTTGAAAAAACTGGTTGATATGGTAGCCCAACTCTCCACAGCAAGCCAAATACTGGGATAGGCAATGGAGGCAGCAGGGAGAAACACTGGGAGCAGCAACACAGTCCAGACTAGTTTTATCAGAGCAGACTCTGCCATGCACAGGCATCAGGTTTGGGAGTTGGTATGTTTTGGCAGAGTGGGGAAGACAGTTGGCACTGGGCATTGGGGGAATCATGTGTTGCCCTCCTCTCCCAGAACACCAACAACACCAGCTGCAGCTGCCCAGTCAGATGAAGACTGACTAAAGAAGAGATTCCAAGTTTGGCGAGACAAGCAGCAGCCAGCAGCACTGCTAACTAGCCGTAGAGAGCAGAGACAGCTGCCTGCACAGGTGTGCCCACTGCCAAGGCTCAGCAGCCCATCCCATGCCCAGTAGTTCTAGATTGTGATTTGTCAGAGTCTCCAGAATTTGATTCACTTTAGGGTAAAGTCATCTTTAGGATAAATCCACCAACCTCATCTGTTCTACATAAGAGATGAGCTTGGCTGGGCATCTGAGGAAATCTTGCTTGCAGAAGTAATTCAGACTGACTTTTATATGAACAGTTTGCAGTTTCTTGTTGACTGAAAATTGGCTGAGACATTGTAAACAATGTGTAGTGATTAACAGCAGTGAATCAAGCCACAGGGAATGGCCAAAGGGACTAGAGTTTCATCTTCCTCTGCATTTTTAATCATAATTAAACCCAAACATTTCAAAGATCATAAACTCAAATTTCCTCACTACGAACAGTAAGTTTTGCCTTCCCCTACTAGCAGAATAATAAAAAGACAAAAAGGCAGGCTAAAAAATTAAATGGGATTCGCATCTGAAAACAGTAACCTGGCACTTGGCGAAAGCGGTTTGAAATGCTTATTCTGGGAGAGGGAAGAAAGAAATGAGTCATCCACCAAACACCTTGTAGGAGTAACAGGAGTCTTCCAAACAAATGCTGACAAAAATCCAACATTATTTTTGACTTATTTTTACATATGTACACACAGACTTCCCCCCACCTCCTGTGCCCTTCCTATATGGAAACAAGTTCACTTCCTCTGCAGGGCTGTGACAGGTGTTTTGTGCAAGCACAGGTGAATGGACCCTACCTCAGGTATCAGATCTTCCTTGAAAGCTACTGGCTAGCTGAATATGAATTATTTCTCTCACATTACCTATGGACTGACGAACATCAGATAAAATACAGACGAGTTCTGGGAGAGCTTTTCTTAAATCAGGAGAAACAGCTTGGAAACCCTGTGCATCATTCCTGCTTCACTTCCCCTGGTGCTCAGCCATGATTCTGGGCTCCATGCATAGGTACCAGAATGATGGGCACTCACTGCTAAACATTCCTCCTGTGTTCCCTGCAATGAGTTCTGGCAGTCCTCAATCAGGTTCCTGAGGGACTAGGGTGTGTAGCCTGCCCTGAGATGAGAAACCTCACTGCTACCAGTTTGCAGCTGCAGGAGAGGAATCCTGGTGTCCTACTTCTAGCTAGGCACGGCCTCTTTAGATCATGGAATCATAGAGTGGTTTGAGTTGAAAGGGACCTTTAAAGACCTTCTAGTCCAACCACTGTGTAATAAACAGGAACATCTCCAACTAGACCAAGTTGCTAACAGCCCCATCCAAACTGACCTTCAGTGTTTCCAGGGATGGTTTATTCACCACTTCTCTGGGTAACATGGTCCAGTATTTCATCATCCTCATTGTAAAAAATATCTTCCTTATATCTGATCTAAATTTACCCTCTTTTAGTTTAAAACCATCACCTCTTGTCCTATCACAACAGGCTCCGCTAAAAGTCCTTCCCCATCTTTCTTATAAGCCCCCTTCAAGTACTGGAGGGCCACAATAAAGTCACCCCAGAGCCTTCTTTTCTCTGGGCTGAACAACCCCAACTCTTTCCAAGTTTCTTCATATGAGAGGTGTTCCATCCCTCCCGTAATTTTTGTGTCTGTCCTGTGCTGAGGGCTCCAGAACTGAATGCAGTACTACAGGTGCCAAAGGCACTATGTAGGAGGCACAAAAGCATGACTGTAGAAGACTCAGTGTTGAATGAGAAACTGTGGGTATATAAGTCCATCTACATCTGATTTTAAAGCTCTGCATGGCCACAAGCTGTGTTCCAGCACATCACCACTTTTCCTGATTTTCTGTTGTGATTTGTCAAGAGCAGAGTGAAAAGGTGTAAGAAGTGATAATGTGCCTTGTATTCGCTGGATGTGTTATATGAAAGATGAAGGTAGTGATACCAGTTTCCTTTTAGCTAGCTGGCTTTCCCCAGATGAGGAGAATATAGCCTGGACTGGAGCAGGAAAACCTGTGTGCTGCTTGAATGAGGGCTTACTGCTATGGGAACAGAAATAGAAGAGCTTCTTAAATACCAAAGTGATGTTTGGTGGATGGTCTCTGAGCCTGGGTTGGTCCTACCATGGCCACTGATTGGAAAAACTGTTGTGGCAAGATCCTTGTCATGTGTTTTCCCTTTTCCAGTGTTGAGAGAACCTCCTCATTGTCCCTAGTGGGGTGTAGGGAGCAGATCCTTCTTGTACCTCTCCAGGCAGCTCCCATATCTGTGCTGTAAGGTGCTTGGCAACGTGCTGCTTTGCCCCAGCCGTGGTGTGCTGAGGCTTCGCAGGCACTGCTGCCACGATTCTAGATAAGCGTGTCAGTCAGGAGTGCAAACAGCTAAATCACATCTTGAGAAATTAAAAGGAGAAGGGTTTTTCAAACAACAAAATTATATAAACATTGTAAAATGAGCTTTAATAGTGTGGTTCTATGACCTCTAATATGAATTAAACAAATTGGTTTTACACCCACCTATGGAATAAGACTTGATTAGTTGTAACTCTTTCTTCTGTTTCGCTAAATATTATGACTGTCAACAGCATGACAAGAGCTTTTGTTTCATGAAGAGACAGCCAACTATTGAGAAGCATTTGCTAAGCAGTGAGACTTAAGAAGATTCATTTTTTTCAAAGCCTATGATACTCATGCAGTGGAATTAATGGTTCTCAGGTCTAATGAGTTTGTAAGGCTTTCTGCTCATGGAAGGATGCTGAGATGTTATTCTTGTGGAGCTTGTATGTTTGTGGCCAATCTCCCTGTGGTGTCCTGGCAATACACTAGGCAAGGCACTGCAGAAAAGCACCTCACAGGTTATCAGCTAGAAATGGGAGTGCTAAAAGAAGTGTTGTACTCAAATCAATTCCAGTAAACAGGTTCTCTTCATTCATTGTAAAACTAGAATTCAGTTTACATTTACATCGTACACTAGATTATATGAGATGATCATCAAGTAGAAAATAATCGTATGAGGTCTCAGTTTCTGTTTCTCCGTGTAGACCTCCTTGTCACACATTTCCAATTTACCTGTTCCACTGAAAAGTTGGTTAATGGGACTAGCCTTGTGAAAACAAAAGCCAAACTGTCCCTGGTCTGAACGGTAAACAAACACAACAGACCTGGCAATATGTGGGTCTGGGTTGTGACTTTCTTCCTGGGACAGGAGAAGTATCAACTTTACTCTGAATGTTTCTTCTGCTGAGCCTCTGCCCCTCTCTATACTCTGTAATCTGCATTGGAAAAGGTTAGGAGAGGGTTATGCCTGTGCCTGCCTCTTACAGAAGACCTGTGGGAGATAAAGAATCTGCAGAGAGACAGGAAGAGGCTGTGGGCTGCCCCATGAGTAAGGAAGAAATGAAGAAATTTTTTTTTTACAATGTCAGATTTGTTTCGTTACCTTTTACATTTGTTTATCAACTGTAAGAACGTTCCACTTCATAAAATGGGCTGCATAAGACATGATAGCAGCAGGGGGATTGTGACTATGTTTCCCCATGATGTTATACTTTCATGGGTGAAGTTCCTTAAGGTTAATAAGTTGCCTGCTTGCACCTTTTCTTTTCCGTTTTCCCTTTCCTATCATGGCAGCTTATTATATGTTAATGCTGCTGACATTACCAGAACGTCCAGGACCTGATAAAGCGCAGATCCTTTTTACTGTCTAGAAATAAAATAAAACCAGAGAGGTTCCTTTGTCCACTGGTACATTACCTATAGCAAGGTCCCATAGCACTGTCCCTCCTGGAAGGGATGTGGGGCAGCAGGCGTGCCTGTACTGTCCAACAGGGCTGTAGAACAGAGTGTAAACCTGCATGGAAATTCACACATCTACATGTTTTCATAGGCTCTCCATGATCATATTTCACTGATAAGTTGATGAGGAGATCAAAACGTGTATCAGAGGCAACATGAGAAAATGCTGCATTTCCAGTGTCCTAAATTGTTAAATTAGAAAGCATTTGTTCCACTTGATATTTTTTATTAAATTTAAAGAACAAGTGAAAAAAACTTCAGTTTCTCTGCAAGGAAGGTCAAAGTCTTGTAGAAATTGTCCTGTACAGGGATATTTTTGACCAGCAGAAAATTTTCTGGTTTAATGCAAATTTTCTGGTAATAATGCAAATTTGACAATATAAACTACAGAATTACTTCAATGAGCTATTTTATGACCTTGTGTTCTACAGAGCTATCCAACATAGTTAACCTTTTTTCTGGTAGGTGGCTATACAGAGGAAATATGCTGTGACAGCTAGGGGATTCGTCTATATTGATACGTAAGTGATTATTTAGGGTTAGTGAAGATGTTCATGTTACCTTAGTGATGGCTTCCTTGGATTTTTTTGGTAGGCATTCACAAGAATTTGGATTGGGGCTTCACATGGAGCTTCTGGGACAGAATAAGCTGGGCTACAATTCCAGTGGTAAGATACGAGCACAGTCACCTGTATTTATCCTCTACTGAATGCTTCTGGTTCCTTCCTACAGTACCTGCTCAGTCTAGTTCATAAAGACCCCCATTCATTGAAAAGTCTCCAGAACTAACTCACATGAGTTTTCTTGGATGGGAATTTGATTGATCAATACACAACCCCCCAGAAATTTGTGTTCATTATTTCTTTGAGAACTTGTCCAAGCCGGCAGGTAGTATCTGCTACTTTTTCTGTCTGCATGAGTAGTGGTTGCCTGACACATAGATTTACTAGCTACTTAAAGTAGGTGTTTATATTCTGATAATGGAAAGATGTTTCAAATAGAAAGCAAGTCATTTTCTCCGAGCTTATTTTCTTTCATGCTAAGGATTTTTTAGCCTGTAATGATGTTGGGAAGCAAGAAAATCAATGGAAAATATCTTATTTCCTCTGTTCAGAATATCTCACCATTTTGCATTCCCCGTGCCAGCTGTGACATGCTTAGAGGCTGAGAGAGCCATGAAGAGGTAAGCACCTGCTGGGGGCGAGGGACATGGCCAGGAGCTGGTTGTAGAGGAGCCAAGCTGAGCTCTCACACAGCTTATGCTCTCTCACAACCAAACTCTATTCCAGTCTACCATTGTATTCAAATACAACAATACCCTACATCCTTCTCCCCTTGGAAAAGATGATACCAAAGTTTAGGTGTTAGCTGTGGAGAACTCGTCAGTTTGAACTTCTTTTGATCAAGAGGAGCACCATACTTTTCTCAGCCCAGGTGAGTTGATGTGACATAGCCTAGGTAGATGCTGGTGCTACAACTGAAAAAGACTATCCAGTTTACCCCACAGCCTAGATCGCCAAAGCATGGTTATACTTTAAACTGCTCACAAAAAATATTTCTGGTGCTGTTAATCTCATCCTGTATAGCTTTTTCTGATACTCCACTTTATCCCTGACATCCAGTGCCATCTCAGCTCCTGAGAGATCACCAATTTCATAGAATCATAGAATCACCAAGTTGGAAAAGAATTCCAGGATCATTAAGTAGAACCATTCTTATCTGCCACTAAACAATGATCCTGAGTACCTCATCTACCTGACTCAACCACCTCCCTGGGCAGCCTGTTCCAGTGCCCAGTGACTCTTTCTGTGAAATTTTTTTCAGTGATATCCAACCTGGACCTCCCCTGGTACAGCTTGAGGCCATTCCCTCTTGTCTTGTCCCCTGTCACTTGGGAGAAGAGGCCAGC
This sequence comes from Piaya cayana, assembly GCA_013389865.1. Classification (NCBI taxonomy): domain Eukaryota; kingdom Metazoa; phylum Chordata; class Aves; order Cuculiformes; family Coccyzidae; genus Piaya; species Piaya cayana. The sequence goes on from WAAB01003723.1 coordinate 522,446, forward strand.
ACCCTCCTCTC
>WAAB01003723.1:522600-551414 GCA_013389865.1 Piaya cayana
AAGTGCAGGACCCGACACTTGGCCTTGTTAAACCTCATGCCATTGGTCTCAGCCCAGCAGTCCAGCCTGTTCAGATCCCTTTGCAGAGCCTCCCTACCCTCCAGCAGATCCGCACTGCCACTCAGCTTAGTGTCATCTGCAAACTTGCTAAGGGTGCACTCGATGCCTTCATCCAGGTCATTGATGAAGACATTGAACAAGGCTGGACCCAGCACTGAGCCCTGGGGAACCCCACTCGTGACTGGCCTCCAACTGGATTTAACACCATTTACCACCACCCTCTGGGCCCGGTCATCCAACCAGTTTTCCACCCAGGAGAGCGTGTGCCTGTCCAGACCAGAGGCTGACAGTTTCCAAAGCAGAATGTTATGAGAAATTGTGTCAAAAATGATTTAGAGGTCAGAGGTTCGAGACAGCAGTTGGTGCAGATGTGCTGCAAGTGAGGGTTTGTTGTTGTGGCACAGGCAGGCTCTCAGTCCCTGGCCATGGGGTGGCCAGGGGGTTGTAGCTCCTCAGGAGAAGCAGGATCAGCCTTGTTGCCAGGGACTGCTGTAACACAGCTAACTTTGCTTATAAAACACCCTAGCTCTTGGCTATTATTAAGAAAGCAACATTTTTCAAAAGGACTTACCTTCTTTGTTTAAAGGTTTTAGTTGACTGCCGTTTATAAGATTATATGAATGAAGGAAGAAAAAGCTTAAAAAATGCCTCAAGTTTACCCTCCATAGCATGGAAATATGTCTGCACTATCTACAAGTGCTCCTTTGTTTTGGAATCCGGATCTTTGACTTCCTTTTGGACTATTCTCCACTGGAAATGAGTACTTGCTGCCAAAAATTGTCCACCTTTTCCTGAAAGATTCAGTATTAATAGTTCTGACAGAACATCTTGTTCCTGTGCAGTGCAGGAGTTGGTCTAGCAGTTGGTCCTGAGCAGGGATACAAAACGCAGTCACATAACTTCTGTTTTGAGATTAAATATCTGCAGTTTAACAGAAAAAAAGTCTGACTTATGCCAGCATGTACCTCCTGAAATCAGGAGGAAAGTGTTGGTGTTAAAGGTGTAGCAGATTGTGGTGCTTAATTTTGCTTAAGGAAACAAGCGATTTTTATTAAAATCCAGTGGTAGTTTGGAGTATCTTAGAAATGCAGTTATGATGTTTCAAATCCCCAGAGAGGGATTTTCTCACCCCTCTCTCTGACCTCCTGCCTGTCTGGGCAGCCCCGCTACTGACTCCCTGCTGCCTGAGTGCTGCTTGTGTGGCTTGTCTTGCAGATCTGCAGCAGGATGGGGACCCACCAGGGACCCCACTGTACCCATGTCAGGGACCTCTATAGATGCCTTTGCTGAAATACCGTCAAGCTTAGATGCTCTTGACCTAGCACATGTAACAGTAATGATCTCAGTCTTGGCTAAAAGTTCCTCATGACATCTTCTAATTTATTCTTTCTTGGTTTCCATTGTTTGATTTCAGTTGCTATTTTTTATTAGTCATTGTAGCCATGTGACAGGGAATGAATGATGTTTGATAAGGGTTATTTGTTTCTTTTGGTAGGCAATTTATATTCTCACAAGACTTTTCCCAAGTAGAGCTCAGTAATTAATCCTGTAGACTGTAGTGCAGTAAGTGAAAAGGCGTTTTGTACACTGTGACACCAACAGCTCCCAAATTTTTCAGACCATTTTACTTTGCTCTGTATCTGTGCTTCTTAGGTGGCTGTACACAAACATTGCTATATATCATGTGGTTTTCATAGTAATCAAGCAATATTGTAACACTCTGCTGGGTAAAGATTTCTCTGCCTGTACCTAAAATGTTTCCTCACTCTCTCTGTGACTGGAATAATTCTATAATATTAATTTTTACATCTCTCTTAACTTTCCCTAAATTAATGAAGTGGATCAATACATGAGTTCAGGCAGGCTTTCAACTGCTGGTATATGTTGTAGAAAACTGGGCCAGACTTACAGGATTTGTAAAATTCAATTATTTTTGTCACTATTTTTTTTAAGACTTACTCACTACCACAGTGTCATTCCCAGTTTGGGATTTGGCTTCTGTTCTACAAGTTAAAATAAGTTCATAATAAAGTCAATAAGTCAATAAAAACTTATTTTGTACCTATTGAGTGAGAAAAATCAGAAAGAAGATGCCTGGAAAATTTAAACCTGAGAACATAAAATCTGCTTTAACGAAAATAACCATAATCTTTTTTTCTTATCTTGAATTTTTATTTATAGAGAATCTTCTCTAAAGAAAAAAGCTTGATAATAATAAAAATCAAAGCAGCAAGAACTGTCTGAGAAGGGATATAAAGTGGATAATGGTTGAGGGTAGAGAAAAACTGTGCTTGGTTCTGTGGGTAGCTCTGAAGTTGTGTTGATTCTGGCCTTGTTTCTGAAGAGGACAACTGGAGATGAATGCACACAAAGCAGAAAGAGGGACAGAACAAGAAGCACAAGGCTGTGCTCTGGCTCTGGTGTTTACAGTTCACGTATTGCAGATACAGGAGCATTATGAAGGTGTTTCAGAAGAAATGCCCATGGCCCCACCATTCGTTTCTCGGGTGCATGAGCTGGTGCCTTTTAGCTAGAGATATGTTAACTGATTGGCAGAAATGCTGAATGACTGCAGGAATGACAAGTTTGTCATGACAAGATAGGCCAATAAAAGCATGTTTCTACAAGATCAAATGGTAAATTAGGAAATAGAAAGCAGGGGTAAACTTCTTGGCAGGATTTGGTGACAGGGGAAAGAGAAGATCTTACATGCAATGTTTATGAAGCAAGTCACAGTGTGTAGTCACCCGTGAGGGTGTGTTGGAGACCTGCTGATGACAAGAGCTGCAAGACTGAGTTTTCAGCTTTTCTTACTCATGCCTGGGCATCTTTTTTTTTTTTTTTTTTTTTTTTTTTTTTTTTTTTTTTTTTNCAGCACCTGGCAGAATAGAACAGCATTTTGCTATTTGCAGCTTCTTATAAACTCAACCTGTTTGCAGCCCTCTGTATATTTGTCTTATCTCTTCTGTCTCTGCAAACACCTTCTGAGCAGCACAGTGCCAGTGTAGCCAGATGTTTTGTACAACACTGCAGAGCATCCCACTCCCAGGTACAAGAGCACATCTCCACTGCTGATTTCACTGGAAGCCTGGCTGAGACAAGAGAGAAAACAGCAGGGTAAAGTAGATCTATAATATAAAAATAGTGCCACTTTTCACCATGGGAATGAAGTCTCAGAAGGATTTATTTGACTGCAGTGAGTGCATCTTCAGCTGGAATATGGTGCTTCTTCCACCTGTCTGGAAGTGAGATTGGCCTCACAGCGTGCATGTGGGAATGATGCAGGCTCCAGGATAGGCTTGACCTCACTCCATTTTGGGTCCTTACAGGCCATATGTCTCCCTCAGACAATGCTGACATGGAGACACACGCTCGCTGATCTGCCAACCCACCTTTTTCTTTATTTGCAGTAATTTCCAGAAGCATCAAAGTAGCCTTTGGTGGAACCTTATCCATCTTCCTTGTAAAATCTCCTGTTTAGCTAAGTTGTTTTCCACAAAGTCAAGTTCACGTAAATCTTCTTCCCTGCACTCCTGTATTGGTGAATTTATTTTTATTCATTTTAGAAACAAGAGATAAAAGAAGCTTACAAAATTATCAACAAGTAAGAGACAAAAAGAAATGAAGAAGCCATTTATTAGTTAACCAATATACAAACAGGCAGAAGGATGATAATTTTATTGTAAAAGCCAATGTTTCAGCGTAATGTTAGCCAAAATAGTCTGCTGTCTGCATCCCTGATGTACAAGTAGCTCTGCAATATGGCTACTGGGTGATGCTCTGACAGTATTTAAAACATACTTGTAACATTAGATGGAAAATCTCTCGAGTTAGGACCTGCTTTATTATAATTATGAGAAATAAATGCAAGATATCTGTGTTCTCAGTTTGGAGGGGGATATCCTTTGGCATCTGCACGGCCCTGCTCATATGGGTGGGAGATGCAATCCTAGCCAGCAGGGAAGTGTGAGGGTACAAGTCTGTGGACACTGCCTGGTGGCAGTGCTAAAGGTCACCCTTAATCCTGAACTGTCTGCTGAGGAAGTGGTTTTCAATTTCAGGAACAAGAAAACCAAACAATTGAACAATCATTTTGGGTTCATGTCTCCTCTGTGAAAAGTTTGAAACTTCCATTTGCTGGACAACTCCAGAGGTCACTTCCAACCCCTGCCTTTCTGTAATTCTGTGATTCTGTAAAGTTGAGAGAGAGAAAACATGCAAGCAAATGCTGATTTTTTGCAAGGATCCCATAATGTTCTCAGCTGCAATCCAAGTAAGTAGACTCTCTGACTCGGTCCCTTTCAGTCATGCAGATTATGTTTCTAAATGTCAAGTAATTCATACAGCTACACAGTAATTATACTTACCTATGTTTGCACATACAGCCACATAATATGTGATTGCATCACTTACCCTTATCCTCTATTTTAATGTGGGCATAGTTATATGCATCTGTCTGTGAAGAGAGGAGAAGAGATGAAGGATACTGCAACTGAAAATGTTTACATGTGTATAATCAATATCAGAAATTTGAATCCATATCTACTTTACTGTGTCTTTCTTCTAACAGTAAACTCTTGGGATTTGTAACACTGTGGTTGAGAACAAGGAAAATTGATCACATCCTGCACGACTTTCAAAGAGTGTACACTGGTAGGCGCTCCTGAGTACTATGGTTTTCTATCTGTCAGCCTCTGTGGGTTCCAGATGGAATCAGTCCTTAGTCTAATAGATTACTCTCATATCCTCATCAAATATTTTTTGTCTTTTAAAATTATTTTTTATTTTATTCACACAGTTACTCCTATCATGGGAGTGGATGCTCTTCCTGAAGTGCAAATACTTCTCATAGGTATAGGTACAGAGGTGCCGGTGAGGCAAGAAGAGTCCTCTGACTCCAAGCTGAGTTTTCCTTCATAGATGTTTTATGAACAATCCTTCTGTTTCTGTAGAGGTGCTAGAAATGCAAAAATTGGCAAAGAACCTTCTTCTAGGAAATCTCATTTTTAGCTGACTGGTGAAATGCAGTGTGTTGGCTGTTTATCATAGGTTATTTAATATATGGTCTAAAAGAGTGCTTCCTGAATAGGTGCTGAACTCTCCTCTCTGACTACTGCCTCATGGAGGATCCCTGTTGGCAGGTGTGCTGGTGAGAGCCCTGCAGGAAATCACAACTTGTACAGCACAAGCACGGTAAGAAGAAAACATCACAGGTCTGAAGGTGTCCTGGCTTCTTCTTAGGGCAGTTACTCCCCCAAGAAAGCTGTTGTGTTCTTGTCTGCTGCCACAGAAAGCATGGAGGGAGGTAAAGCCAGGTGCTTTTCCCCATTGTCCCTAGATAATTATCCTAAATCAGCAAAATATTTAACAGCATCTTTAATTTTTTGAACAGGTCTGTTACCTAATGCAAAAACCATTGATGGGACTTAAAGATTAAAATGGAAAGTATCAATGTCTGGAAAAAAAAGAAGGTAAACCGGTATGTTCCTGTTTGGAGAAGAACAGGGGAGAGAGGAGGTGAAAGAAATAATCTTGCAGTGAATCCCTCACTTTATGTAAATAACATTAATTCAGTTTTTCATTGATTGAACTGTTGCAGATCTGAAATGCGTCATGAATCATTCCTACATACTAAGATTCCCATCATGTCAGTAGGAGTATTTACATATTGTTTTCCCAAGTAAACAAAAAAATGATGGTTTCTGAATGGCTGTGCAGTTTACTCAATGTTTGGATATATTTGTTTTTATTACAATGGTGTTGATACCTCCATTATTTTTGTTCTTCAAGGGATGAGTTACTCCTATCTTGCTATTTACTATTTTGTCAGGTCTTTCCTAGAGGAGGTTTCTCTGGAGTGTATTTATCTTTCAATTAGCAATGTTTTCTCTGCAGCCCTACTGATTAGTTTATTTTACCTCAGCACTGAACAAGCTGAATATATAAGATGGCAAATGTAGGAGTGAAACAGCAAACACAATTCAGAACACTTTTTAAGCATTATTATCCCTGATGCTTTCCTGGATTCTGCCTATAAGCCTTTTGTACAGTTTTTTCCAATGGTCTGGGGATCTTGCACTTTGCAATACATACTGCAGTGCTACTTTCTGTCCGAGAGCTGCGCAGAGACATTGTGACTCTATCTGTACACATTGCTTCCATCTTACTGACAGGAATATTAATTGCAGTGTGACCAAATTTAAAAACACATCTTTGTGTCTAAACGTAGGAAAAGAAAACCCCACAAAGTTTCTACACCTCTCACTCAGGTGGGGACCAGGGTGCGGAGGTGCTTTTGGGAGGTTCACTGAGTGCATATCCAAATGTTTAGCTGTTGGGTTCTTGTTTTCCATGCTCAGCCCCAGCCAATGAGGAGCAGGGCTGCTGAGCTGCTGCAGGCTGTACAGCCCATTCACTTTGATACCACACATTTTGACTGCTTGGGCCATCTAAGTGACCCTTCATTTGTTGACCCAATCTAGTCCTTCAGCCAGGACTTCTGCAAGGAACAGGCTTCAAGCCTTGGAGGGCTACTCTAATTTGGGAAGATACATCGTCTTAGAAAGTTAATGTTTACCCATTTTCATTGTATCATTAGCCTTGAAAATGCAGACTAATCAATTAGGGACAGCAATCCTCACCTGTGGGACCTCTCAGCGCCGCACTCTTTCTTAGGCTGTCCCTATGAGTCCATGTGTAACCGTAGTTCCCCTAGCCACTCTCCGTCCTGCTCCCAAGCCTTTTCTAGGCCACCATTTCAATATTCTGTCACTGAATAATAATAAAAAGTCTTAAAGTTATTCCATGGTTTGCGGTTGCCTTGCTGGGCCTCTCTTATATATCTCTCATTTCAACTGCTCTGGGCATTCCTTTGAAATGCTCACAGCATTTCTGAGTCTCATTCAGTTGTTGTGCAGATGGTGCAGAGCAGCAGTATGCTGGTGATGTTCTGGGGCTGCGCTGGGGCTGTTGCACTGTGCTGAGCACACCCTGAAGCCAGGTTTGATGATCATGATGCAGATACTGCTGAGGGAGTGAAGCTCTCAGCAAAGCATACTATGGGAAGCCTTTGTGAAACAGAAGTTGCAAGCTTTGTTTACAATACGCTTGAACAGAGCTTTCATCTTTTGAATGCAGGTCCCTGCAAAGGCAAAATTTGATGCTCTTCCATAGCTACAGGAGTAACAATCTTATGTTATGGGGCAGTGTATTCTGTGTACGATCCACCACACTCTTAGGAGCAGGCACCCTGCTGAGAGCGGGATTTTGCAAAGCACCTGAGATGCATCATAGCAACTCTGGATCCAGGATCCTTGTCAAAACCAGAGGTTTTTACTGGAGAGCTCATCCAGCTGTGATCTTTGGCAGCCAGACAGTTTGTTACTTTTACAGTATCTTTGCTCCCCACAGGACACAAAATATATCTTCAAATAGACAAGCCACTGTTGGGTGGATGGACACCGAAATCTGGGCTGGCACTGCAGGCAAAAGCAAATTATGTCCTGAAAGCTGCTCTTTGCAGGGACATCAAAACCATCACAGTCTCACCTGTCTGCATGATTCCATCAGCATTTCATCACCTTTATTTTCATCCAGATTTATTATAAATAGTGGTGCTGCTTTCTTAGTGCATTTTGTTCTACTCCTTCTCTCTGCTTCAAAGGCATTTTGGATAAACAACCTTATTTTAATAAAGCAGATGGAAACCTTTTTATAGCTGTCGAGGCACTGGCAGTATGCACACTCCACAGTTAGATCTGTGCTCTGCTGTGCTAATGAAACATCCAAAGACACTGAGGTGTTGGATATAACCCATTCCACTTCAGAAAGGTTGGATTCTCTAGGTCATAACATTGCTGAACTAGTTTTACAACTGCTCCAGAGGTAACACTGATCAACTTGTATTGATTTCTCTTGCTTCTTCTTAGGAGCTCTTATTTGGAAGCTGACAGTAAGGCAAAGCTGTTAGACCTCCTCAAGGAGGGCACTGAGAAACACCAGTGCTCTGGGAACATGTACATGCCCACCTTCTGTCAGTACCACTGTTCTGGCCTAGGCATTACATGTTCCCATTCGTGGAATGATGCTCATCTTGTGCTGGAGCCTCAGCAGTAGCACTTGGACAGCTGCTGCTTTTGTGGAAGTGCCTCTTGTAGTGCAGGACATTTAGCACCAGTGGTACAGGAGGCCACTGTGTCCCTCTTTTTCCATTTCCTTCATCCCTGTCAGCAGCTGCAGATTTCTGACCTTCTCCATTCCTGCAAAATTGAATTCTGGCCCTCAACAAAAAGAGACTTGCTAGGAGGATGCATTACTAAACATGTCTGCATGGCTTATTTTAGTTAATTTCTGCCTTTTTGCATGCATCCTTCTGAGGTAGCTAACCTTATTTCTAGAAAAAATAATACTCCTCAGTCAAACATTAGTTTATGTAGCAGATGTGCTGATGAAAGGCTGGCTTCAGAGCTGCAGTGTGTTCTAGGCTCTCAGAAGGACACTCAGCTTCAGCTTGGCTGCTTAAGTTGTGCCCTGGATGCCTGCAGATGCACCAGGAGAAGATTCAGCTTCATGCACTGTCTGCATAGTTCTGGACTCCCTGCCTTGCATAAGTAGAAGCAGCACCAGCATGCTCACCTTGGGCAGACATTGTGTGTGCTTCAAAGGCTACACCAGCCTCATGAGCCTGGATGTCTGTCTCTGAGCAGATTTTATGCTTGGTACTACTCAGGGTGTCCCTTTGGCGCATCCTGGGAAATGCTCAGGTGCTGTGAGAAGGGTTTTTAGTGTTGCATTTACATGTCTGTTCCCAGAAAGCAGCTGTTTTGAAAGGTAGTTTGGAAAGTGGGGTTCTCCAGGCAGTACAGAATGAAAGCTCAGGCTAACAACGAGGCACCACCGTTACAGGGATCTGACACTGCTGCTCTGGCCATGCTCACTTTCTTCAGACCATACTAATTAGGTGTAATGTCATTATGTGATACCCAATCACCCTTCTCTTATCAAATTCCATTTATAGGAGATATAACTTGGGCACTGGAACAGGCTGCCCAGGGAGGTGGTTGATTCACCTTCCCTGGAGGTGTTTAAGGCACAGGTGGACAAGGTGCTAAGGGGCATGGTTTAGTGTTTGATAGGAATGGTTGGACTCGATGATCTGGCGGGTCTCTTCCAATCTGGTTATTCTATGATTCTATGATTCAGATTCCCTCTCATCAAGCCTCTTCAGCAATTTTGCTACTTCAAGCCCTCCAAGAGGACCGATGTGCATCCCTGAGATCTCAAAGCGCTGGGCTGAGTTGGAGGGAAAGACTTGCTGTTTCTGGGGCCAGGCTTTCAAATGCAGTTTAATCATCTGGCCTGCACTTGTTTGAGGATAAAAGACAAGGGGAAGCATAGATAAAAACATTGTTATTTTGTCATATGAAGTGGCTTGAGGTAACTTTAATGTTTGCTTACTTGCCCATCAGAGAAGCATTATAAATTTCCAGCTTTGTCAGGAAAATATTACATTTTTCACTGCTGATTACCCTCCTGGTGTGAACTGCATAATTTCTTGCTCAGAAGATGATTACTGTAGCCGTCTATTTTCTGGTTAAACTGGTGTAAATAAAACAATTACACTGAAATGACTGAATTTTCTCTTTAATGTTTAGAGAACAGATGCAGAACACACAGTTCATTAAAACAAATGTTTCTCCTCCCAATCAAATTTATACTAGAAAATGATCAACAAAAATATACTTTTTTGCTATCTGTCTGGGGAGAAAAACATAACAAGGCCATATGCTATATATACATCCTTATTTTATGGGGCATTCATGCAAGCAAATGATCTTCTGTTCTGTGCTGGGGGACATGGGGTTGTCCCTTTATTCTGGCTGAAGGGAATAACTTGAATAACTCAAACAGTGTTCAAGTTAATTTTTTTTTTCCACTGATAAGGAACCACAAGGAAGGTGAAGGGCAAATGACAGTGCAGATGCCACTAGGGTTGTATTGCTTCTCTTTGGGGGTAAATATGGAAATGAGAGGAGGTCTGAGTAGGAAATCCCCTTTGCTAGCCACTTCAGGGCTGGATACATGATCAGAGAGTTCCCAATCCAGCTGCTCTAGGGTTGCGATGGGCAAGCAGAAAACTAACTGATTTTGAGCGCACAATTACACATCTGCTTTACTCCTTTGATGAAGGCTTGTATGGCTCGGCTGTGCTTCTTTTGGTGTTAATTTAATTCTCATTGGTCTTTCATTGTAAGTCAGGGCAACAGACATCAGTTCCTTGCAGGATGATAAATAGCGAACAGCCACTCTCGCTGCCCTGCAGAACCTAAGTTTCCTTTGCAGCTGTGGTTAGGCTAAAGATGCCATCCTCTCATTTCTTATGGTGCAGTTTTCCTGTATTGGGCAGCAATGCAGAATCCCTTAATACATTTTAGACCCCGCTTCAGCAAATCAAGACATGAAACTGCCTGCTTGTGACAAGTTTCTGGGTAGGTGAGAAGCTGGTGACATTTGCTCTGCCTGTTAATTAAGTGAAATGTCTTCTCCTAATGTTGCCAAAGTGTTTATTGGTTTCCAGGGACTGCTTGAGATGAGATTTCCAGCAAGGAGAGCTGATGCTTCCCTAGTGTTGAAGGGTCATAAATGATCAATTTCCTTGTGAAATATCTTTGCTGTTGGTCATCTGGGGCTGATTAGTGTGAAATAATATAGAGTTACACACTAGAGAAGTATCACAACTCTTATCTTTCTACTTCAGCAGCAGGATATTTTGTGTCTTCCAGTGGATGACATGGAAATAAATGGCCATTTACTATTCTTCTTGTCCCTCTCTGCCTGCCCTCCATCTATGTCATTATTATATTAATGCTCATATGATTTTTCAATCCCTTTCTATAGCTGTATCAGAAAAGGTACAGTTGGAATTTCAAACCAGACCTGTACAGGGAGGTGTTTCATTACTTCCACATACCATATCAAATGACATGATTTTGATCAAATTTTGCTAATATCAATACATTTCCATGTGTAACTGCAAAATGCAGGAATGGAGCCAGTGGTCATCAGGGGACATGCAGCTCCTTGTAGGGCATGGGCTTTTCCAGCTGCAAGGCAAAACCATCTCTTCCTTCCTTCCCTCTTATATCTGACTCTGGGGTTGGTTGCAAGCATTTTACTTCAGTTACAGTAGCAGGCAAAGCCCTTCCCCAGAGTTCCCAAAGGACTGCAAAGGAAGGTTTGCAGATGCATTAAGAAAGAGAAGAATAAATTATTATTATTTGCTTTGGCCAGTGATGTTTGCTGTTATTTAGGTTCTGTTCTGTCAGACAGTTAAAATGATGTATGTAAGCATTTGATGTAAACTCTGCTACTTACAAAGAATATACATATGGGCTACTTTTTCTTCTAAACAGAGTAGGAATAGAGGCTGAAATACAGGTCAGTTTTATTGTTCCTGCTCCCAGGTCCTACTCCTGCCCCAAACAGCTCTTCAGCCTGAAAGATTCTTTGTTTTCTTGATGAGATTTGTTCCCAAATCTTCTTTTTCATCTTCCTGACTTCCTGACATCACTCTCTAAATGCAAAAATCCTCCCCTTACAGGACGTATTTCTCACCTGCCTATTTGTGACCTGTGTTTTCATGAGTGTTCCTTGGTTTGGTTGTTGCACCCCACAAGATGATTTTGACTACATCACACATTCAGCCAGGAAAAAAGCTTGCTCCCATGCAACAAGGTCTCAGTCATAATATGCCTGCAAGCACAGGTCTCATTTAGAGTCATGTTTACCCAGCAGAGATTGCTCATTTGTGCAGGAGGTGAATTTAAGCTACCCACTTACTACACCAGCAAAAATATAGTTTTCCAGGCATATTGTCCCTTTGTTTCTTATTCCCTCCTCTCCCCCATACACTTAACACATTTGATGACATCCTTCACTTCATACTTTCTCCAAAGACTGACTGCACAGCTGCTCCTCAAAAGCAACCAGGAGCTCTTGAAGCACTCATCCACCTGCGCACACCTTCCTCTTGGCTACTGACTCTCAAATTGCCCATCAACCAACTCCTCCCACCCTTCACACCTTCTCCTCCACTCCATTTCTGCCAGGCAGTTTACTTTCTGCTCTGCTGCTTAGCAGTTACTCATTTTTGTTTCAAAACCCCTGTAAACAGACTTTCCTATTGCAGGGTGCAGCATCACTGGCTGAATACATTTTCGCCTCCCATGAAAAAGTACTGAAATCTCTACCCCTTTCCTCTCCAAATCAGCCATCAGCCGAGTCCCAGCAGTATATCCTCCCCGATCATACCACCAGAACTCCTCCTCCACCCCCAGGGAGGCAGGCTGCCTAAACCAGGAATAATAATGCAAGGAAAGTAGGTCATCTGCTGTTTGAGAACATGAAATACAAAATTCAGCCATCAAGTGCTGGATAAGCACAAAGTAAGAAAGTTAAATCAACTATCAGATCAAACTGATGCAGAGCAGAAGTTTCCCTGAATTTTAATACAAAAGGCTTTTCTTTACGCTTGTCATGCAGCACTGCTGGGAGCGCTGCCTGGTCCTCGCTGCCCACGGCTCTACCGGCTGCAGGCAGCTCCAGTGGCTTCTTCTGTAATCTGCTGGCTGCACATAGCAGCAAGGACTATATCCTTGATCCAGGTTTGAAAGAATATAATAATATTTGGCATTTTTAAGCATTGCCGATTTTTTCTAACATGGCCACTATTTTTACTTCATCACTAAAATGATGCTCTTGTCTCTTAATTTTGCTGAGAAGCATTCTAGGATATAACTTAAGTGTGGTCAGAAGCCATGGGAATTTCCTTTTCATATGCAGGAAAGAGGAGGGAATATACCACACACAAAAATTGCAGTCCTATTCTGGCACCACGTCTCCTGTGTTGATACCTTCAGAGAAATGGAGTAAAACCCTGACATAGTCAGCAATGGAATAATCTGTTCACCAGGAACGAGTCCTTCAAGCTGTCATTACTTGGTGGGGACTTATGCCCTAAAGCTTGAAGCTTTGTTGAGGTGCATCTACAAACGGCTGGAGAAAATTGTGCTGCCTTTGACAGAGCTTCACTTTTACAACTGGGTAGAGTGAGCACAATGTCCTCGCATCCAGCCAAAGAGTCCCAATAATATTGAAAGCCATCATTATCAGTGAATCAGTGAGCACTTCTCTGCTGTCCCCCTGTTCTGAAGCTTCTGAAAACCATTTAATGGACTTTGGAGATGGATTTCCACTGCTGTGTGACTCGTGTCTGCCTTCCCTAGTTTGTTGCACTCTGTCTGCTTCTCCTTTCTGCTTCTCCTTTCTGCCCTTCTCTAGGCAGAGCAGGTGCATCTCTCCACGCCTCATCTTTGTACCTCACTCAAGCTCTGCAACCTTTTTTATTTACAGTGTCCTCTGTGTTTTTTCTAGTTCGTACCAGACCTATCTACTTTTTGAAATGCACACTTTCTGCCTTTCATTGAGCTAAATCCTGAGGAAGAAAGAAACATCAAATGTGATGGTTTGGTGTTGTAACAGCTGAGGGGACATGAGCAGTGTAAATGATGAAAGATGAAAGGGGAAGAGAAGCAATTGGTCTTATTTTCATGCTTTCATTGAGAATGTACATAGCATCATTGACTTTGTGTTTTCCTTGGGAATTGTGTAGAGAAATGTTGACGGCATCAATGAGGATGCAGTCCTTCTGTGCAAGCCAGGAGCTACAGAGATAAAATTAATTCTTCCTACATCAAACTTTTGTTTGGAAGATCAGTAATTCACAATTCTTAGTATTTTTTAATCCTGAAGAACTGTAAGCACAAGACACGATCTTAGTAGAAACCATCATAATGCAAAAATAATGCCATTCCCTGTCTCTTCAGAGATGGTCAGTATGCTGCTCATTGCAGGTTGCCATAGAGACGCAATATTACCTTTTTACTCAGTAATGTGCACTGAATTCTAATACTTTTATAAAAGAGGCATAAGTTAATAAAAGTCTTTGCAGTTCCAAAAAAGCTTTTCTTGCTCATCCTTCAAATAACATTTGAAATCAAGGGTTTGTCTAACACACAGATTCCTCCAATTTGACTAAAATGTGCTGACAAAATAGTATTATTAAATCTATGCAACTATGTTTAAATGTTCTGACACATACTTTGACTTTGCTGCTGAAAGATGCTGCTGCACAGAGGTGCACTTGCTTCACTAAAATGGAGAGAGAAGGGACAGGAAGAATGAGTGATAGAGAATATAAACTCATAGCTTCCCAGATGAAAAAGTGATTGCAGTTTCTTCCACATGACCTGAGACTGCATATGGCCAACTGCTTTCCAAAAGCCCACGAAAAATATTCAGTTATCGATACAAGTCTCACCACTCCTCATGAGGCGTTGGCTTTGAAACCACTCTTTGCAATTATGAATCAGTGGAAATAAAACCATCTGCTGCTGGAGCAGAGGGTCCAGGAGCAGCTACAGCAGTCTGGCCAGGACCCTGTGGTGGCACATATGACATAGTAGCCAGTGGGGACAAGGCTGAGGTGCAAAACTCCTGTGTGGCTGCTGATGTCAAGTTCCTCACTCTCACCAAAATGAGTAAGGAAGGAAGTAAATGTTTGTGGCTTGTAAGAGCAAGAGTTGTGGTTTGTATGTATTTCTAGTGACAAATCTGAGTGAGAGGAATATGCACCACTGAAAGAGCATCTCTGTGGTCTGGTTTTGTTTGTTTGCTGGGGAAGATATGTTTTGTTTAGAGAAATAAAGTACACTGACTGCAAATTAGGAGGCTACAGACATCTATTACACATCTATTCATCCCTCGTGGAAATGTTACTCATAGTTGTTCTCCAGACCATTTTGGACCACAGCCACAATGGTTACCTGTATATGCAGCTGCCTGAGGCAACTGACTTTGAGCTAACCAGTATTAAATACAGATATTTAATTTGTCAAGAGTGATTAGAAGAAGTATGAAATCAATTTTTAGATAACGTTGAAGTCACTGTCAAAGCCTGAAATGCTGAAACATTTCCTGGCAAGAGAAATCTGTACATCACTGAGCAACTCTTTGCCCAGAAAACCAGCAGTTTGAGATTGTTGGTCCATTTTCTATGTTCTCCAGGGATCGGGTATGCTGCAGAGAAGGGAGTTGTGGGCTGGTGGGACCCTACTTCTAGCAGCCTGTCATGTTGGCATTTGAGTACTTGCACATTCATGCAGAGGCCAACTTGTGGTGCAGCAGCTGTGCCCGGTGCCTGGGTAGTGCCACACAGCAGTGTCGGGGATTCTGCAGGGTGGGGAGCCACAGTGCTCATATAACCTGCCAGCACACTTACTCCCCCCTGCATGCCCCAGAGATGGGAGTGGGACAGTTGATTACATTGAGAAGCCCGAGCCCTTCTGGCTTGTACAGCTCACAGCCAGACACAAATGCTGCTCCTTGCCAATAGGTAGCCTTGCCTGCCAGAGCCAGGGCCAGGGCATCATCTCTGGGATGGAAGAAGAGCTGCTGGCTGGGGTGGCAGCTTCCAGAGGGGAATGTGCCAGCTCAGTGGTAAGCTGAATTCTCACTTTGAAGACTGTGAAGTGGGTGGCTGCTGGTGTCTCCAGATGACTAATGTGCCAGGGGAAGGCTGGTGTGTGCTGATGTTTATAAGGTAGCTATACTGTTCTGAGTCTTCCTTGAAAGCCGGACATGGCTGACCTTCTTGATTAAGGGCAATATTAAGGAGTGAATTTGCAGAGGGAGATGCTTTGGTGAGCTCCAGGTTTATAATTTTAAAATGGCATGCCCTAACTAACACTATCCACCTTCTGAAATCCATCTGTTAAACTTCTGAGAAGGTGTTCCCTGTTCTAGCCTGTAGCTGTTCCCTCCAGATGTTCCATTTCCTTTAGAAAGACCTGCTTGTGGCTGCTGCCAAGTGCTGGGGAGCCGCCTGCCCTTACTGCTACTGCTGCCTTCGCTGGGGCTCTGTGCCAGCTCAGAAGCCACTTGTTCTTGATCAAAGGTAGGTGGCTCCAAAGACATGACATCTCCCACCACTCCCTCTTCTGGGACTTGCAGCAGCTGCCCATGAGGTTCCAAAGTGGGTGGTCTCAATCCCAGCATGGTGCCTGGTGCGGTGACCCTTGCTCCATGCCCCTGGGCACTCACTCCCTGGGCTCTTAGGGTCCCCTCCCAGTGATGTCCTGGTGTTTCAGGGAATGCTGCTCTGTGGTCCTGTTCACATGAGTGTTCAAGGTACCACAGCAGCAAGTCTGACCTCCCTTTCCTGCCATGTGGTGTAGCCAGCAGTGCCCTGAGTGCTGGGTGCTGGATCTTTTAGCCAAATGGTTAAAAGGTCAGACTTAGTCTAGACTGTAAGTATAGATATGATGGTAGGCTTCCTGTTTCTTTAAAAAGCCTTAATTTGTATCAGCTCATTTGACTTTCTCTGCAGATAATATCAGCCCACTACTTTTTGCATAGGGAGTGAAATACTGGCAGTGGCTGGATACCAGTATTACTTTGTATTGGATCACAGAATTTGTTTACATTTCTCTAGTGAAACCACCTGCTAAGCAGATTCTTGACCTTTTTTTGGTAGCAATATAATTCAAAAGTATTTCACATTTGTGAAACCCCAAGGTGACAGGTGGCATGTCTTTGCTACAGGGAGTTAAATTCAGTTCTACACCAAAGGGTTATTAAAACTGATGTGCTTTAGGAATGTAAACTCATGCTTACAAGCCCCGCATGATCTAGTAATGTATTTTTCTTCTTTGCAATGCACATTTGCAGGAGCCAGAGGCACACTTTCTGCCCCTGGAGCCTGGGGAACATCCAGCATCATGTGTGTGAGCACAAGGTGTGCTGTTTCCAAGGAGCTTTACTGTGGAAAGAGGTCCTGATGAAGGACACCTCACTGACAAATTTGATTTTGTTTTTCAGGTGAGCCCTGCTTCAGGACTCATTCATCATCACCAAGTGCCATCACAATTCACCATCTCTGTGGGCCTGAGGCTGAACTCAGTACCCTGTGGTGAAAGCACAGACCAGGTTCATTCACTAGACTGTTTCATGGTGGGTGAGTGTTGCACAGCGTATGTTAAAACCTGGGGTCTGTGCCAGGTGTCAGGGGCCATGGTTTGCCTTTGCCTCCTGTGCAGTGGGACTGCTGGAGCCCAGCAAGGTCTGTGCTGCACAAAACTTGCTGCAGGCTGTGAGGATGACTGGCAGAAACTTAGGTTAGATTTTTTTAAGCTGACTTAGCAGCACTCACTTCAGTCTCCAGTGAGGGTCAATAAAATCACTCAAGCCTTATATTTGACCTAAATCTGTGTGACTGCTGCAGAACTGGTACCTGCTTGCACCAAATGAGGGCTTGCACTGCTGCATCCACTTGGAAAAGTCCCAGATCAACTGAGAAGCCTGGGCACTTGGTACTATAGATGCTTGTGGATATGATCCAAAAAACTTAAATTCTGGCACAGCTGAGACTCAGTATCTTGGCTGCAGAGAATGATCTGATCTTTCGTTTTCCTAGCCTGCCTTCCTCTGCAAACCATTCTCCATGGTGTCCTCAGGTTCTTGGGGTATGCATCTGAAGATGACCACACTGACTCAGATGTGTCTCATATGGGGAAGATGGACATCTCACCTGTGGTTTTGCTGCTGTTCTTTGATAACCAGCAACTGAACTCTGGTTAAGACTGCTGAGGAAAACTAGATGAAATTAAAAGCATCTGTCATTTGTCAGTGGGTTCCATGGATAGAGAAATCACCCAGGGAACGGAAAGCTTGAGTTTTACATTCAGAAGTCTGAATAGGACAAAAAAGGCTTGCCAGAAAGTAAGGAGGATAAGACCTCTGCATTTACATTCCTCCTTGTAGATCCAGCTAAACGTACACTGCAAAACAAAAGTAAACTACCCCACTCCTGGGGCAAAACTGACAACTTCATATCAGTTATCTCTGTGGTTGTTTAGAAAAACACTTCAATGCTGGCTTGACCTGTGGGTTCATGACCCAAACCAGAGAGTAGCGCAGCTGGACTGCTCTGTGGTATTAAGAGTGCCTGACACTTTCCTTCAATGCATCAGTTTCTCTGTCTTTTGACTTTGCCTATTTTCAACTGTGGAAGCCAAAATTTGGCATACCAGGTGTCTGCTTCAGGCTGAGAAAATCTGGAAAATTTCAGCCAAAGGATGTGTTCATTTGCAGGGATGACGTAACAGGAGCATTTAGGTGATCTTCCCATGTGAGCAATCCTGGAATGGTTTTCTCTGAGCTGTTTCTAAATCTTGGGTCTGGGAACAGCGTCTCCACCTCTGCCATCCCACTATTTGTCAGGTAATAGCTTTCTACCTGCCCCAGGACAGGGACTCCAAAAAGGGTAAGTCCACGAGACACTCCTATTAGCAGGTGAAGCAACTGAAGTTTCCCGTGTGTGCTGGACAATTGCTTAACATGGAGGCCTGGCAATGATTGAATATGTGCTGCCCTGGGCACCGCCAGTGTCCCACTAGAAAAGGAGGGGAAACTGCTTTTCCCTTCCCATCACAGCCGCAATGCATTCCAGAAGGACAGCACTGAACTTGGAGGAGATGCAGCAGGTGTCAGAGATGCAGATTGTGTCAGAGGATGCTGAGAAGATGCAGCACTGATGTTTTCTTTCTCTGAATGGACACATGCAGACCTGAAAGGGCTACACTTTCTAATGTTTGTAAGGGTGCTGAACGCTGCATTAAACCCACATTGGGGAAAAAAAAACAGGGTTTTTTTTTCCACAGAAGGAGGGATCTTTTAAGGGCCTGAGGGCTTTTTCTCAAGACTGTGTATTCTCACCTTCTCTGTTTCTTCTTGATTGCTTGTCAGCTGTGCTCACAGAGCAGCCTTGCTCATTCACATGTTCCTAGTTTATTGATGTATTGTATTACTGGCAGTGAGAAAGTGAAGCAGCCTTTTTTCTACCTGCTGCTAAGTGACAATTCCAGACTAGACTCTGTGTGTGTCCATGCGTCTCTGTGTGTGTATCTGTGGCTAGCAAAAGGGGAAAAAAAAGAGGCAACAAGCACAGTTGCAGAGAAAATGTAGATGATTTGCAAGATTCTTTAAAATGGTATGGTAAATTAGGTAAATTACAGTATAAGCTGTATTGGTGAGAGCAGGTAGGAAAGGCTTCCTGCCGAGAAGACTATATTTAGGGGAAATATGTTGTATCAAATAAAAAGCATTCATAATTATTTTGTTTCTTTTTTTGTCTGCATGAATTGCTCACGCTTTCTAATTCGTTTCTACTCCTGCATAGAAACTCTCTGGCATAGATGACTTTACTAATCAACTCATTCTTTTCAGAGAGGTCCTGAAGTCTTCCTGTTACAATTCTACTCTATCTTCAATTACTGATCGCTTCATGGAGCTGAGGTATTGCCCACCACATCTGAGCATAACAGGCACTTGCTTCAGTGCTCCCTCTCACCTGCACTTTGCATCATTGATTGATCCTCAGTTTTGGATCCAAAAAGCTGTTAGGGGGCAGTAAAAATTAAAGCAACTCATCAGTTCTTTGACTGTGCTTTCATAGCAGTGCTGATCACCAGAATTGAAATCACTTTTCAAATGTGCTTTAGCCGCTGTCTATTGGCTGTGCAGTTGGCGGACTGTGCAGTGTCATGCAGCCCTAACTCTGGAATTGAAGTGATTGTAGTAACCTTTGATTATAATCTATTTCTAAATCATTTCTCTTTCAGGTCCCAGGTCCAGGTTCTCAGTCAAGCTGCGCTAATGCCAGTGCCTGCCTGGGGCTGCAAGAGGTTTCAATCACCACCACATTCACATAATGACTAATGAATCCTGAGACAGTGCAAAGTAATAAACCCAGGGGCTGCATCTCCTTTCTTGGGGCTTCCTTGGGGCTTTCCCCTGTCTCTGGCTCTTCTCCACCAATGCTTCTGTGGTGGTCAAACTCTGCAGCTGAGGTGCACCCCACTCTTTGCCTGATGCCTCCTCCAGAAGTAATTCCCATGTCCCTGGTATGCATGTGGGGTAATCCCACTGGGACACTGTGGAGGCTGCAACTCTGGGCTCAGGTACAACAGAAGAACCTTTGAAACTGTTCATAAAGACCTGGCTCCTCTGTGCCCGTTGCAGCACTGGGTTATTGGAATTGAAAAAAATCCAGCTCCTGTCTTGGTTTTTCCTCAGGGCTGGGACTTGACTACCAACAACTAACTGGCTTATCTGGGGCTATGCTGCCTTCCCAGCTCAGGTTTCAGGCTTTTTACACTGCTCTCTTTTGACCCCAAGACATTTTACAAGCCTTGTAGCTTGCGAAGTTTGACACTGCATTGGTCAGAGTTTTATGGTCTAGGAGCTGGAATAAGTACTCGGTGATTTCTGTCACCGTAGCATTGTAAGTCTTTCTGGAAATACTTTAAAGTCAAGGGTTGGCTAGGTGAGATCTCCAGATCTTAAAAAGGTGGAAGAGACAAGTCCTGAAGGTATTTTTCAAGTGATCCTTTGTAAGGTCTCTTACTCAGTGCATCCCAGCACTCCTGTTTGCAGAGGGAACACCTCTGGGGTGACCAAGGGACAAAGTGAAGAGAAAGAGCATTTGCTTATTCACAGTATAGAGGAAGCATAAACTACAGTGTGATGTAAACAAACAGATCAATGGAAAAATTACCTTTGGGATTTGTTGTTTTTTCTGTTGCCTGCAGTGAGTAACTTTCATTTCCATCTTAGACACCATTCACTTCTATCGGAAGAGATCTGAAATTAGAAGTATATAATTGAAGAACATGTTGCTGGCTAGGTGAAGGTTTTACACCTGTCACCTCAGAACAAATAGATCAGCTCAAAAAAACAAGTCTGATGTGCTCTGGGACAAATTCTATTCCTAAAAAATATGTATTATTTAATAAACTCATTTTTTTAATTACACAGAGTTGAAAATAAAATAATTATGGCAGAATTTTGATGATGGTCTGATGTATGGATGACCAAGAATTTGCAGCTGTAAGAATTAAATCCCATAGACCAAAAATTACACTTACAAAAAACCTAATAATCTAAAGTAAGGAGGTATATAAGGAGACCAGAAAAATACTGGAATGAAAATCAGATTTCATGTTTGATGACCTATTTAGGCTTCTGTCTTTAAGGAGAGAGGAGACTAATGAGTGCAATAGCAACTGGTATCTCACTCTTGACCATTTTGAAGTAATGTTGAGCTCTGAAGCACTTAAATGAGATTTATTATGTCTGCCAGACTAATGTACAATGGATCCTTTGCTGAGGTTTTTACATGCCTGTGGCTTTCAGTGGAATATTTTTTTAGCTGCATGGTCATCAAACTGCTAAGAGAGACAAAATGCTACTCAGGCAAAAGCATTTTAAACTAGCTCAGCTATTGTTGAGACATTTGTTTGAAAACATGTAATTTATCAGTTAAGGACTATTTCGTTTTGGGTGACTGAGTGTCCACAGCATGCTCCCTGATTCAGCAGGGAGATTGGTATCAGGACTTTGTTTTGCAAAGCTGTGTCTTGAAGAAAACAAATCAGGTGAAGCGGTAGTCTCCATTTTTACACAGAAATTGCAAACAGTAGAGGTTAATGTGACCAAGTACTGGACACTGCTCTAAAAACAACGGATTTGGGCTAAACTTATATCTCATTGAGCATTGGGATACACTGTGAGAATTATGTTGTTGGGTCAAGACCTGCCAAATATTTTTCAGTCAAATGTTGAAATCCTCAAGGGCCCCATTAAACTCTCTTACTTTCAGGCACGGAAATTACATGTTGCAGAATTGAAGGTGCCTTCAGTCTGATGAGTGTCAACTCTCTGGTGTCCTTTGACCTAGAATTAGTCTGACTGAGTCCCCCCTGCACCCACCACAGCACTCCAAAAAAAAAGTACTAGAGTTGGAACAGAAACACAGAAAGTCTTCTAAAATGATGTTCTATTCAGACGGGGCTAAGGGTGATCGTTCTTACCAGGCATCTCCCACAGGAGTGCCCAGGTCCCAGACAGGCTGTGCAAGCTCTGGCAGCAGGTCTCACAAAGGCTCTGTCCTATCCTGGGCCTTGGGGAATAGGAACAAGCTAAAGATAACACAGGACATGAGAAACACTTGTCAAGGAAATCTGGAGTTAGCAAGGTCGCCTGCTGTATTTCAGCTCTGCACCATTAGGTATCCAACACATGAAACCTGTAGCATTTGTGACATAATGTACGTATTGATTTATGAGGAAGTCAGCTTCTTCGCTAGGCTGAATATAACTTTATGCTGAAATCTTGCTCCCCTGATTTATCTTTGCTGGCCAGAAAATATCAGAGTACTTCCTTAATGATTTTTTTAGTTAGTACAAGTTTTCTGAGAGATCCATTGGCCCCAGTAACAAACCAGGTCTCAGATCCTTTAACCTCACAGCAACAGGTCCATGAGCCCTGCATTTTTTTCCTGGAGCTAAAACATCTGGATTTATTTCCACTATATGTTATGGTCTGACAAGGAGATACCCATGACTATTGGATCATCCTGATGGACATTTTTAACATACCTGATTCTGTTCTCAGATCACTCTAAAAAGGACTGATGATAATGGAAGACTGCAATAAGCAACCTGCAAAGAACACCAGCCCAGCTGTGAGTCAGCATGTGGGTGCCAGGTTATGTATTACTGATGTTAATCTACTGTGTGAGACTAGTGCTTGGGACTGTATTTTCCAGCATCTGTGAATGTTTTTTTTCCTGGACATCTTCAGTAAGTGGATCAGAACATTGCATAGACTTAGGGAGAGGAAATCTGTACAAAGTCATTTTCCTCTGGAATTGCTGAAGAAGGATCCTTCTTCCTTTTGTCAGTGTCACTCAAAGCACTGACAAGAGAGAACCTAATTTCCTTAGACTGCAGCTACTTAGGCTGAAATAATAATGATTAAAAAGTATAAATGCCTGTTGTATTTGCTAAATAGGTGCTTAAAGATTACAGCACCAATCCATTTTGAGATGCATGCTCACAGCTGATTGGCACAGTACAGGTCCAGTGCTCTTTACCCTATTTCATCCCTGTGAAGCCCCCCAAGTTTTTTTATTCAGTAGGAATGGTTGGACTTGATGATCCAAGAGGTCTTTTGCAACTTGGTGATACTATGAGTCTATGATTCATCAACCTTTTGGCAACTTAAGTTGTCATTAATATTTTTTTCTCTAGTCAAGTGTGTACTTTTTACTTCTGCCAATATTTCTGCCAAGACACCAGCAGGTAAATTTGCTTCATGAATTTCTGCTATGCATTGCAGCCCTGATACAAGCTTGACAGTCATGTATGTATGTGAATATGGTCTCCTGGGCCCTGTGCTAAGTCTGAGGTTGGCACCATGTCTCAGTCACATCCAAACAGTTGCCCTTGGAACCAGGATGTTCCCTTGACGAGAAGTTTATATTATTCATCATTATACATTATATGCTCATTTTCAGAAACATTTAACTTAATATCACAACTTGATTTATGACACAAAGCTTGGAACAGAGAACTAGATTTCTTTTTTAATTATTGGGTTTTTTTGTGATATGTTTGGGTTCACCAAGTTTATTAAATACATTAATTGCAGTTGATGTCAGTGAATTATCTTTGCTCTTAAGCTTTGTTTTTCTTTTAGAAACAGCAAGCATATCTTCTACAAGCATCAACTAAATGTGAAATATTTTCCCCCAAAAGGGTAAGCATCACAGATTAGGATTAAATAGAATCAGAGTTCTACAACAAAAACTGTTACACACCACAAAAATAATTAATGCCATAAATACCTGCTTTTGACTTAGGACTCTTACAATGCAGAGAAATTTTGTGCTGTTGGACTGGAGGGTTGTGTTCCTCTGTCCAGCCCTCCAGGCAGAGCTCAGTTTGTGTCTCATCACTGGGTTACCTGCTTTGCAGAAGCTGAGAGGTTACAGGCTCTATTTGCATTTTGGATTAAAAAGCCACAACCTGTTCTTCCTCATGTGGACACCCATAGTGGGGGCAGGTTCCTGTGTGACCCACCAGCTTGCAGATCCTGCTAAGCAGGGTGTTTATGGACTAGCCTCTCTTGAAGGTTGTTTAAGCAATTTATCACACTCAGAGGAATATACGAGTCCTGACAGGAGAGATGCGAGACCCCTCATCACTTCTGTTTGACTTGTTGAGGTAGCAGAGAGCTGCAGTAGTTGTCTCCAGGCTGAGATGACTGACTAGAAGTGATTTTTCACCAGGTGACATTTGCAATAAATACATGGTCCTTTTCTTGCTTGGGAGGAAATAATCAGCACGACCTTCAAAAGGCTTTGTGGAAAGCAACTCTTGTAAAAACAATTATTTGAACCTCCTACTACGGCTGCTCTGGGTACAGCTAGGAAATAGGGAGAGCGTACTGTGCACATGGTAACTGCTGCTGGCTGCTGAAAAGACACGCAGAGCCAGGCAGGAGAAGCAGTAAACTCAAGGGAAATTAGGTTTCCTTCTGACATTCTATGTATTCTCAACATCTGCTTCCCTCTGCCAAGCTGCAGGTGGTAGAAAAATCAAAACAAGTGGCTAAGGGATCAGATTTACTGGAGCATCTACTGTGCATCTGACCTCCTTGCTCCAGCCTCTGGAAGAAAGTCTCTGGGGTACCACTTTAATCTGGATTTTATAGCAGCATATGAGATAAGCAATTAGCTCCTATGCTTTCTTACCTGACAACAGGACTTCCCCCTGCTCCCCTCATGCTGTAGGCCTGACAATCAACCAGTCTGTGCCACACTGAAACTGGGGACCTTGCCTGGGAGCTAGGTGTGGGTAGCTGTGCGAGGTCAGCATCTCCCATAACATCCCAGGATGCAGCCTGGACACTTGGGTGCAGCATCTCTCCTCTAGCTTGCAGTAACACGTTGGACCCACTGTGGGCTTCCTCCCTTCTTCCATGCCAGAGACTCTGAGGTACATTTAACCCCTGGGTTCTGTGGGGCACCTAGGGTACCATGCAGGTGGAGTGGCTGGGGTGGAAGGAGGGCTCCCCCCAGGCCACTGCACCCCTGCAGCCCCACAGCACAGCACCAGGTGCTCCTGCCACCCTTGTGGGTGCCTGGTGTGCAAGGCATGGGGCACACTGCTCCAGACCCCACATTCAGTGTGCAGCAGGTATTTGCCTGCAACTGCAGCTCTTAATGCCAGGCCAGCAGGACCAACATCACAGCTTTAACAGGTCAACCAGCAGTTTCCATAGCACAATGATACTTTCCTGCACTTTGGGGCACAGATTGTAAAGCCATTGCTACATAACTGTTTTCCTACAACTGCCTGCTGCAAGGGCTATGCTTTTCCAACCCTAGCCATGAAAATTTGCTTCATCAGAGCTACCGAACCTGAAGAAAGCCCTAGACTTATCTCCTCTCCCGGTATTTGTGGTGTTCCCAGCTGAAAACCGAACCTGGGTTGTCCACCAAGGTGTCAGCCTTCCAGATACCTCGACTGAGATTTCAAGAGGGAGTTGGCTGCCTAAACAGCATGTAAAGAAGGAAAAGGTCCTAGGTGGCTTTTAATGTCCACTTATCCTGACCACTATCCTCTTGCCTGTTGCAAAAAGCATCCCTACACCAGGTGTCTCTCTCCAGTAATGCCTGCCTGTAGAAAGAAATGTTGGTCCAAGAGTGTTGAGACTGAAGAGAACAGCTTCAAACCCTGGGAAGCCTTAATGTATGCCAGCCCAGGATTCAATTTGCTGGACTCACATCTTTCTTAAATAGGGGAATGCCACTCCAAACTAGCTTCCTATGGCTAACTGGTTTATTGAGCAGCCTAGCAGAAACAGCTAGCATCAGTTATCCAATATAAATAATTTTTCTGACATCCCCACACCCACCTTCTTACTGTTAAGCAGAGACCAGCCTGAAATATTTAGAATAGCATTTTTTCAGTGGAATTATACTAATCCTCTTTTAATGAAAACAAAAAATATGAACAGACTTTAAATAAAATTACATAAATAACCATTGTCAAGCTGAGAGAAAGCTGGGAAAATGACTCATTTTGGGTGATCCTGAAAAGGAAGCCATAAGTCTTGTCTCCAGTTCCAGCCAGTAAAACATGCTGTTTCATCAGAAAAAACTAATTAGCTCTTTGTTTCATAGGGTGTTGCTCAATACAGTATATGAGTATGGCATCGGGGCAGCCTGGTGCCTGTCCGTGACACCCCTTGCCCTTGGCAGAGATCCCAGTCTCTGCCTCCTAGGTGAGGGTCTGGGAAAGCAGCCCACAGAACAGCACTCGACAGGGAGAGGATGTTGTTTCGGTTTGTCAGTTGTTATAAGAAAGCAGAGTGCTGCTTTGCTCCTTCCCTGGGCTTTACACATGCTGTGGAAATTCCTGGTGCTGGACGGATCTGTGCAATGCGGCAGGAACTGTTGCTGGGTCATTGAGCCACGCCAGTACCTTATTTTGCCAAACCTGGCCACATCACCAAGTGACACTGGCTAACAGCAGTCAAGGGGTGCCAGGTTAGAGATTTGGCCAAAACACTGCATTATTTCAGGGGTGTGCATCCCCAGAGGCGTTCCTCCCATCACTAAGGCTGCTGGCTGTGCGAGAGCCAGCAGTTCATTGTGGGTGGTGAGGATTACATGTACATTTCTGGCTTGTCTTATCTTCTTGACAGCATCAGGACAAAGTCCACCGTAGTACTCATAGTCTCCTGGACTGCTCAGCTCTTTAGGGAGCACTGGCTGTGTTTGCTTAAAGCTACTTTGTGCAAAATCTGGCTGCACTCCAGAGTCCCTGAGCTGAGGCCGGGATGTGCCCACTCTGCTGCCTGCGAAATTTCACTTCCTCAGGACTGTTCAGCTTTTCTTCCACTTCAGGCTCTGCTTCAGTGCAGAGAACCTGAGGGCCTGCCCTGCAGGTAATGCAAAGCCCATATTGGTGTCCCCCTGATGCCCACTGTCCCCTCTAGTAAGACTCTTGCCCATCATTTTCCAGGGAATGCACCTTTGTAAGGCAAGGGATGAAGTCCGTGAGTGTGACAAGGCTTGGAGTTAAACTCCTCACACCTTCTGAACCAGAGCTGAACCATCTGCTGTACAACTGTGGAGCGGTCAGAAAATTGCTGGTGACTCAGTAGAGGAAGCTGAAGCATGGGCAGTCTATTTTTAGCTGTCAGTAAATGTACTAAAGTGGCTTACTGCTGAGTTGAAGAAAGGACGGACAATCCCTGCTTGCCCTATTTAGGGAATAAATGTGAAATACTTAACATTCATTCGTGGAGTCTAAAGTGTAGGTGCTGCTGGGGAGAGGGGTGGGGAAGAGAAATCTCTGGTCATCTCTCTGCATTGCTCAAGACAGACTTTGCTTCACAGCTGCAGTAGCAATCTGGAAGGCAAGCAGCACAATTGAAGAAAGAAAAGCAGAGGAGGGGGTGTGGGCACTCCCCTGAAGGTGCGATGCAGTTACCTGGCAGTGCTGAAGCCTGCTCAGACCTTCTTGAAAAAGATGCAGACAAATAATGGTAGCAGTGAGCCCAGGGGGCCTTTTAAGCTCTTCTCTTACAGAAGGAAGCAGTAAGAAAACAAAAAAAAAAAATCCCAAACCCACATATATTTTATATTTTATGTATATAATAAAATACAATTAACGTGTAAAATAATAAATACATGTATAGTATAGATGTGTAAAGAAGATTCTGTCCATCTAGTATCAGAACACAAAACGATATTCTGGGAGACAAAATGTTTGTAGATTCATAGTTGACAAAGAGGTTTTACTCAGCCAGCAGATAATTAGCCTGCAGATACAGCAAACATCAAGAATATAGGAAGGTCACAAGAAGGATGAGCCATTGGTGGGTATGAGAGGACTACATGGAGATGTTAGTAAATTTTTACAAATACCATTTCTGCCTGAAATGTCTTCTGTTGCTGCCGACAATAACTCCTACTTTGAATGAAAAGGAGAAGAAAAATGACAGTTTTCTTCGTATGTGGCTTTGCCTGTGCCACTTTGGCACAGTTCCTTCTCTGGTCTTTGTTTCCAAGGCTTTCACACAGTAGAAGAGTGAGAAGCCTTTTAGACCAGGGAAAGGGCTGATGTCCTGGGGTGGGGGGAGGATGGTGGGGTGGGAGTGGGATGTTGGCAGACATGAAGTGCTGCCCCCAACACTGCATCAAAGCTGCCTTCCAAAATGGGCTAGCAGGGGCTATTGTGAGGGTAAGGGTGGGTGAGACTGGGTGAGTCTCTTCCTTAGTGAAGAGTTTGCCTGAAAGGAGCTGGGGCAGAAAGTGGGTGAGGTGCTTTGGATTTGGTCTGTGGATTGTTGCAGCCATTGCATCTGTTCTCTAAAAAGAGACCGAGAAAGCCTATCCCACTTCCATCTGTCAATGGCAGTGGGAAAGGCTGCTCTGCTGCAGGCACTGCTGTTCCTTAAGAGCTTCCAAATGCTTCTCCACTGATTCGTCATTGAGGTTTATTTCCTGGTCCTGGCATCCAATACACCTAAAAATACAAGCTGGTGGAGAATAGAAAGGAGGAATGACCCCTAAAATGGAGAAGGAAGAGGAAACTGTCAGCCTCCGGCCTGGACAGACACACACTGTCCTGGGTGGAGAACTGGTTGGCTGACCGGGCCCAGAGAGTGGTGGTAAATGGAGTTAAATCCAGCTGGAGGCCAGTCACAAGTGGGGTCCCCCAGGGCTCAGTGCTGGGTCCAACCCTGTTCAATGTCTTCATCAACGACCTGGATGAAGGCAT
>WAAB01003723.1:553790-748578 GCA_013389865.1 Piaya cayana
TACCTGAAAGGAGGTTATAGAGAGGAGGGTGATGGCCTCTTCTCCCAAGTGACAGGGGACAGGACAAGAGGGAATGGCCTCAAGCTCCGCCAGGGGAGGTTTAGGCTGGACATTAGGAAAAAAATTTTCACAGAAAGGGTCATTGGGTACTGGAACAGGCTACCCAGGTAGGTGGTTGATTCACCTTCCCTGGAGGAGTTTAAGGGATGGGTGGATGAGGTGCTGAGGGACATGGTTTAGTGTTTGATAGGAATGGTTGGACTCGATGATCTGGTGGCTCTCTTCCAACCTGGTTGTTCTATGATTCTGTGATCACATTGCCCCATGACCTCTCTTTAGGCATGTTTTTGCCTTTGAATCACAGTTACATCATTTGACTTTTCTCTCATCTGAGGTCTCTTGCACTGGAGTCTTTGCACTGGTGTTTTCCTCTGGCTTTAGTTTTGCACAGTTTTACATATAAAAGCCTTCATGAAACTCCCTGATGAGGCAGCTGATAGTTGTGCTTGTGTATATTGCCACTCTTGAGAAATTCTCATTGGCTTTGAGCACATGTGCTTAGTATTAAAATATAGTGTTTGGTTATTTTCAGCAAATTCCTTGTAATGATCTTTGCCACAAAGAAAGAATCAGTTGTCCAACTGCTTAATTTGTAGGTGTTGTGACCTGTCTTAGACCTGGATGCTCCATTGCAAATCAGTTGCTTGTAGGTTTTCATTTTAACACCGCCACTTCCCCTTCATCTTTAGACATTCATCTCCTTCAATAGCTCTGAAAAGCAGCATTTTATTTCACCATTTTTTTCTTATGTGGGAAAACACTTTGTTGTTGTTCTGACCACTTGCACTTTGAAATGCTTTGTCACATTCATTGTATTATTATATTCTGGCTGAGCTGCCGTGGCTCATCAGTTTTAATTGGTGAGAAAGCACAGGGTGTGTTCACTTTTCCCAGAGAATAATTTTCTGCACCATAACAAATTTTAAGGGCCTATAAAATGCATTAATAGCCTGCATGAATGCAGCTGTTGCTGAGAACAGTGGGGGAAGTGCATATTGTCCCATCATAGGGCAGCAGGAACAGGGAGCCCACTACCCTTCTCCTCTCCAAAAAGACCATGTGTGGTTTGGGTCAGGAAATGCTTACTCAATGAGTAACGCAGTAGGAAGCCCATCCTGTCAGTGGGATTTCTGCTTGGAAAGGCCAAAGGTAGTGTATCATCAAGAGAGGACACAAGCTGCCTTTTCTCTGATAGTCCCTCCACACCTGCCACAGACATGGGAGAACACCAGGGCTGCCTGGAGGGTAGCAGCAGCTCTCTCAGGAAGGCTGGCAGAGAGATCAGTGGAGGCACTGGTCAGGACGAGGGCATGATTTCAGACTTTCTGGGGTTTAAAAATTAAATTTGCCTTTTCTTAATTTGGTCAGTCGGCCATTGCTGAACCTCTGGTGCTGCTGGTACCTGGACAGTCACAAACTGCTTATTAAAGCTGTGCAGCTAAGGGATGGCGGCTTCACTCTTCATCTCTGTCTAAGCTGCCTCTCTCCAATGCTCCTACAACCCCACAAGACCCCACAAATGTGCTTAGTTTGGTTTTGGACTTATTGATTCCCTGCTATGGGGTAAACTGCCTGCTGCCCACCTCTTGCAGCTGGGCAGAAATAGTGGCGATGGGGCAGGAGGGGGAAAATGCCCAGTGGGGAAGAAGTTGGTATCTGCCTTTGTAGCAAGGACAACAACCATTTTATGAGCCTCTCTGCTAAAGACACAAAGATTTCCTTCTGAAAGCAGGTTTGAATAGGAGCTTTGGACCCCTGGTTTAACAGATTATGAGATGACCACCTTCAGCAGTTTTAGTGCTGCTTGTTCTAGGCTGAATTTTCTTTGGTAGTCCCAAATATGCTATACACAACCAGCGCTTCTCCTTTCCTGTCAGTTGATTTCCTTCCATAAATGTTTACATTCAGACATTACAGTAGTGAGTGGAAAGAGCCCTTAGTGTTTTCCCCTGGGATGCTGCTAGTGAGACTGCACCTCGAATACTGTGTTCAGTTCTGGGCCCCTCGCTATAAGAAAGACATTGAGATCCTGGAGTGTGTCCATAGAAAAGCAATGAAACCGGCGAAAAGGCTGGAGAACAAGTCTTATGAGGAGCAGCTGAGGGAACTGGGGCTGTTTAGCCTAGAGAAGAGGAGGCTGGGGGAAGACCTTATTGCTTTCTACAACTACCTAAAAGGAGGTTGCAGAAAGGTGGGTGTTGGTTTCTTCTTCCAAGTGATAGGACAAAAGGGAATGGCATCAAGCTACATCAGAGGATGTTTAGGTTGGACATTAGGAAAAGAAATTTCGCAGAAAGGGTCATTGGGCACTGGAACAGGCTGCCCAGGGAGGTGGTTTATTCATAATCCCTGGAGGAGTTTAAAAGGCAGGTAGATTAGGTGCTTGGGGATATGATTTAGTAGCGGACAGGTACAGCTGGAGTTGATGATCTCAAAGGTCCTTTCCAACCTAATGATTCTATGAAGAAGGACGTCAGCCCCCACATGCTTTCCCCTCCACTGTGAGACCCCCCTGTAGTTTTCCCAAGCAGGGCTGCAGCAGTCTTTTGCCATTCCCTTACTTATCTGTGCTGGCACTGATGTCTTACCTATTTGTCTTCTCCAGGACCTTCAAGTTTATTGATCATGAGTTTGCTTAAAAGTATTAATTTGCTCTGGCTGTTAAACTGAGAATCTCAAAGAAAAGGCTCCTGTTGACTCTCTCATCATTGCATTTCCTAATTGTGACTTGCAGGAATAAAACCACATAAGGGCTCATTTGAATGTGAGTTGTGGGTGAGGCTGTCCAGCTTTCACTGCCTTGGAGACTGATGCAATGGGTCTGCAGAGCAGCACAAGTGAGCAAGTATACAGCTAAAGACTGAGGTGTGTCTAAGTACATCATGAGGGCATAGAAAGAAACCCCTGCCCATTTGGCTGCAGCTTCTGGGCCACCAGCAGGATAACCAGGTGCAATAGATTTGAACGTAGATATATACCTTGGGAGGAGATCAGCTGAGGAAGTCTGAGCTGTGCTTGTATCATAGAATCACTATGTTGGAAAAGACCCAATGCATCATCCAGTCCAAACATTCCTTTCAATCACTAAAACATACCCCCCAGCACCTACCTGGGCAGCCTGTTCCAGTGCCCAATGACCCTTTCTGTGAAAATTTTTTTCCTAATGTCCAGCCTAAACCTCCCCTGGCGGAGCTTGAGGCCATTCCCTCTTGTCCTGGCACTTGAGAGAAGAGGCCAGCTCCCTGCTCTCCACAACCTCCTTTCAGGTAGTTGTAGAGAGCAATGAGGTCTCCTCTCAGCCTCCTCTTCTCCAGGCTAAACAACCCCAGCTCTCTCAGCTGTTCCTCATAAGGCCTGTTCTCCAGCCCCTTCACCAGCTTAGTTGCTCTTCTCTGGACTCGCTCCAGAGCCTCAACATCCTTCTTGTGGTGAGGGGCCCAGAACTGAACACAGTAT
Organism: Piaya cayana; assembly: GCA_013389865.1. Lineage (NCBI taxonomy): Eukaryota > Metazoa > Chordata > Aves > Cuculiformes > Coccyzidae > Piaya > Piaya cayana. The sequence goes on from WAAB01003723.1 coordinate 557,307, forward strand.
TTGAGGAGCAATCTTACCAGTGCCTTCCTTGCAGAAGAATAGGTCCACCTGAAGGATTCACAGCTGGTCTCTGGTCTGTATCTCGTATTGCAAGATGCTCATCATTTCCATAATGCACACTCTTATCTCCTGCTCTGCTGGAAATCCAGGGGAACAGTAGCTTGGCATTCATGTTGGCTAAGTGGCAGCTGCAATTAATGTACCTCTGTAATTACAGCACAGCACCTGGCCATGCCTACTAAGCTTGAGAATAAGCCAAGCTGTGTGGGTGGAGGGTTTCCCTAAAGGCCCTAGCCAGCTTGGGGTTGGGCAATGGATTGATTACAGCTGTGTGTGAGGGAGTTTAAAATTAACTCTCCAACTTTCCAGAGGAATGTATTTGTTATGGAGTCACTGAAAGGTTGTAGTAAGAGACCCAGGCACAAGCAGTCACTCAGAGCAAGCCAAGGTCAGAGCGGCTTCTGGGCATGGTCCTCCCTGGAAAGGCAGATTTGGGCTGCAGAGCAAGAAACCTGCTCCTGTTTAGTTGCTCTCTGTGTTCAGGGAAACAAGACTTTGTGTACATTTTGCATTGTAAATAAACATTGCTGCACCAAGGAAATGCTTGACTCTTATAATCTGTCATATTGTAGTGGAAACAACCTGGCAAGACTCCGTGTATTGGCTAATCCTCAGGCCAGACAGAGGTAACAATATGTTAAAAATGTTAATTAACTATTTCACTATATATGTAATTTTCTGTTTTTAAGCAAGGGCTAAGAAGGCTTGTTTAGCAAATCCATTTACTACTGCATCCTGGTTCACCACTTGAACCCACGAGATCTCAGTCTTAAGAGTAAAATTGTTAGCTTGGGTGTAACAGCAGAGCTAATCACTAACATATGGGAAACACAGAACCAAAACATTGCAAACAGAAAAGGAAGCATGGTGGGACCTGAAATAAGGAACACACACACCATGATTCTGCAAGAAAAAAAGTGTTCTGAGGTTTCCACCTTTTAGATACACAGTGATGGTAATTAACTCTTCATGATGGTAGCACATTAGTATAAAAGGTAACTCCAACAGGTGTAGGATTAATGCACAGATTCAGGTGAGCATTCTCCCTAAGAAGGTAAGTAAAATACAACCCTAGTGTACAGTGGGATGGGAGGGAAGGTAGAAGTGACATTCGTGCTGGTTAAGGAAGAAAACCTGTTTGGCCTCAATGTAAAGGATTGAGATCCATTAAGAAGGAGTGACATAGGAGCAAGACTTATGCTGAGGGGAAAAAAGGAGATGGAACTGGTGTGTAAAGGGAGGCCAGGACAGAGGAATTTCTGGCACAACATCATGGAGCTTCAGGCTTTAGTAATCTCAGGGCCATGATAAATTCTAGCAAGTGTAGACTTACCAGTGTAGAAGAACATAAACTTTAGCTGAGTGTGCAATAAAAGGTAGATCAGACCTAATAGGAATGAGAGCTTGTTGAGAGGGAGAAGAGTTGATTCAGGTCTGTGGTTTACCCTACCTAAATCCATGGAGTCACTCCAGATCTATTTGGGCTTTGGAGGCATTTGTTGTATGAGGAAAAGTTGTTTTTTATTTGAAAGCTGAGTTTGCAGGGATGTTCACAAGGAAAATAACTTTAACTTGAAAGCACTAGGTTTGTTTTTTTTCTGTGTGTCTTCTAAAAAGAAAAGCTTTCACAGTGTGCTCTTGAACAGGGGTTGGAAGAGGGTAACCTCATCCTTTGGCCAGATGTGTGCTATGATTTTGCTCTCCGAGCTATATCTGCTCAGGGAATGGAAGTGTCATGCTTCCTCGTTGATATATATATCTTGCTATATTGACTAGATGCAGGCAAGGTATCAGGATGTCTGAAGACTTTGTGCTTGCCCTTTGGGCAACTCCGGAGAAAAATTCCTCTGGTGCATCTTACACTCCAGAAACTGGCTTGGAAAGTGACTGCACCAAAACATCCATCCTGTAAACTATTCATCCTTGCAGTGGCACCAGCCCCAAGCTTTTATTTAGTTCCACGTTTCAGACAGCAGATTAGCCTGCTGCAATGAGATGCGTGGAGGAAACGGTTTCTCATAGTTACAAGAAAATCCTGTTTGCCAAAACAGCTTCCAGATCTGCTGTGAGGAGGAGCTGATCTAAAGGCAGAGGGAAAAAATTGGGTCAAATACTTTCAAAGAAGGAATGATTTTTGAGTCTTTTATGGTCAAATAGTATGGAGATGTGACTGTTTCTTCTCAGGTTGAGCCTTTGCTTCTGTTTCCTAGAACAAGTGTACGCACAGAGGTCTGAATGCTCCAAACTTGATGACATCACCTTTTACTCTATAAATCAGCATTTTCATCAGCAGGGTGTTAGCTTGTTTTGAGAAGAGCCTTTGAGCTGTCTCAGAGTTATACAAACTTTGAAGGGTCATTATTTGGCTGAGTCCAATGGCATGAGGTTTAACACAGCCAAATGCTGGGTCCTGCACTTGGGGCACAACAACCCTGTGCAGGCTACAGACTAGAAGTCTGTCTAGAGAGCTGCCAGGAGGAGAGCGACCTGGGGGTGTTGGTCAACAGCTGACTGAACATGAGCCAGCAGTGTGCCCAGGTGGCCAAGAAGGCCAATGGCATCCTGGCTTGTATCAGAAACAGTGTGACCAGCAGGCCCAGGGAGGTTATTCTCCCTCTGTACTCGGCACTGGTGAGNNNNGCCAGGGGAGATTTAGGCTAGAGATTAGGAGGAAGTTTTTCATGGAAAGGGTCATTGGGCATTGGAATGGGCTGCCCAGGGAGGTGGTTGATTCACCTTCCCTGGAGGTGCTTAAGGCACGGGTAGACAAGGTCCTGAGGGGCATGGATTAGTGTTTGATAGGAATGGTTGGACTCGATGATCCGATGAGTCTCTTCCAGCCTGGTGATTCTCTGATTCTCTGATTCTTGTTTTACAAGGTCTCTTTATAACATTTACTGCAGCAAAACCAGTTCCAAGTTTGAGACTCCAGTGGGACATGTTTCTCTCTTTCCTTGCTTTCTCCACCTTCCTCTCATAGTTTGGTAGGTGTAGGGGGAGCATGAACACAACCTTGGGGTCTGCTTGCTTCTCATGAATGTTACCAAGCACCCAGCACTTCTGAGTTAACAAGAATCCCTGGAGCAACCCCTCACCATGCAACCCTCCTCTCCTCCTCCTTGAGTACACAAGGAAAAGAACAAGTGGGAAGCAGGAAACTGATACTCAGATGAATAGAGAAGCAAAATAGTGCAATATGTAATTTTAAGACATGGGTTAGACACTTCTGGGGTGGTTAAATTACCCTGGGCTCTCATACCCAATGGCATTTCTGCCCTAAGAACCAGCCTGAGATATTTCACATAATCCAAAATTTTCCACTGCTGCCTTTAGATTTATAGAGACTTTCCATACAACCAGATCTGTTGATCTCTGGTAAAACTGCATGAAGGAGGCAGCTCATTAACTCTTGCTTCCGTACTGAGCATGTTTTGATGTGCAGATCGCTGATAGCACAAAAACATCCTTTCTGCCTGCGTAGGCAGAGATAATAGCAGTATTGACAGTGTACCTGCTGCAGGCAAAACACAGGGGTTCCTCCATCTCCTCAGCATTTCATCTGAGGAATAATGGCCAGGGAACATGAAGAGTGATTGTGGAATTGAACCTAGTACAAAGCACTCCCATGAAACACCCTTGGCAAAACGATCATACAGTTCCTGTAATTCAACACCCATTATAGTATCTCAAGTGAGACCCTCAAAATGAACACTAACTTAAAAAAATTCCTGCCATCACTAGCTAGTTATTGATTAAAATAATGATACCTTTTGTCTTATAAGGACTTTCAAGCTCTGTTGTGTACAAAAGACTTCTCAAACATTTAACAATTCCAGGCATGAACAGTTTATCTCAACACTTTGGTGCAATACTGGAGACTACAAGCAAAGTACTGTAGTGTTAATGTGGTACGCCAGAATTATCTAAACTGCCTGGAATTAAACAGCATAAAGGAAGAATAAGTTAGATTTGTTGTATAATCTTTTAACTAGAGGATTTTAGACATCAAAACTGGGATATTTTAAAAGAAATTGTTGGCAGCACTCTTAAGAGTGCGCACGATGGGCATGCAACATTATGGTTTTGCTTTCATTTCTTTCTCTCTGCTCTAAAATCATAAAGAATCATGGAGAGAGGTAAAATGACTCCATTAGGTTTAAATGTTGGTGTTCACTAATGGAACAAGATAAAAAAGCAAATGTTACTGTGATGGCTTTGCTGCTTCATCATATTTGCTAGTGACCCTCTCTTTCCCTAAACTAGGGAATATGGTTTCAGGCTCACATTAAGGTGGGATCACTCATACCTCAGCAGAAAAAAGCGTGATGGCTCATACTGGGATGCAGAGACAGCAAGAAGATTTGCAGGTTGGGGGGACTGGTGCTAAACAAGAACTAATCCACCATGCCAGCTCTATTGGGTCCACTCTCCTGCAGGTCGAGGGAAGTGATTCTACCCCTCTACTCCTCTCCTGTGAGACCTCATCTGGAGTACTGTGTCAAGTTCTGGAATCCTCAATGTAAGAAGGATATAGAACTGTCAGAATAGATCTAGAGGAAGGCTACAAGGATGATCAGAGGGCTGGAGCACCTCCCATACAAGGTCAGGCTGAGAGAGTTGGGGTTCTTCAGCCTGGAGAAGAAAAGGTTCCAAGGAGACCTTATAATGACCTTCCAGTACCTGAAGGACGCTACAGGAAATCAGTGGAGGGACTTTCTACAAAGGCTTGTAGTGATAGGACTAGGGGCAATGGTTATAAACTGGAGAGGGGCAGATTTAAACTAGACATAAGGAGGAATTTCTTCATGATGAGAGTGGTGAGGCACTGGCACAGGTTGCCCAGGGAAGCTGTGGATGCCCCACCTCTGGAAGTGCTCAAGGCCAGGTTGGATGGGTCCTTGGGCACCTGATCTAGCGGGAGGTGTCCCTGCCCATGGCAGGGGGGTGGAACTGGATGGGCTTTCAGGTCCTTTCCAACTCAAATTATCCAATGATTTTGTACCAGGGAAACAGTGAGCTCACAGGGAACTTCCCAGCTTCCTGAAAATCATCAAGCCTTGCTGGTGGCACAGCTGTCTAAACACAGTACAGGAACGGGGCACTTTGTCCCTGGGTACAGCATCTGTCATGACCAGGCTCTTGCTGCAGGCTGGCACAGCACTGCTGCAGACAGGGCAGCTTGCAGAGACAGACAGCAATGGTCTGCATCAGCACCACCCAAATTTTTGGCTTGATTGGCCCAAGAAATTTAGTCTCTCCATGAACAGTGGCTGAAATTAGACCTCAGGAACGTTTGTCTTTAATGTCAAGCAGCACTGTTTCATTATGTAGATTTTTCAGAGCGGCAGCCAAATCAGTCCAGTGCTGCTTAATTGCTTAATATGATAAATCATGGCTTTTGCCAACTGCTTGCCTAGTTATGTATTTTATTCATTGTAATCTTCAGCTCTGAGAGAGTGGAAGAAAAACCGCTCAGGTTTTCCACAGCCAGTCTGATGGGCTTGAGTACAGCAGTCATCTCTGAAGCTATATTTATCTGACTCTCATTGATGTGACTGAAATGGACCTCTGAGAAGGTATCTTTTATACTCTACCCTTCAAAACGAGGACCCTCTTCACTGTTTCTTCAGGGAAGCTGTTTTTCTGAATCTATTATAAAAGGTTATCCATCTAATCTCCTGAGAACTTGCATATTTTCACAAAATATCTTTCATCTTCTTCTTATGTTTTCAGTTAAGCATTTCAGAGGTCATAAAGATTTCAGCAAGACTTGGGAGACTCCTCTCCATCTCAACTCCTGCCTCATCATCCCAAGACTCATTGTTGAGGACTTTTTTAGATTTCACTCAGGGCTAAGCAATTCTGACAAACTGGAAAAAATATTGTTTCCAAAGCCACTAGAAGTTGAATTTCAGGTCTGAGCAAATTTAACATTTTTAAGCAGAAAATTAAGGGATGGGCTGAAGGTGGCAGACACATGATGGTGCTATGCACTGTACAGCCTGAAGTGCAGAAGCCCTCTGCCCTTGGGAGCTCATAGCCTGATGGACATGAGCAGAAATACACCGGCACACATGGTACATAGGAAGAATGGACAGGGCAGCAACTAGGGTAGGCATGGTCTCAGACCACTACCAAACCCATTCCTCTTGTCAGGGTAGCTGCTTTAGAGCAGCAGTGGCCAAAGAGGTCATACCAAAGTGTCACCCCTACCACTCAGCCACAGGGGAATTGTTTACACCACTTCAAAACCACTCCCTTCCAGCAGTATCCCATGAACACAATACAGCTTTCATCCACAGAAATCCTATTGAGGTTCATATATATTAATGCTCATATACTGACTGCTGTTTCTGATCTGCTTTAATCAAAACATAAGCTAAATTTTGTATCTTGTTCTTTTTCTGTAGGAATTGAATTTTGAAGTAGTAAACTTTCCTGCTGCGTTTCAAATACATTTGAATTAAATGTGGTCATAAGCGTGGAGAAGGCATCAGCCTCTATATAAAATCCATTTGTACCAAGGGAGCTGTATAATACTACACTTTAAAGTGTTGATCATTAGAAATTGGGAAAACTAGAAATTACCAGGCTACTTGGAACATTCTAGTCAAGGAGAAAGGCATCCAAGCCATCAGTACTAACTCAATAAAATATAAGTATCTCTGTCTTGTTTATAAACTGTTGAAAATAAAAAGTGGTTAACTAACTTCAGGATATTTAATATCACGTCCAAATTTTTTTTTCCCTCTGATAGTTCACAAGGTGAACTTGACAGCACTAGCTGGCGTGAAAAGGTCTGAGGGAGAAAGTGGTGTGACCTGCAGACCTGGCATTGCATTTCTGCTGGCCACACAGACTGGAAAATGTAGGCAAACTTGCAGATTCAGGTGAAGTTAATGACAAATGTGTTGGGAAAGGCAGGAATGATTATCAGTCTAAGCATGAATTACTTTTGCAGGTTGCCCCCATGATCACTGTCTATGTCACACCACACACGTGTAGGATTTGGATAGAAGATGCTACAGAAAATTGTTCTAAATGTAGCATAGAGAGTGATGTCTCACATAGACTTGGTGAAGATTTACCTGTCCAGAGGATCCCAGCACTGAGGTGAGTTTAAACGAGGTTAAATCTTTAGTTCTGCAAACCCTAGCAAATGCCAGAGCACAGGAAAGTACTAACTATTTTATTTGGGTCACTGGCTTTAGATTTCAGCAGCTATATTATCAAAGACCTCTGAGCTTAACTGATTTCATCTCATGCTGGACAAGCACCATAGATGGATCAAGCAGTTTTGATGTGTTCTTGTTCATGGTAACTGGCTAATCTAAGTCCCAGAGCCTCAATGACAAGAATTCAGTGTGTGCTTCTTTCTGCAGGAGAAAGTTAGGTAACTGTGTGGAAGATGAGTGATAATGTGTATCAACTCTATGTGGCTAAGGAAAGTCCACTGTTATGAACCTATTACTACTCTTGGGAGCCCCAAGGGTTTTAGAGTGTGTTCTGTAACAAACACAGCTCTTGGGAGGCAGCAGCATCTGAGCATGTCTCCATTCTGTGGGCTGCTGGTCCCGAGGACGTGGAGAACTCTGAAATTGTTGTGGCTGTTAACTAACTACAGGTCTACATGCTGGTCTCTATAGCTCTGGGTTTGGTTCTCTGTAGGTCTCAAGGAGAGCAGAGTTCTTTTCTGAAGGGTTTCCTGCTCCTCTGGTGTTGCCTCACTTAAAGGGTTCCTCCAGCAGTCCACCTCTAGTATCTCAGGACCAGTGCTATGCACACCAGAACTAGTAAGCCTATGGTTAGTCTCTGAGCAGTTGTCTCCACCTTCACTGGGATTTCTATCTCATCAGCCTGCAGAGTTCGTCATGACTGCACCATGTGCAGTCCAGGCTGTGGCATATATTGCAACCCTTGGCCCCTGTGTATCATACTTCCAACTATTCATTCAAGAGAACTAAGTTAAGTGGAACAGACAAAGTGAGAGGCCATGTAGAGGCAAAGTGAGGGTGTATATATATGTGTGTATCTCATCAGGTAAACAGAGGTACTTGAGAAATGCCTATGCTGTTGGGACCTCCAGTCTGAACATGCCATACTTGTCTAGTACCTCAGGAAGACAAAAAGCAGACAGCAACCAAACCAGGGCAGGACTACCCTTCCCTGTGAATGACATGCCTGCAAGCAGCCCTGGACTCATGGAGTGTAAGCAAGTAGTAACTACTTCTTTGCTTCTGAATGTCAGCAGTCTTAATCCAGCCTTTTCTTAGCTGTTTTCCTCCTGCTTGTCCATGCCACAATCTAGTCCTACTCTTAAAACACTCTAAAGTTAAATTACAGTGTTGGAATCTGTGTTATGTAGGTCGTCAAAGCAAAGAGCCAGACCCATGGAGAGGTCTGAAATAGTGTCTCCATGGTAGTAAAAAACTATTACTTCTAACCTTGCAGTCTGTGAGTTATGGGATGTTAAAAACTGGGCATGAATTAGGTAGGGTGAGGGTGTTATTCTCCAATTCTCTCACAGAGTCTCACAAATCTAAACCTGGCAGGGACCACATCAGAGGCTTAGGGTAGATCTATTTAACTTTCAGCTCTACTGTTGTCAGATTTCTACAGCACATACTCAGGTACTCAGTGCACCTTTCTTTTTTGACTATTTACTTTTTAAACTGTGCTGTTTAAAGACCTATTTTTTTCTCCAGAAGGTTAGAAAATCCTGCTCACCTTCTGCATCTTTGAGCATCACTGGCATTTGTCAGGGATCTGACAGACTCAAGTGCATTCCTCTTCAAGGCAGAGATTCGGCTCTCCACCAAGAGCTATTATTTAGGGCTCAATTAATCTTTTGTCCATGTTTTGCCTTCAGCAGCTGAGTGAAGCTCCTTGCAGCACACTGTGCCGTGTGATGGATTGTTGCAAGGACTGTGCTGGCCTTTGTCTAACTTGCCAGCATGTCTCTCTTTCTCTTAAATTATCTTCTGGTCCGGTGGTTCTTATCCAGCTGTAGTTGTCCCAAGGCTTTCTCAAACCCAGTAGCACATATGGTGTTTATACAGGCTCAGAGGGGACCTCTCTGGTGTGAGTGCACAGGGGTTGACAGGGCCCTTTGTATCCTCCTTGTGCTTTGCATGTGAATTTTGTATTGTCTCCAGACAAAGTGAAGCTCAGTTCTGTGTGGTGGCTGGAGCCCAATACAGTTTTTTCTCTTCTTTCTCTTAGAATTGCAAACTTGAAAAATGATGTTATGCTCTTTTTAGAAAAAGCTGAGCTGATTTATCTGACTTCAGTGGCATTACACGGGCAGTGAATGGAGGCCCTTGTATTTGCAGAGCAGTGGAGGGTTAGAAGCAGAGCTGCAGGCTTAAGCCAAAGGCCAGCTGTGACCAACCCTATTTTTTCTCACCCAAACTCTCCAGCTACAACAGCTGAGGATGTTTTTTAGTGGACAACTGCATTTTTTTTGTAGAGTTTAGAGGTATATTTAAGGGATTAGTCTTATTCCCTTAAGGATCAATTGAAGCACATTTTGAAGCAAATACATCTCAGCACTGCAGGATGTGAGGGATGAGGCTTCAGAAAACTTAAACTTGGTTTGTTTAATTTTTGTTTGGTGTTTATGATCTCATGTTTCATTTATGACCAATTTTGTATGTTGTGCAACAGATAGCACAAGTGTTTTGGTCTGACACAGGAGAGATGAGTGCCCTTTCTCACATAGCATCCAGTTGTGTCTGAGCCAACTACCCCTTTCTTTAAAAGCTGTCAGCTTTCTCTACAGAAATAAATGCCTGAGAGATGATGGGGGAGGCAGGGGACAGAAAAACTTACAGGTATACGTACACTCAGAGGAACACTTAGGAGTGCCTTTGAAGCAAGGAAATGTGCTATTTTTGGATACCATTCCCTGTGTTCCCTTGCCTGTGGCTTGTTTGCTATTTACGTGAAGCATAGAACTGAAGCTACAGAATGAAAGCAACAGTGGGACAGGGAAGCCAAAAATCTAGGAGAAAGTCAGTTCAGCTTGTGATGCTCTTGGGAAATCAATACGATGGGAAAGCTGAATCTTTCCTTCCTCCCATTGTTTAATCACAAACTTTTGCCTTGTCCTTCACCATCTTTGCTGTCAGTTTGCTTGAAAGACAAAATAGCAGGTCCTGCTCCCCCAGAAGGCCCCAGAACTCCCATCAAACCAACTCCTCACAGGCTTTGCCTCCAGGTGGTCACTGAGAAGGAATGCTCTGGGAATGGGATTTCCATCTAAGGTACCCATGAGAGCTCCTACAGTGGCTGGAAACCTGTCATGCACTGATGGTCAAATAGGATTTCAGATTCCCCTGAGGGCATGTGTATTACCTCCCCAGTGACATCCAGGAATAATATAAGTACAATTTTTCTGGTTTAGGATAAAGTAAAATCAGTTTTCTAACTTTTCAACTCAGCCTCATCTAAGTAACTTCATTTTCTGGAAAGTAACTGCATGTTTTTCAGACAATGCTTCTAAATGTAATAACACAGGGCACTGGTATGCAGAAAGGCTTATACTTCTTCGTATAGGGGGAAAAAAAGCCATCCTCGAGCTGGTGAAATGCCATAGAGGTGTGGATAGAACAGGTGATCCAAAACTGACCAACACAGTATTCCATCCCATGTACTGAGGAGTCACTAGGGTCAAGGTCTCTTCTTTGATGGCCAAGATCCAGTGAGGAACTCATCTGTCATTTTGCCATGATCTTGGATCCATATATTGCTGTATCCAGTTCCTGAATCCAGCTCTCTTCTGCTGCTGAGTGTAACCTGGAATCTTTTCCCTGTGCCTGCTCTGCGGCATCGGTGATGACATAGTCATCAAAGGCAGGGCAATTTTGTGTACGTGCATATACTTTTAAATTTTCTTATCAATAGTATTTTCATTATTATTGTTGCTTCATGAAAGCTGTTTCAGTTTTAGTTTCCAGCCCACAAGTCTTTTTTTCTCTTGTTTTCCTTTCCCTGGGGAAAGGGGGAAGGAAGGAACTGCACCCACAACTGCTCTTGTTTAGCTGCCAGTCAAGGCGGGTTGGGGCTAAACCATGACATGAATATAAATAACGTAGCCACAGTGCATGTGAAAGGGAATTGTGGGATCCCTGGATTGGAAGGGAAGGTTCCCCAGCCTCTCTGTTGTTGTGTTTGATAACACCAGGAACCATCCAAATAATAAGAATAACGATGTCTTTTATCTCCAAACTGTGGTCCACAAAGACAGCAAGAGGCTACACAGATGGTCCTGGAGGAGCACACAGAGTAAGGACATATTTGTGCTTGCAAAGGACCATGTCTTTGTTCTCAGGTGTATTCTTGCTTCAAGGAGGTGTGTGCAGTTAAGGCTTGAAGTGTGTTTCTCATTTTGCATCTCATATGAATGGCTTCTCCCACCTAAGAGCAGACCCTGTACAAAGAAAAGACAGCTCCCTGAGAGATCCCATAAGAATTAGGGATTTTTAATTTTTCCTGGAGCAAACTCTGTGGCTGGATGCACAGTGGGAAAGAATGAGGATGAAGACACTTCTTGCCTTGCCACTGGTCCAAGATACCATGGACTTAAGAATAATTTGACTCTTACAGGTCTGGTGAGAGACTCTCTCTGCAACTGATCAGTCTTGTTTTCCAGTACTGAGATTCACACACCCCAGGAGTAACTTACAAGATGGAAATTAGCCAGGTGGGATGGGACACATCTTGGGGGACAGAAGTGATCCACTCCACTTGGCTCGCTGTGGGTAGTAGCACTAGGGAATGTAAGGAAGGGCGTAGCTTAAAACGAACACAACGGTCCCCAGGTACTCTCTGCTCACCTCTCTGTGCCCTCTCTTAAACGCCAGCACTGGCCCCTTGCCTAATAAACAGACATCTGCAAGGCCTGTGCAATGCCTTGCATGTCTGCAGGAATAGCTCTTTAGTTTCATACTTAAATTAAGGTAGCTGATGACCACTTCAACCTGTTTGATTTTTCTGCTTCCCTGCTATAGCATTGTTTTCTGCTTTTTTTCACAGCTCTGGTAATTCTCTGTATCACCTGGTCCCCTGAGCAACTGTTCATTTCATCTTGGAAGGAAATTAATTTAGCAGTGATTTTTTTAATTCTCATTCTGTCCCTGATAATGTGAATAAAGTATGTACTACCAAACCCATATGTAATTAGCCCATTGTGCTGCTAAACAAAATCTTAGCGCCCAGGGTTTTGATGACATCAGGTAGGAAGGCTTTTAATACTGATTTTTTTTCTGTACTTCACCTTTTGTTCCTATATGCTCTTTATCTCTGGTATTGTTTGACTAGTTGATAACTTTCATTTCTAATGAAGAAAATCAGTCTGTGAAGCTGTGATAGCCAATGGCCTCATAAGTGTGTCATTAAATCATAATAGCACTAACAAAATAAAATAAAGTAATCCAAATATCCTCACTGTCATTCAGATGAGGCATTGGCTGTGTGGCTAAACACCTGAGCCTCCAAGAGTGTCTTTTTTTTTTGCTACAGAGCCTTTAATTTTGGCTGATTAATTTAAATATTCTTATTTTTCCCCTTAAGTCCATAAAAGTGTGCCAGTGATCTTGAAGATATTTACTAGTCAATTTTTGTGGGTTTTGCTTTTCACTGGTCTGGATTCTGACATCAAGATACCTTTGCATGAGCAGTCAAAGTCCCATTTCTGCTGCCAGCCCCTGCCATTATCCTGTCAAAGGAAAAACTCCAACAAACCTTTCCTGATAAATCCAAAGCTCTTTACACTTCCAAAATGGTCTTCTCAGTTCCAAAAGAAAGCAGTTTTACTGACATGTTCCATTAGTCTAGTTATGGTTATGAACCACACTAAGGCTAACAGTTTCAGTTAATAAAATGCAGTTTGAGCCTCAGGAACATTTCTAGTAGTGAAGAAAATATGAATATTTATCAGAGGTTATGATAAAGAAAAGAAAAGAAACCCCCACCTGTACCTGATGTGAAATACTGACCTAAATGGCCATTTTTTTACCCTGAATTTTTTGTCTAGTGTTTCTTTTTAATTCCCAAACCACAATGGATAAGGATGCTAAATACAGGACAGAACACACAGTTTTCAAAGAGCCCTGTGGTGTCACATATTAAGCCTCTGCCACCCTAATGCTTTGCCTGCACCACGGGCCTCAGCCTCGCCTGGCAAGCAGCACAGCACTGCCAGCCACTTCTGAGGCCAGCAAAAGGTGTTTACTTGTTAAAAATATTGATCCTGTTGCACAAGCAGCCTCTATGTAGCACTGCACTATGGGGCATCCTACGTTAAATTAGTTGTGAAAAGCTGAGCAGGGACAGGGAAGGTTTTAAGAAAGTTGTGGGCCAACTGAGTAGATTTTCTCTTTCTCCCCCTTGACACATATTAGCATTTTGTTTCTAACCCCTGATCAGATATGTGGTCTGGTTAATAAACCCGGTGCAGGGTAGCAGCTTGCCTAATGAAAATGAGTAATTACATTTTGCTTTCCCTGACTGGAATTTATATTGTCATTTACATGATTAATAGGATTTTTCTTACCATTGCTTAAAGAAAGCTGTAACCCCTTCAAAATTATTTAGTATATGAGAAATGTGAACAGGTATTAAACCACCAGCAAAGATGAAGGTTAGTGGGTGACAGAGGGAGAGACATCATAAGAGAAGGTCTGACATTTTATAAATGTCTTGGTGAATAAGCTAGTAAGAAAGGAGGCAAACAGTCCTGTGACAGTCTGGACACATAATGCTGCATCAGGTGCACCTGCAAGGCACAGAGACTATGCAGAGGAATGTAGGGGACTGGGAAATAAAATCAGATCTGAGATACCTCAGGAGAAGTAATACCAGCCTATCATCAGCAGAAAGAATAAGAGGAATTATCATGAACCGGATGTTAGTGCTAATTTATCAAATAATTTTATGATAACAATGACATAGTGTCGAACAAACTGTACATGAGTGTTGATATGCCAAGGATGAAGGAATTGTATCAGGTTGACAGGTTCTCAGAAAGCACTTTCAAAAAAGAAGCATGTTTCAAATTTCTAATGCTTAGTTTTAAAAGAAATGAGTCAAGTTTAAAAATGATGGTGAGCAGGGTTTCCATCAATGCATACAGCTGTACTGCTTTCCTGTGCATGACACACGGCACATGTCTGTGTTAGCGCAAACAACTCCACCTGCATCAGAACTATCCAAGGGATTTGAGGGGCTTGTACCTTATGACTACTTGACTTAGGTGACCAGGAAAGGGTTAGCTTTGGCAGGAATGTCCCCTGCACTGAGGAGATCTGCAGGTGTGCTACACCAGTCGACCTGCCTACAGGTGAAGCCCTGAATCAATTGGGGATGTCCTGTGGGGAGCAAGTAGCATCAGGGCTGGGGAAAAGCTGTGCCTCTCTAGCTGCTAGGTCAGACCTCCTACCTGAATCAAGGCATTTGTCATCCTCCCATCACCTTCCCTCTATTAACTTTGCCTTGGTATATGTGCAGTGATGCTTATAATACTTCTTTTCCTATTATCTCACACAGTATCTTCTTATCTCTTAGCAAGGTGGATAAGAAACTGTGGGTCGATGTAATTGGTGACCTCTTCACTTGTGCTTGGCAGGAAAAATTTCCCTTTGCCAACATAAGAAAGGCAGTGATCTGTTTTCTCTCTAATGTGAGTCCCTTCTCAGGAACTGATCCTTCTGGTACCCGATGGAAGTCTGCGGGTAAGAGCTATTGACCTGTCAGCCCTATAGCCTGGGCATGTGTGCCTTTACTGTGGACCTGAGCAGAAGTTCCGTCGTAATTATTATTGTCCAATGAGATTCTCAAAGACACAATGTTAAAAGCTGTTTCTCCAAAGCACTAGTGGACCTTAAGGGTTGATTTAACCCTGATATTTTTGACCGCTTCTGTTCACCTCTTCTGGTCTAGCACACAGGATTACTTCTGCCATTAGGCTGGGACATATTTTGACCCTCCACCACAAACGAGATGGAAAGAATCCATCTATGACCATGGCCAATTTTTCTGCTGCCTGCAGAACCCATTACTTCAAACTGGGAGCTCTTGTTTACCTTTCACTGTTTAACTTGCTTTCTGACTGAAGACAATACTGTTTTGGGTTCTCACCTTTTGTAGTACAATTTAAAAAAATGTTTCTGGTAATGCTCTACTTTCTATGAGACTTTTTTTAGTTCCTCATTTTCAGAAGATATTCTCAATTTTTTTACTTCCTCCTTCTGCTTCCCAGTCTCTCTTCATTGAAGCAGCAACCAACAGAAGCTGCCAGAACCCTCATTATGGTCAATGTGAACTGCAAAAGGCAGTGGTCTCACCTATGTCCAAAGAAGGATGAGGCATATTTCAGGAGCTTCAGATTCCTGTATCTCCTCTTGCACCATACATTCAGATGAATCTCCATCAGCAGAAACAGCTTCAGAATAGGATTCCTGATTGTCCTTTGTTATACTGGGGACTCTTGCTCCTTTGCTCTCTGGACCCCATCCAAAGCCTGTTGAAGCCAATGGGAATCCTTCCACCAACATCAGTGGGACCTGGAGTATGTCTTAGACCATGTCCATCCTCTCCCACTCACCTCACCCCACTCCTGCATCCAAGCCTGCTTGCCCCATGGTGGTGCTTTCCCCTGGATCTGTCTCTTCTCCCATCCTTCTTTGAAGCTCAGGCTTTCTTATCACTCTTTGCCCTCTGCCAAGCTGGTGCAAGATCTCCTCTCACCTCATGCTGCTAACAGCTTGCTTCTTTCTCTGACCTCCCATGGGTGACCTCCCTCCATGTGGCCCTCTTCCACCAGCCCTCTCACTCACTTATCTTCAGCTGCAACCAGAGAGTTCTCTTCTCTGGGAGTCACTGAAAACACATCTCTCTCTCTCTTCCCATTTTCAAGGCTTGACTTGAGCCCAAGGGGGTTGGTTGTTCCCCGGGGGACCTATTTTCTTCAGGGTGGGTGGAAGTGCCCCCAGAGAGGTCACTGACAGCTGCATCTGGCCAGGCCAGGCCAGGAAGCAGCCAAGAGCAGGTGTGCACCTCCCTAATACAGGATCTGGGAAAATCTTTAGCTGTTGAGACTCTGCAGTATTTCCTAAAGATGTACCAGTCTGTTTTTACAGGCCGGACAGGTTTGCAGCTCTGCACCAGTGGGAGGCAGCCCGGAGCTGGTGGGGTTGGTGTTTGCACCCCCTGATGATTTGTACATCCAGCTGGAAGAGCAGGAGGGATGAGAACCTTATGGGAAAAATTAGCAGGAATTTTCATGCTAGAAAACATTTTTTCCATAGTCTTGCTTTTATCAGAACAGCAAGAGCAGCTTGAAACAAATACTCAGCCTATAATTGCCAGAATGGGAATCTGCAGCCTGAACAGACAAGAGCTGCCATCCTCCCGAACACTGTGGCACCTCGTGAGAATTTTGGGCAGTGTTAACAATCTCAAATCTACTTAGGCAACCTGTCAAAGACTGGATGTCAGCTGTAGGGCAAAAAACAATTCCAGTCTAATTGTCGACCTTCAGGAGAAGCTTCATAAATATGTACAAATAATTGAAAATATGCTGTGACATCCAGCTAATTCTTCACAATGTAGATAACTGCAGTCATGGTGAAGACTGATAAAATGTGTGATTACTTGGAAAAAGGAAGTTGCTTGTGAATGATCAAACTGAGCTAGGCACATGAAATTATAGAAAGGGTTTTCTACTCAGTAATAGCATTCTTCTTCCAACTTCAGCTATGGTGGATTCATAATGCCTCCAAGACATTTCTCTGAATTTCCTGTGCCAGATAAAACTTTGCTGATAAAATGTGAGTCTGTGTGTGGGAGCATTTTAAATATATCTATGTAAGACCAGAAATAAAATACTTCAGTAAAAAGAAGTATTTTCTTTACCATTCGTCATTGTATAGGATGGAGGTAGCTGGCAAGGTGTGTAGCAAGGTCAATATATTTAACTGGGGGCACTGGAACAGTTACAAAGAGGTTTGAAAAATGTGCAATTAAACAATCAGTTGCATTTCTGCAACCTGCATGCCCTCCTCATGCTAGGGTAGAGGAGAACACCTTATCACTGCACCCATCCTGGTTAGCAGCCAGGTCTGCTTTACCAGGACAGGTCTGGAAACACAGAATTCTTTTGAAACATAGTATGCATTCAGGAAGAAATCACAGTGATGTGTGTACAGTCAGCGCTGCTCTAAAGATATATTGCAACAGTTATGCAGTACTTAATTCTGCTGAAGACATTTGTCGCTACTAATATATGTCTTAAAGACATTTCTGTGTACCCTGTTAAGTTGCCAAAATACAGAATAGATGAAGATGTTGAAGGAAAATGTTATGAGAAGGTTTGAGCTCTGCTGAATGACCCGTTGAAATTTCTTTTAATCACCCCTTGCATGTCATGCTATATATATTGATATTTCTCTGGAACAATCATGCAAACCTCACAGTAAATGGAAGTCATAACATATCAGGATGACAGGCAGCAGCTAGGAAAACACACTGTGCTTTGCCTGGTTTTGAAGGACAATTCTTGCAAACCCAGTTTTTGAGGGGAGAATTAGGAATTTCTGCTTACTGTGTTAATTATTGTGGATCATATGCTACTCTGCTTTTCTGAGGAGCTTTTGTGGAAATAGAGTAGGCTTTCATAAGTGGGACTGAAGTGTTTAAGTTGTTGCTTTGAATGACTTGTGCCTGCCACACTAAATGTTTAAGGTTTCTCATTTTAACAGCTCTGGAAAGAAGAACACGCCACAGCTCTCCCGGGTATGCCCATTAGTCAGTGGCTGGTGTGGAAATTACAGGTCAAGGGGCTGGGAGTTGTATACATCACTACACACATAAGGCATCGAAGATGTAATGAAAGACATTCGCGTTCCAAATGCCCTTATGCTCTTGGTTTTCAGTATATTTCATATGGCTCCTTTGAACCAAAAATAGTCCTGAAGCTACATGGAAGGGAGGAAGGTTTGTTCATCTTCTAGGAAACCACTTGAATGTTTGTATATATGAGAACAGCTAATAGAGTGAGACAGTAATTCTTTGACTGGCAAGAAAGCAGGTAGTTCCTGTTATGAGTAGCAGACGTGCCACTGAGTGTTTCTGTGCAAAACCAACCATTAGCCCAGGGCCGTATCACTGGTTTGCCTTTGCAAACAGATTTACAGCCATTGGACCTGGCTGGCTGAGTTTTGCTTTGTTCTTTCTGTTGAAAGACAGAAGGGGAGAAAGTCTCATTTGTGAGAGGGTTTCTGCCCTGCTATGGATGAGTTTACCCTTCTTCTAGCCTCTTCCCCAAACCCTTTCCCTTTGCAACTGTGGGAATGAGATTGCTAAGATGAATTCATTGAATCTCTTGTGCTCACTTGCCTGCCCTAGAAGAGAAGACTATATCTGTGTGCAAATTACATATTAAGTGAGGAGAGCAGGGTGTTGTCTTGCCTTGCAGGTACTACTGGAGAACAACTAATCATGCTTGATGAGGACCAAGCCATCCCTTTAAGCCAGTTACTAGTAACTCAGAGTGCATTGTCAAGTTTAATTTCATTATCTAGTAAGACAATATTTGGGATTGTGGTTGGAATGTTCCTAAAAATGCCTCCTTTTCTTATTTGTGGTACATGGGGACAATTACTTTCCTGCAACTCCAACAAATAATACACACACAATTCATACTACATTTTGTGAATTAAAAATGAGGACAGAGCTCAGGACAGAGCTCAGTCTAGCTAGAAATGCGTCTGTCATATCAATGAGGAGTGTAGATTGTGTAGAACAGACATATTTCGCTGCAGACTCCCAACATTTTGATCCTCTCCAATTCTGCTGCAGGGTTTTCCCCACATCAACATCTCCTGAGTTGACCGTACCATCTAATCCAACTCCTATTCCCTTTTGTTCTCTGTGGAAGTGAAAGATTGCTAATAGTTATATAATCCCAAAATCCAGCTCCTTGAGCTTTTCTCTCCCCAGATTCACAAGCTTTGTCTGAGCTTCCAGGGCTCCTTGTCACAACAGAAACGGTTGTGTTCTTGCTCCTCATGTGTGACTGATGCAGACTGCCTTCCTCAGCAAAGTGCTTTCTGGGTACTCAGTTGTTGGTGCATCTGGTTGCCGTCTGTCAGGGTAAATCTGGTTTTGAAGATGGCCTTTTCCCTGTGTAGTTGGTGGAGTTAAAATGACTCCAGGGACTAGTGCTTAGTGATATCTCCTCTTATATGAATGTGGCCCTGGGAAAATTTTTCCTTGGCTGATCTACATTTCTGTTTCAAATCTGCTTGCTCTAATAGTAGTAGTATTTCTCCTCTAGCCACCAACACAAATTCAAGATTCCTAACAGACCTGAGTCTTCCCCCTGAGCTGAGTCTTCCGCAGGTATTGGGCAAACATCTTCATCCTTGCACCTACTGTGTGGGCATCATCCTCAGGTTGATGTCTCTCCAGGTCTTGACATCCAGGTGATGGTCATGTCTTGCAGGTTCTTTGAGCACAACTTCTCCACATTTCTGTATGTCTATTCTTTCTCCTAAAAATGTTACTCAGATTTTCAAATGTCACTGTTATCACAAGACTGCTGTCCTACCAATATCTGCTCAGACCCTGCTAAAAAGCTGGGTTTCCTAGCTTGCTGTTTTGAACATGCCAGTGCTCTCTATCCACTCTACCATCAGTTTCCCTTCTTCCCAGTAATGATATTCCATTCCTTTCCCTGCCATAATCTCTCATTTACTGTAAAAACGTCCATGTCTGCCCCAGCAGGATCACCTCCCATCCTCACTCCCACCACTGCTCATGTTTCGTGTTACAAGAACGTATGTGTTTCTTGTGCTGGAAGAAACTCCTTGTAGGCATTCAAAATGCTTCTTTCTCATTCCTGAAACCTTTCTGAGCAACTTCTTTCACTCTGATGCCTGTAACCAGTTCAGCATAGGAAAGCAGCTGGGATGTGGAGGGGTGAGATCTCTCCCTGCTGTGTAAATCAACCTTTCTGGGTTGCTTCCCTGTATCTACCTTTATTTATATTTAAGGACAAATAATAGAGGATAGAGCATATGAATTGGGGTTTTGTGCCAGTAGATTACTTAGAGCAGTGGTGCATGTTCTTAAGCACAGTGTTGATGCCAAGGAAGAAAGAGCTATCCAAATGCATCCTTCCCCTGATATGTTTTGAGAACTCCCTGTTATTTCCTTTCAGCCTTCAGTAGCAGGTTTGCCTCTTCCCTACAGCAGCCTGCTCTGCCAGGCAGCATCCTTTGGCTCAGTTAGTCAAAATCAGTTATGATTTTGGCTGCTTACTGCTCCAGATGTACTAGCTCAGTGTAGATGTAGAGGGTGGTGAGAAGGAGAGGTGTGTGCATGTGTGCAAGCTGCAAGATACCTTCCCATCTCCTCCTCTGCTAGTAGCATCCTCCATAGTATGTCCTCCTGTGTTGCTTTTTGGGGCAGTGGGACTGAAGCCCCCAAACAGACAGGGTCTGTGATCAGCTGCTTTCCACCTCCCTTGTTCATCTATGACTTCTGCAAGCCTCGCATAACAGTGGCCAGAACAGCACTGGACTTGATAAAAGCACGCATCTTGCAGCTTTCACAATTGATTTAAGGAGCTTTGATTTTTAAAAGCAAAACTATTTCTAAAGTGCTTTAGCTGTGGAAATTTTAAAAAAAAGCATGGAGATGTTGAAAAATAGTCTCCTTTCCTTTTAAAAACTCACCCTTGTAAAACTCATCTTTTAGTAATACTAATAGTATTTATTGGGCCTGGCCACTAAACCAAGCCTGGCCTATCACCAAGCATTGGATGTTTGAATAAAGTGTCACCAGGAACACAGTACTGTAAACTTTCAGTTCAAAAGCTTTTTAAAATACTTAATTTGTTTATAAATGCATAGTTAAATAGTATATTATTACATCTGGGTTGTTTCTCAGTCCTCACAAGCCCACTCAAAGCACAGCAACTGTCACGCTGTGCTGCCACTCTGAAGGTCCACATGAACCCTGGGACCAAGCTGTGTGAAGTGGTCTGCTCCATTTTTCACAGTAACTGTTCTAAAACACTTCTTTCCTCAGGGTTTGAGCCATCCCTGCTTTCAGCGCTGCCAGGGAGGGTGACACCTTTGGATCAAAGGACCAAGCATGGCTCCTCTGAGCCATCATAACCTTGAGTCCCACAGCTGAGTGGTGAATGAAAGCTCAACCCTCCTGAGCTGTCAGGACTCAGTCAGGTCCTGAGATTTCAGCAGTGGTCTGAGCAGTCCGGCTCAGACGTCGTATCTCCATGGCATTCTCTAACACTCCTTAGATGCTCCACATGAAAGAGAAGAAATCATGGTTAGTAAAGGGCACACTAGTCATGTAAATGCTTTAATTATCTTGATTAATCCCAACCAAGAGTGTAACCCTGCTTATCCTGCAATTCCTGGAAGTGCAGCTAGGTGGGTCTGGATCAGATGGCAGGAACTAGGGTGCAAGGGTTTACCGTCACACTAAATATAAATCAAGACCTCCACTCTATGATGAAGTTTGTATCAGGCATACATAGAGACAGGGCTACTTGCACTGGGATCATGAAGAGAGACTGAGCTGACTTCAGGCTTAGCTTGGCAATGGGACAACAGGGTGTCCTAGGACATTACACGATCCTCTCATGAACCACTTGCTGGAAGCAGAGAAGGGATCACTCACCCTTAAAACTCCTCAGTCAAATTTTCACAGGCAGGACGTTAAAAATGAATGAACAAAAATACCTTTCTTTCATACCTGTGTTTAGGGTGGAGTCCAGTGCCATAGGTTCTTCCAGAGGCCATGTGATACTGCCTTTAGCAGGATTTCAGATAAATGTGTGCAGAAAAGTTCTGATTGACACAATCGATCTGATGCAATCCATGGCTCAGAAAAAATGACCTTTGGTTGCTTTCTGAGAGGATCCAGTGCTTGCAGATTATCTGGATTTTTCAGTCTCACCTTCAGCGTCTGCTTCTAGTTACTCTGGAGACTGGATGGTGGGTTGGAGGAACCTCTGCTCTGAACCGTATAGCTGTTCCTGCACACTGACAAATTCACATTTGGCTTAGAAATCAATGTTAGTGAAATCTCAATGCCTTTGGGACCATATCCTTGATGTAGTGTCCTGCTGCCTCCTAAAACTTTTTCAAAAATTAGGAGAAAATAAATGAGAATTTAAGAAGCAAAAACTAACAAAAAGCTTTCATGTGTTAAATATTTTGTGTATTTCCATTCTATTCAGGAAAATTTAGAACAAATCCTGTTTAGGTAATGATAAAATAACATGTTGCATCAAGTAGCTGATCATTTATATAGTAGATTTGGCTTCGGTTTTGGTATGGAATTGCATGTTTTAAAATCACCCTCCTGTTTTCATCCCAGAAGTGTGACTGATGACTTTAGGCACAATTTCTTTCTTGACATTCTAAAATATACACTCAAAATATGAGTTAAGTCTCCTTCAAGAGAATATTTCTGGAGGTAATCGAGCTTGATTTAAAAAAGACCAGATGTATAGCTTGCGTTAGAATATTACTATATTTTTTTGCATTCATATACAGAGATTTTGTTGGTACTTTGCCCTCTACAGCAGAGGAGTTCCTGTTGCTGTGCTGGCCCACACACGTTCTGTGGCTCCAGGATATCAGACGCGTGGCATGTTTTGATGAGTTTTGTCTTGTAATGGAGATTTGTTTCTGGAATCACTCTTCCAATCTGAAGCTAGCAGAAGTTGGCCCTGAATTTTTTGGTGTCCCTCAGTGCTAAGAGCAACATGAATTTTGAATATATTACTATATAAATTAAAGTCTCATATTGTACATTTTTGGCAACTGACATACAAAGGAGAGAGAACGTAGCCTAATACAAGTGTAAAGATTGCTTTATATAGCTTAAAGTTGTCTTTTGAAGCACATTTTTTTTAACATTGTATTGGTTATCTCCAAATATAGACTGCAGTGAAATGCAAAGAGGGAAGAGAGATGTGAGCAAATACACATCCTGCCCCTGTGCCACGTTGCTTCTGCTGGGTTTTAGGCACCTGTCCAGCTGCTCCTATGGTTGCCATCCAGCCACTCCCACGCTCTCTCCTCCTTCCCCAGAAATGGGGAGTAGACCTTGGTCTTTCATTTACACCCACCCTGAGCTGGGCCCAGCACTCCTATCCAACACCCACATGCACAAGGTTACAATGCACCAGATGCCAGTGGGGCTGTGAGGCAGAGTGTGTGGTGTGGAAGTGACGGTATTTTGGCACAGAAGCCAGTGAATCAGAGGTGCAGTGAGATGCAACGCTCCTCCTGCTTGGGCACTGGAGACCCCATCCTGCTTCCTGCAGGGTCTGGAAGAGGATGGCATCACCACAGATAACTTCATAGACCTCAACACTGGCTTCAGTCATAGCAATCTTTGCTCTTTCTTGAGACAGACTAGCTCTTTGTACATTATACTTCTTTCTCTCATGCGTTCCCTCCATGGCAGCTTATCTTACTCCCTGCTTTTATAGTTGCAGCCACTTTCAGGCATCACACTCACAACCCTGTCAGTGGGACACTCTGGAGCAGCACTTGGGATAGGGGATCCTCTGCACCTCTAACCGCTGCTGGATGAGAAGGAGTGCATTACCTGTCAGC
This sequence comes from Piaya cayana, assembly GCA_013389865.1. Classification (NCBI taxonomy): domain Eukaryota; kingdom Metazoa; phylum Chordata; class Aves; order Cuculiformes; family Coccyzidae; genus Piaya; species Piaya cayana. The sequence goes on from WAAB01003723.1 coordinate 581,027, forward strand.
TGACTGGAGTGGGACGTGCTCCTCAGCAGGAGGAGATGGCAGGTATACAAGACTCGAGGAAGAAGGTGGGCAAGAGGGATATTGCTTCTGCAGTGCAGTGATGTAAGAGCTCCCGTGACAGAGGGTAACCCTTGTGTGGGATTCTTTGCCCTAAAGTACAGCTTCAAGAGGAGCGCTGGAAATCTCTTCTCCTCCCTTGACTATCCATAAAATGCTGCTGAATACATTTTTGGGAAATGAGTTTTTGGCTTTTTCATCCAGCTGACTTTTTGTTCTGGGATGAAGGGATGAGGGATGAAGGCTCTGCCTGCTGCTTGTGAGCTGAGATACTGCACTGGATGGGCAGCAAAAGCTTCACCTGGGCTTCAAAACTTGCTCTGTTACAATTGATTTGAATTTTTTTCCTTCAGCCTCATAACCATTCTGGCCATGCAATATCTTAGACAGCTTCTCTCGCTCATTTTTTGTGTCCTTTTCCTGCTGGGAGCACTGTGTGGGCTTGTGAACCAGCTTTCCCAGAATCTGGAAGTGGTCCCTGGTGTACTGCATGGCACATCAGGTGGTGGCTGCTGTTTCCATCAGATATGGGTGGGATGCCAAGAAGAACCAAAAGACACAGGGGGAATCAGAAGGGAGGAGTCATTATTATTATCTATTTTGGGTCTGTCTGAGATGGAGTTAACTTTTCCCACAGCAGCCCTCATGGTGCTGTGCTCTGTATTGGTACCTAGAAAGGTGCTGATAACACACCAGTGTTGGGCTGCTGCTGAGCAGTGCTCCATGTGCCAAGGGTGTCTCTCCAACATTCCCCCTCACCAGTAGACTGGGGGGTGAGCAATAACTTGAGGGGTACACAGCCAGGACAGCTGGCCCAGCTTGACCAGAGGGATATTCCATACCATATGAAATCTACTCAGCTAAAAGAAAGGAGGAGGAGGCGGAGCATTTGTTATTACATTTGTCTTCCGGAGCAACTGCTCCACACGCTGAAGCCCTGCTTCCTGGGAAGTAGCTCTTGGATCAGAATAAAAGACCAAGTCAACAAAAGGAACCTTGTGGTTGGTGTATACCTGTATACAGGCCACCTGATCAAGGAGAGCCTGCCAGTGAAGCCTTATTCCTTCAGCTACAGGAGGCTTCATGCTTATTAACTCTCATCCTACTGGGGGACTTCAACCACCCTGACATATGCTGGAAAAGTAGCATGGCAAGCTGTAGACAATCCATAGAACTCCAAGAGTGCATCGAAGATAATTTCTTAACCCAAGTAATAGACACCCCTACCCAAAGGAATGCAATACTAGACCAGATGGTCACCAATGCAAATGAGCTCATCAGTGATGTTAAGATTGAAGGCTGCCTGGGTTTCAGTGATCATGTTCTGGTGGAGTTTGAGGTCCTGAGGGATCTGGAACAAGTGAGGAGTATAGACACGACCCTAAATTTTAAGAAAGCAAAATTCCAGCTCTTAAAGGAAATAATCAGTACGGCCCCCTGGGAAATGGTCCTCAGGGACAAGGGAGCAGAACAGAACCAGCAAATACTTAAGAATGCTTTCCACAAAGCACAAGAGCACTCAGTCCCTAGATGTAGGAAATCAGGCAGGGAAAGGAAGAGACCAGTGTGGCTGAGTCAAGACCTGCTGGTCACACTAGAGACCAAGAGGGAACTGCATAGTCAGTGCCAGCAGGGAACCTGGGAAGAGTATAGGGATGCATCCCTTTGTGCAGGGATGAGATCAGGAGGGCCAGCTGGAGCTGAACTTGGCAAGTGAAGTGAAGACTAACTAGAACGGCTTCTACAGATATGTCAGTCAGAAAAGGAAGGTTAAAGAAAGCGTACCCTCACTGGTGAATGAAAATGCTGACCTTGTATCAACAGACAAGGACAAGGCTGAGATACTCAACAACATTCTTGCCTCAGTCTTCAGTGGCAATCGCTCTCCTCTCTTCTCCTGCATCAATTAACAACAAAATGGGGACAGAGGGTGGTGGTGTGGTAAAACCCTCCCACTGTAGTGAAGGATCAGGTTCATGACCACCTGACAAACCTGAACATACATAAGTCTATGGGACCTGATGAGATGCATCCCAGAGACCTGAGGGAATTGGTTGGTGTGGCGGCCAAGACACTCTCCGATTTCTGTAAAGCCTTTGATGTGTTCCCCCACAACATCCTTCTCTCTAAATGACAGAGATATGGATTTGATGGGTGGACTGTTTTCTGCATAAAGAATTGTTAGGATAGTCACATTCAAAGAGTAGTGCTCAATGGCTCTATGTCCGGATGGAGATCCGTGACAAGTGTTGTCCCTCAGGGGTCCATATTGGGACCAGTGCTGTTTAATATCTTCATCAGTCATATAGGCAGCAAGATAAAGTGGAAGTTCAGCAAGTTTGCAGATGACATCAAGCTGAGTGGTGCAGTTGTCACAGTGGAAGGATGGATGTCATCCAGAGGGACTCAGATAAGGTGAAGAAGTGGACCTGTGTGAACCTCATGAGGTTCAACGAGGCCAAGTGGAAGGGCCTACATCTGGGTTAGGTTGAGATCCAGCATAGCTCTTTTTGTTTGCAAATCGATTTAGTTCTTAGCATAGGTGTTATGCATTACCTGGCAACATTAAGTCATAGATGAGTTCTGACGGGGGAATTAGAAATAGATGAAGTTTTAGAGGTATCTCAGGAAATCTCTGCAGAGAAAGCCTGGGGAATGTCATGGCTATTGAGCCTAAGTGAGGATTACCCAGCGGTCCAGTAATGCAGACCGAAAAAAACCATGATGCATAATTATGCTTTCCTTGAGCTGTCCTTGTCTCAGTGTTGGTGTCCCTAATGTGTCAGACAGGTATCTCTAAGGGAACTTGCATATTTTAAAAATTCAGCCCTGTGTGCCTTTTCACCTGTCTCTGTTCTGTGGCAACCCTTTTGCCTCCTGGAAATCTCTGGGAGACAGAGTATGGCAATCCAGAGGCATGAGATAATACAGGTATTTCCAGCCCTGATTTATGGGAAAAAGGGTCTGATCAACATCCGAGGACATGGAGTCATGTCCTCTACCCACACTGCTATGCACCATGAGGAAGACGGTGGCAGCAGAATCCCCTTCCTGCATTTCCCTGTCCCTTGTGTTAAACTTGCTCAGCAGCCTGTTTAAATGCTAATAATTACAGCAAGTTGCTCACTTGTCTTTACACTCTGTGTGCCACATTCCTGGTGGAGTACAGCAGTGTCTCACCCAGAAACAGGGAGACCTTGGGGATCACTCCCTACGAAGACCAACCTGTGGTTTGCAGCTGCTCCCCTTGCAGCACCTCTACTGATCTCGTGGCTCCTGAGGCAATGGTGTTGTCATCTCCAGGAATGGTTTCACAACCCCATCTGGACTTAGTGAGTGACCTTTATAACATATTAAGCCCTTTATAGATGTTATAGTATTTTAGTTTTATAAGGTAAGTTCAGGCAAGGAAAAAAGAGTTCTTTAGCACCCAAGTTCAGGCTGCCCTGGGGTTTTGTGTGCAGTTGGGAGGTTTAGCTCTCTGGAGCAGGAGGAAGGACACTCACTGAGCATCAGCTCCAGGCTAAGCTGCTACTGAGGCATAAGCAAGGGAGACTGTTCCCTTCCCCCTGCATCTCAACAACCATCTCCTTAAACCTCCATCCAAGGTGATCCTCCCGTGCAGAGAGAGGCTTACTTCACTACTGATGAGTTACAGCAAAGACTTAAGAGATTTTAAAATTATCCCTGCCACAGACTGGCTGCCTCCTCTGAGCAGGAAATAAGTTTTCCTAATCACTATTAACAGTTTGTCATTTGGCATGAAAAACCTAACTGGGTATTCAAATCTCTGTGTATAGCTTGGGCCTTGACCTGACCCCCATAGCACCCTAATTTTTATAATGCTTTAATGTGTCATTACTGGGTAAGTCCAGTCCAGTCCTGTCCTGTCCTGTCCTATCCCATCCCATCCCATCCCACCCCATCCCATGCCAAGTGTTTTTATTGATTATAATCAGGCAGTGCTGCTAGTCGTGGATGAGGGCAGGATGGGCAACCCTTGCTGCAGAAGCCTTGTATGGGGTGGGGGAACTGAGGGTGCCTGCTGCCTGTGCTGCCTGCGCTGCCTGCACCTGGCACAGTGCAGGTACCTGACAAGTCTCCATGGGGGCCTGAAGGCAACAGAGGCATTTTCCTTAAGAGGAAATGTAATTGCCCCAAGCTGGAGGAGGATGGTTGTATTTTAACAGCATGAATTCGCAATTGCAGGACCTGTCCAGCACAAGGTATTCAGCAAAGGTGTCAGTAGGTGGGTGGGAGTGGGCAGCATGCTGGTGGCTGGGGCTGAGGACGGGTTGCCCTGATGCATGCTGAAGATGCCCATCAGCTGACAGAGGAAAAAGCAAAATACCTGGTGTGCCTCACTCCTATCTTAGCTTGACCCTGTTTGAACAAATCTGTTGCCAGGGATTGTCTTCACTGCTAACTTTAAATAGTAACATCTTCATTAACCTCAGCTTTCTCTTCAGTATTCTGGCTGCTCTCTCCGCTGAGCCTGTTCTGCTACTCATCTCAGACCAGCAACCCAACTCTTCCTACACCTATACTTGTGCTAGTAATAGTGTTTTGCGGAATCAAACTCTATAACTCTGTTAAGGGTTATAAAGCAAGTATGTGTTTATTTGCCGGCAGGTTAGAGGGGGTAATCCTCCTAACTCACACACCAACAGTCTAACAAGCAGATAGTTATAGTGTAAAGACATGCCTATTCATAAGTACCTATTACATATTCATGACCTTTCCCTGCTTCTTATTATAATTAGATTTGATAAGCTTCTTCTATACTTGCACAGGTGAGGTGTTGGGGTCTGGGGTTCAGGGCTGAAGGAGTCTTCATCTTCCTCATGAACCATTCCNTTCAAGAAAATGGTTAAAAGCTCTGCCATATGGTCTATGGGCTGTGGAGATTCGCCCCAGGAAAATTTCTTTGGGGTTCCTTGCAGAGCAGCATCAGACATCTTTCCACAAAACAAGCATCATAGATCATAGCTGTTTGAGTTTTTTGGGGTGTTTTGTTTTACTTGTTTGTTTGCTTGTGTTTTTTTTTAATTCTTTCTCTGTATTTATTTCTCTTTTATGTGCACAAGCAAAAAAATGTGGGTGTTGGAAGAGCCTCTGGCAACATCCAACACAAGACTAACTTGTCTTTGAATGGGCTGCAACAGGAGTGCGTGGATGGTCCTGGTTGTAAAAAGCATACACCCAGATGAGGGGGTGTGGTGATCCAGCCTAGACAGTCCAGTGGTCACTGGGGTAAGACCCTGGGTCTCCCTATAAAATGATGGAAGGGACGGAGGGATCTCCTCCCAGGATGGCAGGCACACTACTACAAATTCCTCTCTTCCAGAGTATTATCTATACTTTTTTCAGCCTTCACAGTGCTTCTTCTAGGAAAGTTCTAGAACTGAGTTTGGGGGAATCTTAGGGGGACTCTGGAGTCAGAGGTAATGTTACAACCGCTGCTCTCCTACCTGCAAGGCTGCAGCCTGATCTGTCTGGGCAGCAAGCACAGCTGGGCTGCTTGTGAGAGTGAGATAAGGCTGAAGGGTGCTGCCTCTGCTGCCCAGGGAGGTGATGGGGTACAGCACTAGGCTGCTATAGGGGGCTGACCTTCTACCCCAGAGCCAGGTCAGAGCTGCAGGTTGTAGATACCTGTACTTGCTTTCTTTTCCTGAGTGCAGGGAGAAATATGACCTTTCCCTTGGACTTCCTTTTGCACGTTACAGCCCTTCTGCAGGAACTGGTGACTTTCCTGTGTGTAAGTATTCTGCATAGCAGTCAGGTTTTTTTGTTGGTTCATTTTCAGGAAATGTAAGACTGATGGTTGCTTCACCCATGTCCCAGCCTCACTGCAGCTGCATGGCAGCTCCAAAGCTACCTCTGGTCATGGCAAGGAAAGGACAGGACCGGGTGGGTTGGGGGATCATGCTCAGAGCTGTCCTGACACAGCCATGGTTGAGCTCCCTCTTATGGATGGCTACAGAAGGCCAAGCTAGGCTCATATCTTTGGGCCCCAAAGGTTTTTGATCTCCACCTTTTTTTACACACCACTTGCTTTGGACAGGAGTAGAAAACCTTTCAGTGGTGTTACACCATGGATGACCTTTTGAGCAAGTTTTAGCACATGCAGATGTGATTGTGATACCATTAATGTCATGACATTCAGAAGTCAGAGCCGCCTAATCAAATCTGCAATTTAGGGATCAGAGGTTGTGCCAGATGCAATAGATAAAAATGAGAAACACACCTAGTGCTTTGCTGGAACAAGGTTCCAGATTGTGGGTAGGACCACCCCAAGCCCTCTGTGTCCTCTATGCCTTAGCCCATTCCTTCGTCATCCCCAGTCTTGCAACCATTCCCCTTCTCCCTGCCTAATAACAAGAAAACCTCAAAACAGTGGGAAACCTGTGCTGAGAAGAGCCTGGGCAGCCACATGGGTCCCAAGAAGCACTGGTGACTCCCTAGTCTTTGCTGGGAACTGACCCAAATACAGGGATTCCAGCAGCCTCAGATGTAGGTCCTGATATAGGGCTGAAAAGCTCATCTGCTGGCACCTAGTGGTGTCAGGATGGGCTACTTATTTCACCCAAGGAATGAATGAATTGGTGAAAAATGTGTAGTCCTAGCCTCAAAGATGGCTCAGGTACCCCAGACTCCTGCTACCCCTACCTTTCCCTCCATGTCTGGGTGTCCAGGAGAATGAGCTGGGTCAACATGAGCGTGCAGTACTTCAGCACTGCAGTGTCTTGTCCTTAAGAGACGATTTCATCACTTACCTGGCAGGTCATAAAACTCCTGTCATTATGAATATGGTCTTTCACGGCGACAGGGTGTACTGATGCAGAGTTTTGCAAAACCACAGCCATTTTCAGTGTTTAGAGCTGCAACAGCTGGCAGCCCCTTCTCATCTTCTGAGGCTTTGGGGAGGGAGGGAAATGTCCCTGACTGTTGCATGCACAACCCACTAGCCAACACCAGCAGGCAGAGATGTGGAGCCATGAACTGCTCCCACCATCTCACATGACCTCATAATGGTCCTGAAACTACCCCAAAACCAGGAGAAAGCTTGGATGACCTCCAGTGAATGCTGTGTGAAGCAAAAACCCTGCAGGGTCCTTGACTTCAAAGGAGAAGACAGATTTCAGCATAATAGTGACAATCTACATCCAGTTACAGATCTGACCTATAGTGTTTATATCTCTGCTACACTGCCAAACAACCTCTCAGAATACTGATGAGGGAATAAAAATCCACCTGCTGAGCCAGGTAAGTGCTATAGGGATGGAATAATTTAATTCCTGTTTGCCAGAGCGAAGCAAACTAACAAAAAGCCCATTCATCTCTTTTAATGAAACCTTTCCTCCTTTTTTGTAATCAATGTGGGTCAGATCTCTTTTACACAGCATGAGGTTCTATTTTAGCTGAGTAAGAAACAATGTGAAGTAATTTTGAGAATCTATGAATGTTTTAAGTGTGCTGTGTTTAATAACATCAATCCTGGCTAACTAGAAAGCAGCAAGAGAACTTCTATGGCCATTAGGGATGGCACTTACTATTCCAGAGCAAACACTGGTAATTTTATCTCCCAGGGCTGTTCACTAAATATGTTGGCAAATACAGAGCCTTCCGACAGTGGAGAACACATGTTCCCTAACCCTTTACTGTGCTGAAATAACCATTCAAAAATAACTTTTGAGGCAAGGCGTGATCTGATCCTTTCCTTTCTTCTTCAAATGCATTCAGCCCCAGCACTGCTCAGTAGGCTCGCAAATGCTTGAACAAATGCTTCACAGATTTTTGGTAGTTATCAAAAGCTCAGTTACAAGACTGGAGAGCGTTTCACTCTTAAAGCATAGCAAATCAGCCAGGAGAGCGTGAAAGAGACTCTGGGCAGTCTCCCTTTCATAGGGTAATTTACTTTCAAACAAGCAGAGAGAGGTGTTATGGACTCTTCTCCAACCCTGCTAGTCACAAACTCTCGATCCTCCCAAGCCCCAGCCGACAGTTCAGTCCCCTCCAGAGAGCTGTTCAAACAGGTTCAAACAGGGATGTCACAGCTCTGGGCAACCCCCCAAAACTGGCTGGGGCTGATTCTTTCCACCTCCTGACCCCTCCCCAGTTCCTTCCGTATGGAAGACACCAGGAGCACCCCGCAAATCTGCACATCCTGGAGAAGATCAGCCCAACTCAGCCTGTTCCCCAGCACTGCTGTACCACTGAGGTTTGCAAGCAACCAGGTTCAGTTCCCCAACTGAGTCCAAGCTGCAGTTTGTCTCCTCTTTCCTTCAAACAACCACATCCAGATAAATGGAGATAAATTGCAGTTACTCCTGAGGCAGGAGCTGCCACCACCAACACTGCAGAGAGGAGCCACGGAAGAGGCTAAGGCCTTTTCCCTCATGCTTTAGAGCAGAGTTCATAATTTAATTCTCTTTCCTTTATAGTTGTTCACACATCAAGGAAGAGCTTAGCACAGACTATCCAGCAGGTAGGGCTGCCAAATGTCCCTGGTGTGGCTAAATATCTGCCCAGCAGCGGTGAGCAGAGCCTGCCTGGGGCTTCTGGCCATGGGACAGCAACATCCCCGCAAGGAAGTGAGTGACAACTCATTGTACAGCTTATTGTGAGGAATTCACTAAGTGAAGCTACTTAATGACTGGAGAGTGACATTTAAACATATGTTTGATGCTTCCTCCTAGAATTAGAACAGAATTACACTATTTTGCATTCTGATTAATTCTTTTATCCTGCAACTGTCTTCAGATTTGCATAAGCAGTGTAGTTCATGCTTTCTGCTACCAAAAGCCAAAAAGTAGGATATTTTTCAACTATTATTTTGCTTTCAGTATTTCAGTTAATTTCAACTGTGCACTTGTCATTGTTCAAGAAGATACAATGTGTTGCCTGTCCTATCATTAACGCCAGCTCAATAGAATTGTGTCAGAATGATGATGTCTCATTTGCATGAATTTCAGCTTTTCTGATAGAAAGAAAAAGTCCTGAGTCCCATCTGTAACTTCTTTTGACCCTGCATGTTTTTTCTGCCCTAAGGACCACATGGTTCAGCCTGTGAAACTATATTTATGATTTCCCCTCTGGCTGAGGGCACTTGCTCCTGAGCCCATCACTGCACAGTCAGTGTTCATGTTTTTAAGCCTGCTTATCCAAAACAGAAGCTTGCAGCTCCCATAATAGAAACATCACAACATATGAGGGCTCTGAGGTGGAGCTCACACTCTCTGCAAGCTCTCATGGGGTGTTCTGGAGTACGTGCATCTGTCAGTCACTGCCTGTCAGCTAAGCAGGGTAGAAAAAAAAGTACAGGCAAATTAATTAGGGAAAAGGAAGACTCACTCTCTGCCCCTAATTCAAGCTCCTTGGCTAGAAGAAAGGGCCTACGTTTTTACCCCAGTTCCTGGTTCATGTAGTATTTCTCCTTTCTGCCCCATGACATACACACACACACACAATTCTTTATTCTTCTGTTACCCATCAATAAATTCCCAGAAGGCATCTTTTCTTCATTTCAGAAGAACAATTAAAGGGCCTTGATTTAAAGGCATATTTCCATATGATATATTTGTGCTTGTGACAAGAAGCCTTTTCACCCAACCCTGCCACTAAGCCTTTACCTCCCAGAGAGGAACCAGGAAAGTGTTCCATGTTTTTCTGCTGGAGGGCAGATGCTTCCATGTAAACAACGATGGGAGCTCAAGTACAGAACCCCAACCATTCAGACTGTTGCTTGACTATGGATTTTGAAGGGTGACCTTGCACTTTGGGATGCTGTAGTTGGTATTTCACTACCAGTTTAAATGCCACTGTCCCAGGGGTCTATGCAGTCCCTCTACCCCAGCATGCTGGCTGTCGTGGTCACCTTGTCAGTGTGGGACTCACGAGGAAGACACGGCATCTCCTGTTATTCCTATGTGTTGCAGCTTGAAAGTTGTGTTCCAACTGCAGTGTCTAACCCCTGGTGACAGTGAAAAATCTCCCTGTTTGCAAAGCAAAATATGAAAGGCACTATAGATGAAGTTTTAGCAATAATCTCCTTGTTTACAACTAAGTCTCCAGCCTGTCTCCTTTAAAGTAAAGAGCAGGAATGTCATGTTGTTCAGCAGCAGTTCTCTCTGATATAAGTATTTATAATCACTTCATTACTTAGGCCATCAGTAAAACAACACTTCCTTGCTGTAGGGCTTATCCTGGGGATCAGTGATGCAGGGCTGCAAGGTATAATGCAAAGGTAAATTGGAGAATGTGGCTCATGCACTGAGCTCCACAGTGCCAAGACTGGAGGAGCACTGAACAACCCAGGAAACCTTTGGCACTGGAGAAGATTTTGCAAATGGCAAGCACAGGACCTAGCTGCTTTGCAAATCAAACCAATTCAATCAAAATTTGGAAAGAAGTTGGGCACTGACCAGCAACACTCTTAGAGCAGGGAAACCAGGGAACTGAAGAGCAAAGCAGAGCCTTGTGGGGCCATGCAGGTGATTAGAAGGAACACAATCAAACCAGGAGCTGTGTGAAACTCCTTTTCAAAAACCAGAGCTCAATGCATACACTGAATAAATTAGACACTGAGCTCCTCTGCTTGGGAAGTGTCACTAGGCTCACTGTGGCACTGCAGGTTTGCTGATTATATGCCCAATGTAGATCCTCAGATTCACACCAGTGCCATTATGGTGTTAAATGACTCTTGCTGAGCAGCAAGTCACCTGGCATAGCCAATGCCCAAACCCTCCCCGTGGCCTCTTTAAGTTTAAACTGTAATGAGCAGGGAAGAAGCCCAAGTGAAGGTTTATCCAGAAGCTAACACGGACATTTTTATGCCATTACAGTCACACACACACTCAAACAGCCCAAACACATCAGGCCAAAGGGCACCACAGGAATTCAAACAGTTGCAGTCTCTTCTGCAGCTGTTCAACCATGTTATATCTCGGTGTCCTCATAGAATATTCAAGTCATAAATTCGAACACAAAAGCTGTTTCTCTCCTCTCCTCCCTTGTTTAAGTTGTGTGGCTGGATTAAGCATGGGTAGAAATACTGTAATTTCCATGAGTGAATGCCAGCCTTTCCTGAAGAGCAGTGGAAAGCTGCTGGGGTGTGCTTTCAGATGCCTCCTTCCTGAGCTCTGAATTTGCAATATTGTTTATCAAATTTCTCAATATTTACACTCGGTTCCCATTCCAGTAAACAAATGACATATTATGTGATACTACTGTTCAAAAACCCCAAGGAAATGAAAACCAGAAACTCTCTGAAGCAGAAATCCACAGACAGGAAAGATGCTGAAATTAGGTTCCTTCCAATGTCTTTTTACTCTGTTCATTATTTATAGATAATGCACCATTCATATATATTTAGAACAGGCATGATCACTGTTGGCAGATTGGCATTGCTTGATGGATTCAGACTTAGTATTTTTAATTCAGAACCTGTCTCCAACAGTGACACTTTCCAGATGCTTTAGAAGAAAGATTTCTGTAAGAGATGATAATAGGAAAGCCAGACCCTAAATAAAATTCTTCTTTATTGAAGGAATTCAGCTTATAACAAGGAGTGTGAGGAATATACTATGCATTTTTTGAAACTCAGTTCAGTGAAAAATGAGAAAATGTCCCTGTTTGTACATCAGTGTCTGGTCCTGTCTGAATCCTGGGTGGCTCTAGCACGCTCTGGCATCCCAGGGCCAGTCGCCCAGGTGAGTGTCTTTCAAAGAATGCACTAGAGATTTTTTTTCTCCTATTGCTAAAGTACTGGCTGTGCCTTTCATTTTATTTCTTACCTTTTTTTTTCTCAATATTTCTTTTGTTTCTCCTGACAGACAAGCCTACAGTGCCTGCTGATGTCATTGCACATGAGCTAGAGGGTAGCCTGTCCACCCTCTCTGCACAGTAAAGCCTTTAGTAACAGCTTGAGATCAAACACCTTCTTCATGGGACATTTTGTCTGCAATGTAAAAGCAAGGAGGACAGTCTATAAAAGAAGAAAGTATTTCCAATGCTCTGCTGTTTCCTGGCTTTAGCCACAGAATGCCCGCAGGGCTGTGGAGTCTGGGCAGTAGCCCTGTCCCTTGTCCTGGGACGAACAGGCTGTGGATGCCCCAGGAAGATTTGTGAACCACACAGGATAACACTGGTGAAAGCAGCTTCAGGGGACCCAGCGACTGGGAAAACAAATGAATCTCTGGCTGGGGACAGGCTCATGGTATGTGGCTTTTGCCCCAGAAGAGGAAAAACTCTCTTGCTTAATTGCAGGGAAGCTGTTGTTACTTTTGTATTCCACTCTCCTGTCCTTAATTAAATTGCATTATTTTGCATAATAAATCAAGCAGTGCACCTGCACTATGCAATGTATTTTGGGCAAAATATTCATTTTAATTACACTAAGTTTATTCAAACATGTTAATGCCAATAACTCCATCTGGCTGGAGCAGCAAGCACAGTTTGGCATTTATCACCAGGTATACAAAGCTTTGGTTTCTGCAGACTGAAAGCAGATGAGCTATCCAAGGGAATTTGATTGCAATATTTGATTCAGCAAATTAATCTTAAGCCTCAAGAACACTATAAAAGCAAATAAAGCTGTATCAACTTCACCTGCCTCAGAGTTACTGGGGAACATTTTCTGCATACAAATTAGCTTAATATGGAACCAGTTTTGACAATGGCTTTAATTCAGTAATTCATACATCAAAGAGTTAAATAAATGAAGAGATTTAAAGTACTAGATTTGATTGAATATTACTGTGATGCTGCTTTTAATACAGAATATCTGCTAAAGAATTCTTTTTAAAGTCCAACTTTGAACTCAGCCATGATAAAGTGAAATGTGTGCCATTTTCTGATGGGCAGGTAATCTCTCCTAACAGACTATACTCAGTGTCTGTATACTTTATCTTGAAATACCCTTGTATAAAACGATTTTAATAGAAGATCTGCCATGACACTCATCAGCAAGAGGGTGACACTCCTTGTATTTCCACGGCAAGCTGTTGCTATTCTTGTGTTTCTTGGTTGTATTCATTTATTCTTTTGACGAAACAGTTTTCTTCTTTCCTGATGCACAGAGGAAGGCAAACCATTCAAAACCAAGCACATTTACAGAGGTGACAAAACTGTTGGTATGAGTTTGTTCATTCTTCATCTGGACTTTCAAGCATTTGCACAGAGATCAAGGCCCTGTCTGAAGGAGCTGTGTGTTACTTTTTAAGGGGATGAGCAAATGTACAACCTCATTAACATGAGTTACTGTTGTTAAATACACAGGAGATATGAAAAGAAGCAGCAGGGTGGTAGGCCCTTGTGGTTCACCTGACAAATTAATGCAGAATTGAAGAGGCAGCCATGAAAAGGAAACTTCTTGCATGTTGATTTATGGTGTGAGTGCTTAAACATAAACAAGAAATACTCCAAGGACCAGGAAATAGTAAGATTTAATATATATTTCTTTGATGATAACTCAAATCCTTCCTTTTTTTAATAGCATCTTCTGTAAAGCTTCTTTTTAAAGAAGCCAGTCCACTAGATACACAGCAGACAGGGGATATGGAGAGCTCAGCTTTCTAAAATCCACTGCAGACGTAGTCCCTAGTCTTGATATCTGTGGTAATCTCCCAAATATCCACACAGACTTTGTCCAAGATCTAAGATTTATAATATAAACTATAATACGAAACAGCCTCTTTATCAACTGTCTGCTGCAGTCTAAGGTTTGCTCCAAGAAATAAGAAATGTTACAGTGCTTTGTTTGCAGCTGGTTTTGTGGAAAGCAGAAATCCCAGCCACTCCTTGTCCTTAGGTTCGGAGTATTTCACCATGAAGCTCCTACTCCTTCATTAGAGACATAGATGCAAGGCAAACAAATCTCTCCTGGCAACCAAGCTCTCCTGTGCAAGATGTTGGGCAGACGTGTGCAGGACAGGACTGTTCTATTCCAAGGAACTCAACAGACTCCAGAAATGAAAAATAATAGGTGACTGCTAAGAACCAATAAACAGAGGGATGTGTACATTGCCTGGCCAGTGCTGGACCAGGGCTCCACTCCCTCCAGCAGGACAGAGTGACTCACACCTGCAACTGCCTTGCACTCCAACATGCCCCCAGGCTAAGCACATACCCAGCTCAGCGGTGACAGGCACAATTGGCTGCCAGGCATCTCTGGATGGGCAGCTCTGGGGCTGTGAGGATGGAGGAGGGCATGGCAGGGACCATCACCACAGCCCCAGAGGCTGTGTGACAAGAGCTGCCTGCAGCACACGCTCCAGAGGCAGGTTTGCAGCAAGCTCATTGACAGGGCCCTGGGAGATAATTCAGGTGGGAAATTATATCCCTAAAGGAGATGCTACTGTGAAGGCAAATGGTGGAAAAATAATCAGTGCTAATGGCAGCTCAGTAAATTAAACTTGCAGACTCAATTATGTCAAGTTTCTGTCTTGGTGCACTATGAGGATCCCTAGGCTGGCAGATAAATTACTCTGGAGCATCCTTTCCAACATATTGACAAAAGCTGAGGAAAACCCTGAGGTTATCAATGCCTTCTTTGCTCCAGCCTTTAATTGCAAGACCAGTTGTCCTCTGGGTACCCATCACCCTGAGCTGGAAGACAAAGATGGGAAGTAGAATGAAGCACACCTGTAGTCCAAGAGGGAGTGGTTAACAACCTGCTACACCACTTAGACACACAGAAGAAGAAAGAAGGTGGCAGCTCTACAGAGGGATCTGAGCAGACTGGATCAATGGACTGAGGCCAGTTGTATGAAGTTCAAGAAGGTTAAGCGACAGGTCCTGCACTTGAGTCAAAACAGCCCCATGAAACACTACAGGCTTGGGGACGAATGGCTGGAAAGCTGCCTGGCGGAAAAGGACCTAGGGGTGTTGGTCAGTAACCAGCTAAATATAAGCCAGTTATGTGCCAAGGTGGCCAAGAAACAATATGGCCAGCATGAGTAGGGAAGTGATTATTTCCCTATACTCAGTGCTGGTGAGGCTGCACCTTGAATACTGTGTTCAGTTTTGGACTCCTTGGTACAAGAAGGATGTTGAGGTGCTGAAGCACATCCAAAGAAGGGCAACAAAGATGCTGAAGGGTCTGACACACAAGTCTTATGAGGAACAACTGAGGGAACTGGGGTTGCTCATTCTGAATAAAAGGAGACTGAAGGGAGACGTTATTGCTCTTTGCAACTACCTGAAAGGAGGTTGCAGCGAGATGTGTGTTGGTCTCTTTACCCCAGCAACAAGTGACAGAACAAAGGAAATGGCCTCAAATTGCACCAAGGGAGGTTTAGATTGGATATTAAGAAAATTTCCTTTTCTAAAAGTGTTGTCAAGCACTGGAAAAGGCTGCCCAGGGAAATGGTTGAGTCATCATTCCAGGAGATATTTAAAAGATGTGTAGATGTGGTCCATAAGGACAGGAGGGTTTAGCGATGAACTTGGCAGTATTAGGCTAAGGGTTAGACTCGATGATCTTAAAAGTCTTTTCCAACCTAAATGATTCTATGATTCTATGCAGAGGCTGAGCAAAATCTCTGGACTGGAATGCAGCGTCTTGAGGGAGCAGGCTGCGTGTTGCCATCTGTCCTCAAGGAGGGCAGTCTGTCCGTCTCCAGTGCTGAATGAAGCACACACTGAAAAAAATCTTGAAAGCGAGGAAAGAAGGGATCTGTTTTGGATCATTGCTGTGGCAAAGTCTGCAGAATAGGTCTGACGTTGTGCCGGAGGACAAAACATAATAAAGCTCTGTTTGTTGGCCTCTGCAGAGCATGGAAAGGTGGTGAGAGCTGGGCTGCTGCCTGGAGCTGGTGCGCGTCTGCAGTGGCTCACATTAAGATCTAGATCATCCTGGAGAGGGTGAACACTTTCCCAACCACCCGGGGTGATGGCCGTGCCAAAGGCAAACAGCAGCCCTGGCAGAGCAGGAAGGGCAGTGGGATCAAAGAGACACTGGGGACAGAGAGCTTCTGGTTTTATTGACTTTTGTAGCGATGGCGATGGACTATTTGAGTCTGTCTGACTTGTACTTTCCAGGGTAAGACCCCTGTTCCTTGTTGCAGTGAGTTTTTCTCCCTGTGCCCTACTGCTGGCTGCGTGGTGCACGCCTGGCACTGTGGCTTCAGCAGCAGCAACCCTGGCCCCAGCAGCAGCAGCGCTTCCCAAGAAGGGCCCTCCCAGCCCCCGAGACGGCATCTGTGCCATAATGGCCATGGAACACGTCACCCTTTCACTCAATACATGCTTTCCAGGGCAGCTTTATTTATAGCAGACAATGCAGGAAGAGGGAAGATGAGTGTTTCTGGTAGACTTGGGACAGTGGCTGACTACTGAGACATTCCCCTGTAGCTCAGTGCTTATTTTTGTTTAATATATTGCCCTTCTGTGTTTATTTTGCAGGTGTTTGTTTTGGAAAGGGCTCTGTTTACATTTCTGTTTTTATGCAGAGGGCACATATGGTGATATTTGCTTTGCTGGGATTTAGCATTCCTCCTCCTCCCCTTCCACCCAGCCCTCTCTCCAGCTGAACCACGTGTTATAAGCCAATGAGTGAAAGACTCCTTTGGCTTTCAGCTTGAGCTCCCACCCCCTAGACTCCATCATTCAGGCAGCCCAGACAATGCATGCTCATGCTGCAAGGTGTTTTGAAGTGCAGCTGATATCCGTATTTCCCAATCTCTCCACCTCCTGATACACCAGAGGGCAGATGTGACATTCTTCACACGTAAAGCATTTGTACCATCTTGCCACAAAAGGCCTTTCTTCCTCTTCTGTCCTTCCTTGTGCAGTGACCTGGGCTCAGCAGGTCTCCTATAGGCTGTTCCTACACAAACCTGGCTGTGGTGTCTTCTCTAGTTTATGCTGAGCCAGTGGAAAAACAGATAAATAGGATCTGCCTTGTCCAGCCCATGAAGTTAGGCAGGTAGAGTTTAACTATTACTTTAGAGGGAAGGAAGCCACTAAAGAACTTGCACACGAGGTTTTCTCCTCCATGCCAGCTAAAAAGGCAGGGTGAGCATGAGCTATGCACCAGCCATGATCTCCTTTACATCCTCTCTCCCACCAAAAACTGCAGGTGAAGTTTCTAGGAAGAGGGGAATAAGATTCACTCACTTTTCACTTGTGGATAACCTCATTAATTCTTTTCTCTGATTTGGTTTTGCAGGAGGCTGTTGTCAGCGGTACCACCATTTCGCTGGTGGCTACTTTGCATTTCTGTTGTTGAAAGTTTTAGCGTCTTGACCTCTTGCCCAACATGCAGGCTTTGTTCTGCAGTCCCTCTCTGACATCACGTGACTCTGCCACCCTTGCCCTTTTATACTGGTCTCTATCAGGTTCACTGGAGCTCTAAAAGTGGGAAATGTAGCTGGTCAGTTGAGGGCATTGCAGACCTCTTCAGACCAAACCCTTGGAGAGATGCTGAGGAAGAGCTTTGTGAAGTTTGCAACACAACAGATGAATATGCTGTGACTCTCCAGAAGAAAATCCAAGATACTTTTATGAATCTTACAGGTTTATCTTGAGATGTAACTATCTTAAAGCTACTGACTTCTTGCCTACTGTGTGTTTTTTATGTCGTCATGTGAGTAAGAGCTGTACATGGGTTACAGGCACTCAAAAGGTCATTCAACAGAACGTGCATCTGCCCTACAAATACAGTGTATGCATGTATATATACCACTCAAGCTAGCAAGGTTTTGATCTCATTTGAGTAATTTTCTCCTATAACACAACCAATTAACCAAAAAATTAAAATATAATGGGAGAACTCTGACGACAACCCCCTTTGGCCAGGCAAGATCAGGTGTCCCAAGATCAGGTCTGTACAAAGCCCAGAGCTGTTCACACTGACGATTGCAGAGGACACCAGCTATCTCCTAAGAGTCACCTCCTACCCTCCAGGTGTAACAAGAATTTCTCCAAGCACAGAATAGTGTTTCCAGGTGGGGCAAAACTCAGAGATTGATACAAACATTGTTCCCTCTGTCCTCTGAAGAGTCGCTGGGGAAGATAATGCAGGTCTGATCCGTTTTAACTCTTCCATGTCTTTTAGCATCTGTTGAGTGTCTGCAACCAGGAGTCTCCCAGCAAAGCAAGAGGTGAGGAGCCACTGTGGAGTGGCTGTAGACTGCTTGTCTGCAAGAGACAAGGATGAGTCTGGATGAAAGAAGATGACTAATTTTCTGGATGCAAAAGTACCTGTAGCATGAGGCCAATGTTTGGGTTTGTGTGCTTTAGTGACATGCAGAAGTGACAAACTGAGAATTGGTGTATTCTCCCTGGGGACTTTGAGAGCATTGGACCACATGGCAAGCAGCCTCAGTCCTTGCCTCGCTAGCATTTTCTTCCTTACTCTCTCTTGGGATGAATTTCAATCATTAAACCCAAAATCTAGAACCACAGTAAATCTTTGGTACTTCAAGCTGGGAAGTGGGCACCCCAATCCATGATTTAGATCCTGAAATTCATTATTAAGCTGGCTTAGACTGGAAAATGCCTAGGGTCCACCAGCATCTGAGTTTTTTGCATTCATATCACCCAGCATTCGAGATGAATATGTGTTGCCAGAGGACTCAGGGACCCCCATTCAGCACCTCTCTAGTGTCCAGATTGGCCTTAGGACAACTGCATGAACTCTTCTTCCTGGAAGACCTCTGCTCTGTAGTTGTCTTCAGAGCCACCCCATCAAAGTGGGCAGCAGCTGGGTGGCTGCAGAAAGTGGAGCACCTGCCACTTTTCCTTCTGCCTGTCCAGTTTGTTCCCTGTCCATCTGAGAGGACATGGGTACAGAAATAAACTGGCTCAGGAGGTCTTCTACAGCCTGAGGACTACTGTGCTCCCACAGGACCGCCCCACTTTGCCTAGCTCACCCATGGCTCTGCTGGTGCAGAAGCAGTTCAAGGCCCTGAGAAAACTAGTACCTGGGGTTTTCACTATGAACCCTGAGCACCAAGCCAAGGATCTGTATAAAATATATATTAACTGTATATATTTTATGCCCAGTAGATCTTTAGATACTCCTAGGTCATGGAAATCCTTAGAACTGGCTGTTTGTGAAGGTCTGTCTGTTTGTTGACCAGTGCATTAAATTTCTTTGATTAATCTTGCCACTGAGCTCATGAGAAAAATAGAAGCAAATTTGCATTCATCTCCCTCCTGTCCTTTTCTGCTCAGAAGAATTAAATAAGTACAGGGAAGCTAACATCTAGGAAATGCAAGAGCTCCAAGGTCAGGATTTGCAAACTATATGGGAGTTAGGAAATGAGAGTGTGATCGGTTTCATTCCCAATGTGCTCATGAAGCTTTGCACAGCATTACAGTGGTCTCAGTTTCTTTGAAGGGTTCATAGGTCTCTACTGCCCAGTGAAGACACTGCTGATACCCTGATGCTGCAGGAGCGCTCACAGTGTAAGTCAGAGTCCCAGAAAATGGTCCCCAGATGCTTTTCAAACTTGTAGCAACAGCACAGAAACAGAGAAGGAAGGGCTCTCAGATAAGAAAGAAGTGGTGTCTGCTCAGCCATAAAGACCTATTGAAAACACAGCCATATTCTATGACCTTTTATGAAAACAAAGTGCTTAGAAAGCCTGCAATTTCCATGCGAAGCATGAAGCCCAATGCAAAGGCAAAGCAATGACTGTGAGCCCTTGACTCAGTGCTGCAGCATCCTGTTCAAGTGGGTGTCCCTCTGTCAAGACCACAAAATCCCTTGCAGCTCCTGTAGGAGCCTCCGGCTTTGTTCCCACAGCCTCAGTGACTTCCTTGCTGCTCCAAACAAAAGACATTTGGGAGGACAACCTGTCTCCTGCTTCCTGGGAGACCTCAGGTCTTGGGAATCCTGCCAAGCCCCAGCATTTTGCAGATGACCCCTCCTTTGTCCCAGACTTCATCTCCCCTGTGGCCACAAGGCCCCTTGGTTTGCTCCTCAGCAAACGGATGGTCACACTCATTGCAAGGAGCCTGGGGGTCACTCTGGTGACCCTGGTGACTTCACACTTTTTTCTGTGAGTTTTGTGACATAAAAGGGATGCAGATGAAGTCAAAATGCCTTTAACTGCACTAAGAAGGGACAAATCGAACTCTGCAGGTGCTCATCTGCCTTCTGTCACTGTAGCAGGGGCCAAGGCATCTTGCATAGGTTATGCATAGCCTTTAGGGGCCACGATTAAGCATATCTTCCAAATAGTTATAAAACATACACTCATACAATCAAACCCCATATCAGACCATTATCAGTGATCTCCAAAATTTGAAGATCATTAAAACCCTTGAATTATGCTGATTCCAGATGGAAGGGGTGCCAAATTCAGGGTTTTTTAAAGATTTCTCATCACATATTCTCTGACTTTGTACAATCTCTGCTGTGTTCACATTAATTTATTTCTTTTCATGTGAATTTATTTGCAGTAATGCTTACTTCCCTTTCTCTGCATGCCCCACATGTGTTCAGATAAGCTTTTTTGGCTCAGAAATGGGACAGTTTTAGTTCGTTTATTTCAGACTCAGTTTGTTTTCAAAATGCTTAGTGACAATAGACATATTTTAAACGTAATTACTGAAGAGAGATTGAATAGGGTTTGAGTTGTTTTTTAAATAATATTCCTGCAAATATGGTCCACACCTCTGTTTCAAATATTGCCTTTGTTAGTCACTTAGACCTTTATCCAACAACTTTTAATGTCAGTGGAAAGGCTGATGCTGGCTGCATGGGCTGTTGGATTAGGTATTACAGTGCAATTGCACTGACACTCGCAAAATTTTTAAGCTGCTCTCAGTCGCATTATCCCAAGGTGTGGGGCTGGTTATATCCCCAGCTGCTTGGAAAAAGGGAGCAACCTGGGGCAACCTCTGGCTCCACATTCCTCATTGCCCTCCAGTTTCCCAGCTTCCCGCTTTACAGTAATTAATGTGTTTGGTCCTCACTGCTCCAGCAGGGTCTGTTCCCAGCCAGCAAAATGACAAGTAGATATGAGGTGAGGCAGTCTCACAGGGCAGCTAGCAGCTGCTGGAAAACCTCTGAAAAGGCTCCTGCCACTAACCTCCCAAACACTCTTGTAAGTCAGCGATTAAGTGCTAAAGCAGCAGATTAGGGGAGGCTGCTGGGGACAGCTCTCCCAAGCTGCTGCTGGCAGCATGGACAGAGGCATAAATGGGTGCAGACAGCAGCAAGTGTCTCCTGAAGGGCTGCAAATGTGTGAAACTAGTCTCTCAAATAATAGTGTCAGTGCCTGAACATACCAGAGTGCCAATACTGGCTGAGTAAGAAGAAAACTGCAGTAAGATCTTGAACCAGCTTTTGAAAACTGGGTTTAGCCACGTGCTCCCTCTGACACCACCATCATTACTGAAGCAGGGTTTTCCTTAGCAAATGTGCATCCTCCTTCTCCTCTTTCTCATGCTCCTCCTCATTGCCCATCCAGGTCATCCCACTTCCCAGCACTCATCCCTGCATGGCTCTTCATCACTGTTCCCAGAGCCAGCTCACACAGGCTCCACATACCTGGTCCTGATAGTTATTAAGATGATACAAATTTAGAAAACATTCCTAGAATTTAACTGAAAACTTGATGCTTTGCATTTAAAGAGGACTCGCTGTTCTGCAAACCATCTAAAAGGGCTGTGCAGGAGCACTTTGACATAGAGGTCAGTCCAGGCTGTTGAACCTCTCTGAGGTACAGTAAGCCATCCATCATATTTGGCTATTGGCCTCTGGGTGAAGGAGCCAGTTGGTCAGAGACTGGGACAAGAGGACCCACAAGAGCTATGATTTCCCACCACTGTGTTTGCAATCATGGTGGGTGCTGAACCACACCATGCGTTTGTGTCCCATCTGCCTCTGGGCTACACAGGCTACATGTGCGCAGGTTATTTCTCATCCTTCCTGCCCTCCTGCTCTGTGACAATTGCTGGCATTATTTCTTCTTGGGATATATTGTTTAAGGGTGGTTTCTCTTCAAAAAGGAGGTTCACTTCTGATTAGTGCTCACAATACTAGCAATGTTCTGCCTAGGCAGGGTTTTAAAAGGCAAGGTGAGAGGATTAGAAACAGAAATATATAGGTGCACAATTCTTTGCAGTGTAGGCAAATCTTCAGTAAGGGGGAAGGCCTCTGGGAGGACGATGCCAAATCTGCCTGTCCTGGTGTGTCTGTGATGTATGTGGCACTGGACACATGTTGAAAACAAGCCCAGACTCCTGAACTGGTTAAGTATGTCAGCACAGTAGAGCTGGGCTGAAACACCTTTAGCAAATGGACTCTGGACACTTTTACACCCTTCTTGGTCCAAAATCTGTTTCTAGCTATGGTGAGCTAAGTAGTATGTGTCTGAAAAAACAAATTGTTTCCAAATGTTTCAGGGCTGTTCATAAACACTGTCCATATAAAGAAGTCTCTCATAAATATCCCTGAGACTTTACTACTGAAATCAGGGTTTGACTTACAGCTATTACTCTGTACCCTAAACCACTGCAGATTTAAAGAGTATTTGGATAGAGCAACATCTTCCTACAGTTTCTTGAGGTGTTCTCTCAGAGTTGATTCTGGCTGTGGGTACCAGCATAAATCCTTCTAGATAAGAAATGTGCCCTCTGCAACAGTCATGTTCTATCCCACAGTCTTTCATTCTGCTGTTGATTACATCTGGACAAGCTTCACTGGGCAGGAAAAGTCAGTAGGAGGGAATTAACCGTGTGTTGAAGGCTCTGGCAGAAGGTAGGATCTGCATTACAATTATGTTGCATTTCTGTAGTGGGATCTCTGGTGATACTACTAACGAAAATAGCTACCTTGTTTAAAGCTTCGGTGCCTTCTCCTTTGTTCCATGGTAAAAGTAATTTGTATCATAGCAATGCAGATAAAATGAGGACCTTCAGGCTGCACAAACTTTACTGGTTTTAGTCCCGTTCAGCCCTTGCTCCATGTGATGCAACTTGAGCCCATCCTGGATCTGGCTGCTCTATGATACTCCAGGGAACCTCCAGTGGTCTGGGCAGTGTTACACCTACTTAAGTAGGAGTGGGACTGCAGATGACATAGTTACTTTTTTTTTTTTTTTAAGCTGACTGTGTAACAAAGCCAGAAACAGGGACAGCTTTGGCTGTAGTGAAATACTAGATTTTTCTGGACATCTGACAGTTTTATCCTGTGAGCCCTAACCTCTGGAGTGTCAGTAGAACAGTAGGAGCTTCTCCAGGTTTACAAGTCTATTACCTGTGCTTTGACCCAATTATATGAGGTTGTGCATTATTTGGAGAGAAAGTAACAGGAAATGCTAAGCTTTATCTTAAAGACTAAGAGGATAGAGCAGCATCTGGTACCTCAACACAAGCTCTACACACACATTTGCCCAGGAGACTTTTGCAGAGTTAACCCTCTCAGAGGAGAGACTTAAGATGGAGGTGAAAGTAGCCACAAAACTGAGGTAGATATTTGCATGGAAGGCTGCAAAAATGACAAACTACCTTTCCATTTACGCTGCCTTTTGCACCTTTTGGAGAAGGTTGAATGACAAGATTGTACGAGGTCCTGGAAGTGTTTAAGGCATGGGTGGACAAGGTGCTGAAGGGCATGGTTTAGTGTTTGATAGGAACGGTTGGACTCAATGATCTGGTGGGTCTCTTCCAACCTGGTTGTTCTGAGTCTATGATTCTTGATTACAGCAAAACCACCTGAAATGTTGTGGCTTTGCTTTGGAGGGTGCTTGAGACAACATGGGACATACTTCTCCATGCTTGATAAAGGCTTGAGGTACTCCCTGGTATCGCAGAGAGGGAAGCTCTACACAATCAGTATGATTGATAAACAAGCTTCAGTTTATTAGCCAGAGTGTACAGGTTATATAGTTTCCTTAACAAGGCATAGGAGAGGCGTTTACTTAACAACAGACTTATAATTGGCTACATCTTAAAAATCATGACTACATGTTTTCTTCTACTTGCAGGCTACAGTTATGTCTAAGTTCTTCGTTTCCCAGGCTCAATATCTCTTGCTTAGCGTCCTGTTGTTGTACAGCAGGGGCATCTTGTTCTTGCTATGTTGCAGGTGGTAAGATATACAAGGTTGCT
This sequence comes from Piaya cayana, assembly GCA_013389865.1. NCBI lineage: Eukaryota > Metazoa > Chordata > Aves > Cuculiformes > Coccyzidae > Piaya > Piaya cayana. The sequence continues at coordinate 605,153 of WAAB01003723.1, forward strand.
ATACAGAGGAGTTATCTAGTAGCTGTTGGAGCGAGCTGTGACCTTGCTGGGAAAGCCACTCTCCCACACCCTGGAAGGATGGTTTGTGCCAGAGGGCAGCCCAGAGATGTGCAGCAGGCTGTGTGATGCAGTGGCATCAGTCTCAGTTCCAATGTGGTTGTCATGGATCTGATTGGGGTGGAGTTAACTTCCTTAGGTCAATCTACCACCACAGTTGTTAGCAGGCTCTGGAGTTACTGTGCACAGAGAAGCAAATTAGGCCAATAGTTTTTCCAACATGCAAAATTCTCCAGGATATAGAGGGCTCTTCTAAAAGTCTCTGCCTTTGTTGTATTTCCCTGGTGTTGAAAATGCTGTAGCTCAGGAGATTCATTTTTATCTTGTCAACTTGCCAGTATAAATAATTTTGATACCATGTGGCTTGTTTCATGGATTCTTTTAATTTTGTGAGCTCTAGCAGGACTCCTAGAATGAGTAGGGCTGCAGGGTAGGTGCATGGCTTGTTCAGTTACCTTCTGTGATGGCAATATACTAGACTGGAAACTGCATCCAGGATCAATACTGTGTATTAGTAGGAATGGTTGATTGTACCTTTTGCACCTTTTGCCCTGTTAGCTAATCAAACTGACATTTCTTTGAGTATGTTATCTCCCTAAGCATGTCTTCACAGACTCACAGAATCACAGAATGACTAGGTTGGAAAAAACCTGCAGGATCATCAAGTCCGACCATTCCTATCAACCACAAACCATGTCCCTGACTACCTCACCCACCCATCTTTAAATACCTCCAGGGATGGTGACTCAGCCACCTCCCTGGGCAGCTGTTCCTGTACCCAATGATACTTCCTGTGAAAAATTTTTTCGGATATCCAGTCTGAACCTCCCCTGGCTGCGCTTGAGTCCATCCCCCCTTGTCCTGTCCCCTGTCACTCGGCAGAAGAGGCCAGCTCCCTCCTCTCTACAACCTCCTTTTAGGTAGTTGTAGAGAGCAATAAGATCTCCTCTCAGCCTCCTCTTCTTAAGACTGAACAATCCCAGCTCCCTCATCCCCTCCTCATAAGACTTGTTCTCTCCCTGCTTCATGGCTCTTCTTTGGACTCGCTCCAGGGCCTCAACATCCTTCTTATGGTGAGGGGACCAGAACTGAACACAGGATTCAAGGAGCGGTCTCACCAGTGCCAAGTACAGAGGGAGAATAACCTCCCTGGACCTGCTGGTCACATCATTTCTGATACAAGTCAAGATGCCATTGACCTTCTTGGCCACCTGGGCACACTGCTGGTTCAAGTTCAGTCAGCTGTTGACCAACATCCCCAGGTCCCTCTCCTCCTGGCGGCTTTCTAGACAGACTTCTCCTAGTCTGTAGCTCTGCATAGGGTTGTTGTGCCCCATGTGTAGGGCTGGATATTTGAATCTCTTCATCTCTTGTCTCACTGTCCCCTTCCAGTAGCTTTTGAAACTACTACCCAAAACCAGTCAGACTGGCAGAAGTGTGGAAATTTCAAGAGCAAATTCCTCAATATTTTTTGAAAACTGGTAGCTTAAAAGAAACCAAAATTAACAATCTCCTACCCAAGGACACACGGAGAGTCTTCAAGCCATCTTCATGCAGTTTAATCGGTTAAGACATACTAGTAAACCAGCCATGCATTGAGTGATGAAGTACACCACTGCTACCAACATCATTACCAATCCAGCTAAGACATCAAAAACTGTCGACATGGAATAACCCCAGGGGTGGGGTGCATAAAGACAGAGCTTGGCTGGCCTATGGGCCCTGAGGATGAGCTCGATGCCCCATAAAGGCAGCTCAGGAACCACAGGAAAGAAATAGAAGGATTTTTGAGCTGTCTGTAAAGGTGGGAGAGAATTGTGAGCCTTGTAGTGAAGACTCATACGGAACAGGTTTACAGACATTGTGGTGAGGAGCACAGGGGGAACAAGACATGACTTTAGAGGAAACTGGGTATCACTTTTGGTTCTTCAAAATAACACTTTTGTATTAATCAGATAACAGTGAGCTTGCTTTAGCATCTGAGGAAGGAAAAATAAATCTGCTTTTTTCCCCTCATTTGCTTTGTCCATAGTAAAATGGATTTATTTTAAGCAGTAGTAGGAATCAGATCATGCTCATCCTAGGAGCCTCCACTAGTTGCCTCTACTAGCACTATTTTCATTTTAGAAGTGCATTTCTAATGGATTATGTGTTTTGCTCTCTGTTTTAAAAGTCAGACGTAATGATCATGATAAAGCAAAGCAATGCCTTTTTGCCCTGTATTTCAGCATAGCCTTCTTATATTGATCAGCTACCTGGATCTTGTCCTTGCCTGTCAATGTCAAACTTCCTCTGTTGTGTAGATGCCATTTACTGTGTACCCCTATCTGAAGTGTTACACACTCTATATTTATTGTTGTTAATCCATCAAAGGTCTTAAAACTCCAATACAATTTGCCCCTTGGCAATGTGAAAATCTCCCTCATCCAATGATTTTCCAACACAGAATTTGCGGGAGATAAATCCAGGCTTATTTTATGTTGTTTTTGATTTTGCATTGCCTAGTTATGAAATGTTGCATGACAACAGTTTAAAATGGTGACTAATTACCAGCATAGTGGAATTCTTCTGTTTTTTAGGAATTACTCCTGCCTTTTTGCAGGACCGAAGTACCTTTTGGTAAAACAATCCAAAAGGGTTGATATTATGCAGACAGTTAGTAGTAGTAAAATACTGTTTCTCCCCTTTATTTTGGACTGCAGTTTCAAGGGATCGGTGCTCTTTGCCAAACACTTAATTTATCTGGAAAAGTAAAGTTTTGAGTCCTATTCTAACCGGCCCAGCAGTAATGTGAGCAAGGAGAGGTGTCATTGCCTCCCTTGCATCCTCAGGCCAGTGCCTGTGGGACAGGCAGGGTGTAATTGGAATCAGAAATGACCACTGCTCCATGACTCCTCATGACTTTTTGGAAAATATTGTTTTGTTCAGCTAGTCTGACCAAAGCTGAAGGGAATGGTGCCAAGAGCTGGCTTTGTTTCCTCCAACCAGGTAAGCTTCCCATTCCCAGAAAATCTCTATCCTTTCATGGCTGAAGTTTGTCTGTCTGTCTAAAACTTCCTCTATGACACCATGACCATCTTTCATGTTGGCACAATCTTCTTCACCAGATTTCACCAGCAAAATATTGCCTTTTGGACCACATTAAATTAGAGCACTCCCAAGCCTGGTCCTTAAGAAAGTCCACTTACCAGCCCCTTCCAGACTCAGTAAGTTGCTGCCTGCTGGCCATTTCCTCCTCACTTTAAAATTCTTGTGCCAGTTTGTGCCATATTGGGCATTTAGCAGAGTTCAGATAAATCTCATTTCCTTTAGCCAGTAAAATTCTTTTGTCAAAAATATGTATTGGCTAAGCTGGACACACCTGATTGATAAAGTTATGGGCTTATATTTCCTACCTCTGTATTTGTTCTTCTCTTAAAATATTGTTTTATGCTTTGCGTGCTATGTAGACCAGATAAAGGGGCCCATATTTGTGAGTATTACTTACAGTCCTTTTATTAGAGGCAGCCTGAACTACCACAATGTACAAATATTTGTTAGAAATACTTGCTGCCAGACTTACCATTTCATCTGCCAGCTCTTTCGTTATTCTCTGATGCTTAGATACAGATAATCTGGTCTTTTGATTCAAGCACATAAAAACTTTTCAAATTTTATTCCATTTCAAATTTGGCAATTTTCATTTCCATATTCTTAGTCTAATTAGCTCTCCTGTCTTTGGCTGTCTGCTCATTGTTCTCTCACCACCAATTGAGATGAAGGATGAAACTTGTTTTGGGATAATACCTAGATCATCTTGAATTTGGATGTTACTCTGCATACTGACTCCGTGTTCTCATCTTACTGGGCTCACTCACAGCACTTCACTACTTGAGTGCATTTCATTTGCAAAGTTAACACTGTTAATTGATCCATTTCAAAATTTTCCATCTCTTGTTCACCTTGCACAGCTCTGGAGAGAAAAGTGCGGGGATCTACTCTTTAGCCACATTATGAGGCTCCAGGGAGCAGGGTAGGGAAGGAGCAGGGTGGGAGAGGAACAGGCTGCAGCAAGCAGGTGCTACTCATCCCTTGAAGGGTTTATGACCAGGTAACTGAGCAGGACTGGGTGGCAGCAGTGCTGACTCCATGGGTCAAGAGCACAAGTTCTTGCATCTATCAATACTTGTCTTCTTTTTGCATCTTCTTAAAAAGTTAATGCATTTACAGCCTAGGAGCTATCTTGAAACATCTGGGCAATGTTCACTCCTTGGAGATAATGAAAACAGGGCATACCAGCTGGAATATGCTGCCCTTGACCACAGTGGCAAGGCAGTGGGTGCAAGAGCTGGATCCGCAGTGCCCAACCGTGGTTGGTCATCTGTCTCGCTGAAGCTGTGTCCCTCTTGCTATGGTGTTGGCTTCACGTTTGCTCCAGTTTGTTTTGTTTTGCTGAGTTTGGTTGCTGGGATTTAGCACAGCTGGGAAACTTGCATTATCCCACTCAGAGATAGCATGCTATGAAGAGTGTGGGGACATCTGTTGTGGCTGGATAGGGTCATCTTGGCAAAGGACAGAAAGACACTTCAACACAATGAGGCCCTTCACTCAAAGGATGAAATTGTTCTTAGTTCCTATTAAAGACAGATGAGAGTAGTAAATGCAGCAGATATCAGTAACTGGATCTTACAGAATTTGGCTGTTCCTAGCTTGCTTTCGTTTATTCTTGGGGTATTTCTACATATTTTTGGCAGGCAATTGTTGGCTCTATGTTACTTTTGCTGTACAGCAACCAAACATTGCCTGTGTGTGGTTACTTTCTTTGCATGGTTTGGTGAGCTTTTTCCGTGTCAGCCATGCTCATACAGCTTCCAGTCAATTCAAACCAGGAGCAGAGTGAGCTCATACCTGCCAGCAAAACACCAGCATGTGTGTACATACCCACAGAGTCAACTAAGTCAACGGAAAGTCTTGTAGACTGAGTTGATTTGTGGAAGTCTGCCTTTATGTTTAGGTTCGCATAAACCACTCCTGAACCCAGAGCATGGCCAGCACGTGCCAACCTGTTTACTGGGTGGGATCCAGCCATGAATTTGCCTTATGTGCAGTACTTTATTCTATGAATCAGTGCACTGGGAGTGCAAACTGTAGCACCAGGTCTGGCTTCAGGGAAGAGCACTCAGGAGAGACACAAAGGACTATCTGGAGTCTGGAAAGGTCCAAAACATTTGGCATAGTGTCCAGGGTCGTAACAGGCTGTGTATCACCATCTGCGCAGGAGCATAGGGAGACAACTGGAGAGGGGCTGTTTTGCTCTCTTCTCCCTGGAGATAGACAGCTTTTGGTTTTGTTGCTGCTCCAGATGCCTGGCAGTGCAGTAATAGAGCTGCTGCTTCATGGCCACCTCCTGTTGTAGTGTCAGGCTGTGACAGAGCTGCAGAGCCTGCGGTATGAAAACAACCCGTGCACTTGTCTCTGTTCAAGTGCTGCAGGCTTGCACCACAGGCTAACTGGTGTCCACACGTCTGTCCTTCTCAGAGCAAAGTCAGGGACCCATGCAGGCACCAGCAATGTCAGCTCTGGGGTGGAAAGATGGGCAGCAGTGAGTGCTGGAAAAAGCAAAGGTGAGAAGTGGGATATCAAAAGTTGGCCACTGCTGCTGGAGTCAGAGCTCGGGCATAGCCAGCTGCTCCCCATTAGCTTGGCAAAGCTGGTGCTGAAGTAGCAGGGATCCTCTGTGTCGCAGCACAATACCCTCTCCAGCTCTTACTCATGTGTTTAGGAAGCATATCACAAATTTATCACCACTTACCTCTACAGTATCAAAGGCAGAAAAGGGAAAAATGCATGTTGTTAAGGAAAGGGCAAAGATGCCTGATGCAAGCCAGAAAACAGATGCCAAGAATGCTTTCATTACTATCTCTTCAGCAGTTATTGACACTGGGAAACCTTTCTCTATTATCTGTAGAGAAAGGAGTTAACAAAGTGCCTGCCAGAAACACTATATAACGATCATGCAAGGACAGCAAGTTCCCTCCTGAGAGCAAAACTCCAAAGCTTTCTTATGAACCATTCTTTTCGTTCTACTCTGAACCCTGCCTTCCTAGTGATAAAAAAAGTCTGGCAAAGCCTTGTGATTTACACTCTACCCATCTAGCATCCAGGGGCAGAGATTAGCTGCTGAGGAGCTGTTGGGTGACTGGGACAGATGCAGAGGTGTCCTGATCAGGACTGGAGGGGAAATAAAGCAGAGTCAGTTGTTATTGTGTCCAGATTCAACCTAGGTGAGAATTTTTTCGTCTGTGGCCAGATAACAGCTGGGTAGCAAGCTGGGGCTGGGCAAGGAGAAGGCAGGCAGTGACCAGCGCAGCCTAAAACTCCTGACTCCCCAGGGCTCTTTGGGAGCTGGGGTTTGAGGAGCAAACTTCTTTGTAGGGATGTGCACACAGGCACCAACTGACCTTGTCAGAGCAGGTTGCAAAACGCCACCATCCTTTGAGGAGGAGAACAGATCTTCAGTGCCAAGAGCTGATCCAAGTGCCTCACAGCCATGGGAAGTCCTGCGCCAAGACTTCTGTGTCTCCATGAAGGAAGGATAATGTGGTGCTCTTGTTTCTGAGTGCAGGCAGTGTAACTCCATGCCAAAGGTGTGCTGAAATTAAATTTTTAATAAATTGGGCTGTTCATGCACTGATATGTTTAGCTGGAGTGTGATACATTTCCACATGAGGCTGCAGACTGTTGATTTGTTATTACAAATTAAATACTAGTAGCTACTCAGATAAGAGAAGCTTCACAGAAGTGGATAGTAGCAGTGGAGGGGGAAAAAAGGAGTGGAAGCACAGGAGGGAAAAAAAAGATAGGAAAAAAGCAAAAATATTTGAAATTTGCCAAGTATGATAAATGCTGCTAAGAGTCTTTGGAAAACTAAAATGTTCCTTTTTAATATAGGTGGGACTAGAATACAGATTACTGAATTCCTGTTACTGATTTCTGTTCCTTTCTCTTTAATTGAGATAGATTTATTTGGGAGCAAAAGGGTATTTCTATCTTGCTGCTTTGTTTTTCTGCACTGTGCATGGTTGGTTTCCCCGATGCTGTCACTTGGGCTTTCATCCAGCAAATACTTAAGCACACGTGTAACATCTCAGCCAGTGTAAGGTTATCCATGTGCTTAGATGACTTTGGGTCAGGATCCTGATATCTCTGTAGCTCAGATGTGACTTCCACACAGCTAAGAGGATACCAAAGAGCCAGACAAATATAAATTTATATTGTGAGACCACAATGCTCCTGGCAAGAGGGTTTAGGTGGTAATTCACTACCTGAAAGATTGTTGTGAGGATAAAATTGATAAATCAGTTATTCTCCTGAAAGTGCTGCTTTTGAACATAGGAAGCAATCAGCAAATTCGATCGGAATAAACCAGGTTAGGTTAAACCAGGAAAATAGCAGAGTTTGAGAGGAGAGTGACGGTCTGTGTTTCCCAGTCAAGCAGTTCCCAGGGATGAGGGAAGATGACTGCCAGTGGGACAAGTGATGGTGACCCCTCCTGCCCACACAGGTCTTTGTAGAAGTCTCACTGCAGATGAAGACCTTTGTTTCCAAATACCCTTGGCTTGTTTTAAAAATGCCCAAAATGCTTTGCTTGACTCAAAGTGCATTTTTTCCCCTGTGTGTTGCCAAGTAATCAATTCTTGTTTGATCCAAATGACTTTTCCCTGTTTTCTTTCAGTTTGGCCCCTAGATAAACTCACACAACTCAAGTGTATCATTTAATGGAAAGCATTCACATTCAGCAGCAAATTAATTCTTCTGGCTGGTCCCTTAGGAGGTACTGATCATGATTGCTAGATTATAGGATTTTTTTTTGCAGCTAAGAGTCTTTCAGTTTTCATCTGCTCTCTTAGATTTGTGAGCTGGGCTCCTGGTGCTTCAGTGCCAGTGAGATGGGGTCTCTGCAAGGATGGTTCCTATCCAGGACACTTGCTACTACCCAGAGGCCAAATATTTGACATGGTGGCAACTTCAATCCTTCTTGTTCTCCTGGCTGTGGCATGGGGGACAGCACAGGCTTGAGGTCTTTCCAAACAGGAGGGAAGGGATGAGTCCATCCTCTTGCTTGACAGGCTCAGAAGTGCCATGATGGCAAGTCTCTGGGACAGGGAATGAGACCCATCTCCTTGTAGTTGTTGGAGCAGATGGAAGATGTGCAAGGTGGCAGAAAGTGAGTTTTGTCTTACCTGTGGTTCAAGATGCTTTTTCTGTCAAACAATGAATAGCACAGAGAGGGCCAGAGTGTTGCAAGGTAAACCCAGGAGAACAGGCAGAAAGAGAAGAGAATGTGAGGATGTCATCACAGAGGAGGAAATACAGGAGAGATGCACTAGCCCCAAAACTCCTGAGGAGGTAAGTACAAGCAAAAGTTTTAAAAGATCATGTGAGAATTTATTGCATATCTCAGGAAGAAAAACAATAAACACCATCTACCTAAGAATAGATTATGGCTTTATTTAGGGTCGAATGCCAGAAAAATTGTTGCAGATCAAGTGTTCCTTTCTACAATACATGTCACAAAAAGGCAGGTCTTGGTGCAAAATCTCTCCATAACCCCTCAGCAATATCCATCAGTGGTCTTTGGGAAAGAGTCCTTGCTGGTGATGCTCACACCTTCCCAGCACTCTTGTCCAGTGGCTTTTCTCACTGCTAGGAAGCACACTGGAGGAATCCCCAAGGCCACAGGTACTGTACGGGAACTCAAAATTCTTGCTTCTGAAAGGGGAGTCATTCATCCTCCCTGAGAGTAGGAACTAGGGGCACTGAAGAGCTATGACAGATATATAGAGAGCATAGGATTTTCTTACAGTGCTACATTCCTGGGGAACAGTCTTCCACCTGATTTGACTCGAACAATAATTCTTTCACTGGGCCACTGTTAGTGAACAGGGTGGGCTGAACCACTTTCCCTTATTGTTTTTATTTCACACACACCCCCCCACCCCATGCTGGTAGTGTCATGTCAACTGTATCAAAACTAAAATGTCTTTTCCTGTGGTTTTTTTTCCCACCCTGTTTTTCTACAAGAGCAAAAATCAGCATGACAACATTTTGCTGAGCCCTGTTTCTGTCTCTTTTTTTATCTATATAACTGATATCAATGGAAACATTAGCTACTCTTTTAAACAGCAAACTGCAGAGGCCGGCAAAACACATGTGGTTTGTGTGTGTGCGTGTGCGTGTGTGTATATATAAAAAACATTAAAATCACGCCTACTTGCTTTTTTTCCTTCCTGCTTTTTAAAAAACACTAAGAAATTGTGGATGTTTAAGGGAAAATTTCAAGATGAAGTACTTCTGTAAGTTTTGGTTTGGTAAGAGGAAAGCCAATAGTAGATTCTCAGCTGCTTATGTGGCTGTGACTGCTTTCTGAGAGCAAGGATTGGCACCAGGGAAGATCTAGTCTTTTGTGGATTCAAAGATCAACTTGCATAGGGTTTCTGCTCCATATGTGTTTTCTGCTTTATGAGCAAAAAACTTTTATCTGTTGTTAGCTCTACTTAGCAGTCAGTGAAGCTCTGGCAGACTGTCCGTCATGCTAAGGGTGAGGGAGACAACTCATGTCCCCTGGCAGAGCCTGCTGTTGGCTCCAGATGTGGAAGGGTGGGAGACACAGAGAACACCCCAAATGCAGAATAAAGACCTTTCACCATGGGGCGTAATGCCTGCATAGTGGGAGGAGAAGCGTGAGTCTTTGTAATGTGGTCCCAGGTGGGTGCAACACATTTGTCTCTCAGCAGGCTTCAGCCTTTAAATATCTTTCAAGTATTTTTCTAGTCAGTGCCCATGTCTCATTGCATTGCACTGACTTGATTGATTGACTCCACAGAAGACGCTGTTTTGGTGTTGAGGGTTTTATTGTGGCAAAGTTAAGCTAACTCAGAGAATATAGGCTTTTCTGCCATTTTTAGCAGAATTCCTTGGCCTTTTGTTTTCATTTCCATGTCCATCTGTGTGTTGTAAAGATCTCCCTTGCCCCTAGTTGTGGAAAGCTTTGTGAGTTCAGCAGGCGCTGGGGAGAAGCAGGGATTTCAGTTGGAAATTCAGTAAATTTCCCATGGAGGAGTCATCCTCAGCCACCATCAGCAGGGAGCAGCACAGTAGGATCTCTGCTGAGCCCTGGGAACAGCACAATTTAGGCTGCCATTATCATGTGTTTTTCAGATCATTGACCCTTTTTTTTTCATTTTGCTTCTTTCAACTGGCTGAAAATTATAACCTTCAAAATGTATAATTAGTTCATCCTTATGAACACCATGCATGGTTAAAAAACTCCTCTGGGATCTTCTGCTGCAGCAGAAACACCCTGTGAAGGAGAATGAAAGGATTATTTTTATAGCCTGACAATATTCCAGAAGCATTTGGAAAACGCCCTCAGACATGTGGTGTGAATGTTGGGGTTGTCCTATGCAGGGACAGGAGTTGGATCCTATGATCTTTGTGAGACCTTTCCAACTCAGGACATTCTATGATTCTATGATTTTTATGCTGGAGAACAGTGGTGTTCTGCACATCGCTGTATTGTAGGTGTGGAGGACTGGGCTTATTTGGGAGCAGAGTGGGCACAGGGAGCTTCAGGGTGACCCTGCCTCCAGCAGCCCTTCAGAGCATCAGCAGTATGGCTGGTGAAATGTTTTGTTACCACTAAAATACATGTGTTGTACTGTCTGTTTTTGTGAAAAGGTCTTTATAAGATTCAAAAACATTTTTGACAGATTGATACAAAGTAATGCATCTCTCAGTACTGAGGGATACCTTCTTACCTGCAATCCCAAACTTTCTGTTGCACTGTACAAACATTAAGTGGAAAACTGTATCTGTATGTTACGCTACAACAATACTGACATGAAGTTTCAGCCTTCTATACTAGATTAATACGTGTGATTAAATTTAACACATAGTAATATGTGGAGTTTTTAAAATTCATCGCATTAGTCTTGTTGTGTTAAAGAATCACAGGTTTCCCAGATAACCATGAATGTTTTCTTCCTAAAGCATTAGACATTGGGGGCTGCCTTATTCTATTGTAATAACTCTTTGAGGCCTCTACACTGCTTTGCGCTGAGGTCTAGGAGGGCAGGTCACAATCCCAGAAGGCTTTTATCGCTAGTATAGAATTGCTTGGTTGGAAAAGACCTTTGAGGCCATTGAGTACAACTGTACCTGTCTCTACTAAACCATATCCCTCAGCACTTCATCTACCGATCTTTTAAATAGCTCTAGGAATGGTGACTAAACCACCTCCCTGGGCAGCTGTTCCAGTGCCCAATAACCCTTTAGGCAAAGAAAATTTTCGTGATGTCTAATCTGAATCTGCCCTGGTGCAACTTGAAGGCATTTCCTCTTGTTGCTGATATTTTGCCTTTCTTCCCCACCTCTTGCAGGTGGAAGTCTCTCCCTCCTCTTGGCCTCTCCAGTGTCCTGGCCACTGGTGCATGCATGTGCTGTGGGGCTGTGGTGAGGCAGATAGAAAAAAGGATATTTGGGGGGAGGAGTGGATTTTAGCTAGAGTTACAAGGAAATCTGAGACACCAGTGTCGTGTCTCTGCCTGCATGACAAGGCTGCTGAGCTGAGTTGGAGCCAGGTGGAGGCAGGCTTCATGCCCCTTCCCATGACGTTTTGCCAGGAACAACAGGAGAAGCATGGTAAGAGGGGCCAGTGGCCAAGGCTTAGGAACAGGGCACCTCTGGGTGCTGGCTCGCAGCCCCTGCGTGACTGCTGCCCTGCATTGATGCAGAAATGTGTGCTGCTGCTTTGCCCTGAAGCAGCAGAGATGCTGGTGACCAAATGTGCATCTCTGTCAGATGCCAGTCATTTTGAAAGACACTCATTTTAGGTAGCCAGTGCAGCACCCGGCTGCATGTCGTAGAGGAGACCGTGCCCATTGCAGGGGGATTGGAACAAGACTATCTTTCAGGTCCCTTCCAACTCAAACTATTCTATTATTCTATAATTCTTCATAGGTAGATCAGCACTTTTGCACCTTTGCTTGGGCAAACCAGGCATATAAGAGGTTTTATTTCTGCTGGAGGCTGGGGATGCAGGAGGAAAAGGAAGAGGGAGGCACGTTTTCTTATGGGGACAGGGTTAAGAGAGCATCAGCAATGGGACCAACCCCCCTCGCGAGCCCTTGGTGGTTGGGTTGTCCGGCCGCCCGTGATGGTTCCAATGTGCGCGCAGTATGACAGATGACCTATTGAAATAATTTCAGAGCAGTGCTGGGGTTGCCAGGACAACCAGTGCTCCCTGGGCTTGCGCCTGGCCATGTGACAGCCGCCTTGACGTCAGCTGGAGGCAGAGCCTGTGGTTTCGGCCGTGCAGCCAAAGCCTTGTGAGAACTCAGTGGATGCTGGATTTATCCCTGCCACCATCGCCGCTGCCGCTGCTGTTTCTCAGGCGCTGCCAGAGCATGGACTATTAAAAACTTACATTTCTGCAGTGTGAGGTAACCATTCACTTTATGTTCTCTCAGGTATTTTTTTTTGTCTTTTTTTTTAAAAAAAGGTAGAAAGCAGCTTATTGTGACTGAATTTTTTTTCATGTGTTTGTTTTGGCTGGAAGTTTGTCTTGATGAACAAGCCCGGCACTATCAGATAAATGCAAAGCAGCTTCCAGTTACTAATTCTGTGTGCAGACTGCAAATTGGAGTTAAATTTAGATTAATGATCCATGAAAGGAGAATAAAATTATTTTGTTCTTATTTGACACTTTAGGAATATACATGAACATGAGTAATCCTAGTCTAATATGTTCGGGAGTTAAAAGAAATTACGTTTAGGTATTGTGTTGATTTGAGCATCTCTACAGCTTTATACTTCTGTTGAAACTTGTAGGGTTTTTTATGCTGCCTGATTCAGGCAGGTTTGTTTGCAATGTGTTCAATGAAGGGAAAGCCAGCAGCCAATGCATCCAAGCCCCGCTTGAAATCTGGCTGCCAAAGTTCGAGTCTTTAAATCATCTTTGTTCACACTGAGTCCCCACAACCCGCAAGCTCCCCAGGGTTTCTGTCCCTCTCTGGGGGCATGCAGCACTCTTGACTGTGTAGTGTTTACAGAGAAAAGGATCAAGAGCTTCCTGAAAAATTATCTGAAATATGCCAAGAGAGTAGCAATGCTGTAACACAGGCTTTTACCCTTTTTCTCACATGAACAGCTTAGGACTTGCTGCTTTTTTTTTTTCCTGTTATGGGTAGACAGCAGTCAGAATTGCTAAAAAAAAGAATTGCAACATGAACAGCACAATGGTAATTGAAAAAAATTGAAATGCTGTTTGTGTCTTTTTATTTAAAAAAAAAGAAGGAGTTTGGGTCTGTTTCTGTATCACACTTACTCTGAGGGGGCTGTTAGGGGGAAGGAGATCCCAGGGCTGCTGAAGTTCAGTGCTACAGACTGAGTTTGTTTGTGTGGGAACATATAGAGTCATTTGAAGAACAGATTACAGCTGAAGCATCGCGTATGTTATTTCCTGGAAAAGTATGTTAGATCATTCTTATCTTCTCTAATTATATATTCCTGTTCCATTCCTCCCAAAGTTCAAAGGGTTTATTGATAACGGTAATGATTTTCTAAAGCAGCTACTGCTCTGAAACAACCACAGAGCCACAAAACAATTTAAAACAGAGCAATAAAAGATTAAAAAAAAATTTCTATAAAAATTATTCTGATGCTACTGAGTGCAGCAGAAGTAATTGTTTCACAAAGGAAGCCAAGACAGAGATTAAACTGAAAGCGCTTCTGTAAGGAAAGTTATGGTTTAATGCTCTGGATTTCACTGCCTTTGGTGTACTTTACAGAGCAACAAGGATAAATGCATCTGAAACCTCTAAACCATTTCACTTGGCGTTATCTTATTTTTTCTTTATCTTAACTTTTGTGCCTAAAATATCAGTGTCTTGGGGATTGAAACATCTTACATTTTCTTCATTAAATTCTTCACCTGATGCCAATATATCAGTGAATGAGGAATCTTGACTCGCTCCTTGTAGGTGAGTTTAATCATGGTTCACAGGAGCCTTGCAACTTCAGTGTGGTGGTGTTCAAGCTTTCTACAGGACGTGAGGCTCCCAGCACCCGTGCCCAGGTAAGCCAGTTGGGCTGTGCTGGACATAGCTGCTCCTCAGCTGGTGGGGGGAGCCGTGTTTCGGCTGATGGCAATCTGTGTCCCCCCCACCACCTGCATGTGAGTCCTCCTGGAGTCTTGGTAGTAGGGCAGGAGGGGAGAGTAGAGGAATGTGGCCAATGCAACTGAGGTCTGCTTGTTCACCAGCTCAGACCAGCGGAGCAAGTCTGGAGTATGGGGATAGATTTGAGTTGAGCAGCACCTGCCATTCAAGAAAAGACATTTACTGTCAATATCTGGGGGATTTGGCTCCACATATATCTGTAGTTGCCTGCAACGTGATGCTCATTGAGAGCTGGGGCTTCACCTCATTCATTTAGGTTTGAGTACAGCATCCTGTAACATTTGATCTCTTGAAAATGCCTGCAAGGTGGAAACTAATTGATACAGCTTTTGCTCAAGAGCTATTAATTAGAAATATTTGAAAAATAGGTTACTCATCTCCAGCTGGAATAGTCATATCTTGCTTTAGCGATATTGCACGAGTCTTCAAAAGGCACTAGCTTGACCTGAGAGAAGATGATGATAAACTGTTTTATATTTTACCAGAAGGACCCTGACTGTGTTGTGGCAGGAGGTCTGAGAGGCAACGTTACTGGGAAAGCTGATGAGTGTCACTGAGGTTGCATAGGGTTGTGTCCTGCTTGGCAGAGTGACTAGCTCTGTCCCCTCTCATTGAGTCTGGGGTGAGGGTGGGCCCCTTTGAACCTCAGAGGTGGGAATGGCCGAGATGCGATCAGACAGGCAGCTTGCAAGCAGAGTGAGAGTCTGCAGCTGGAGGAAAGGGCACAGGTCCTTCCTCAAGGGAAGGGCAGCTGATGATGTGTGAGCGTTATCCCAGTGCTCCATGTCTCTGCTAGGTGATATCGTGCTCTTATTTTTGCTGGTCAACTCTGTAGCAAACCTTTTTCACAAATACTTTGATTTTACCTTGGAAATGTATGAAGCTGCCAGGCAATGTAATGCCAAGCAACTCTCTATCTCTGCCCACCATGAAAAAACAAACAGCTGGGGCGGGGGGAGTAGATGCAGCTCTTCCCTCATCTTCCACCCAATGCCACAACTGCTACACTGCAAGCTTACTTGAATTTGAAATCCTCTGACTTAAAGATAAAATGAGATGCACATGGGCTTGGTGACACTCCACTTTCTTCTGAGGAGGCCAGGCTGTCCCTCATATTTCCCAGCAGCATTCATGTCATCTGCACATGTCATCTCCTTGCACGCACAGAGAAGGAGAAGGAGACTATCTCTTCTGACAGTGTTGTTGTCCACAGAGATGGGGGAGCACAGCAACAACTCCTGAGGATTTGGAGCACTTCACCTTAGGAGAGATCTTGGCTAAAAACAGACTGAGGTCTCCTGAAGTCACTTCTCACACAGCTGGGTGCAGCTAGGGAAATTAAAAAACAGACATGAGCAGCTGAGGCTTCTAGCCTGAGTAATAACATGCTCAAGCCTTTAGTGTGTTCTGCCTTGATCTTGTTGAATTGATGGGTAATGGCAATCTAAATCTAGTCTAGAAACATAATAAAGCCTAAAAAAAAAAGCTAGCAACACAGAGCACTGAGTCCTTGCATTTTTGTCAAAATAAAATTGAGATTTCTGCTGTCTTTTAAAAGTTCCTAGACACTACTCAAGTCAATACTTTGGGGGTAGAATAAAACCCTCTGTGTGGGATACGTGGAGGGAATTATTACAGTGGGAACTGATGTAGCAGTAGTGAGTTTCAAGCTCTCAAATTACATGTTGCAGAAGTTGCTTTCCTCCCTGCTAAAAATCATTATGTTGTGCTAACTTAATGTCCTGCATCAACATCAGCAACAACTGGTTCAAGCGATAACTGAGCTGCACTAGAGATTTGGCATTTAAATCCACAGTTGCTTTTCCAATTAAACCTAGATGCCATGTGTATGGTACTGTAACTGCAACACAGAAGTTGACCTGATTGTTGATTCCAAGGTAAAGTAACAAAAATCCTAACTCTGAAACGGTTTTGGTAGCTACATTTTAGAAAAAATCTTCCATGGTGAGCCAGAATCTATACAGACTGTTATGGTCAGGTAACAGTTAAAAAATAGATTATGTTTTGGCTGTACTTTTTGCTGCAGTTAAATTTATCTTCTTAAATAGTGGGGAGCATGAGTTGAGGTTTGAGAAACAGTAATTTTGTAATTATTTTACATGGATCAAATTATTCTGTCATCAAATTTGCATTTCAGACAGCATTACAGTATGAAAATATAATTAGAAATGGTAATTCAGGAATTGCTGAATGTGATATTTCCCAGAGGGAGCACTGTAAATAAGCTGCCCTCATTACAACTTTAGCAAATGTTGAAATCTTATAGGTGGAAAATGTGAGGGCTGAGTTGTAAAGTTCTGCTCATTTCTGTGGTCTCATTGCGTTGTCAACTTGCTGCTGAACTTCATTTTTTTTGTGAGATTCATTTCCACAGAAACATCTAATCATTGAGAGCTGAAGTGCTCAGATCCTGTTCTGCTGAATTTCAGTCTGCCTGTTTTGATAGTTGTTGAATTGTTTTCAGCCACAAAATGACACTGAGGCAATGTAAGGATCTGATTTACACACAGAAAAGCCAAGAAGCTTGTAGTTTGGGCTGAAAATCTGGTTTCAAATCTCCCAGTGTTCAGAGTTCCCAGCAATGCCTCCTCTCACGGGAGAGATGAGAATGGGTCTTGGTTTAGCTCTTCCTCTTCCTTTGTAATTCAGGACTTTATTTCTGTATGTGTTCCCAGTGCTGTGCAAAGTTTTAGCTGATGATTACATCTCACTGATGTCAATCCTCATAGTTTTTTCATTATTCCTATCACAATCTTTGGTTTGTCATGGATGTATTTGCTGGAAATAAGCATATCCTTTATTTTTAATTGGACTTGTATTGATAAATCCCTCCCAATTTTGTCTGAAACAGTCTTCTGGACAGCGTCATCCATGGCCAATTCTTCTTACAACCATGCTGGGGCATTGAACAAGCCCACATGTGGAGCAGAGCTCATGATGTGTAAAGCAAAACTGGCATTGGGAGGAGGCAAAAACTGAATGCAGGTCATATTTGATGCTTGCATATCCCCTACACTTCTTGCAGTCCTGCTGAGAGACAGTCTCAGTGGTCTTCCAGAGAAAATGCCAAGGCAGGGCAGAAAAAGAAGTGTGGGCCTGTGGACCCAGGACTTCACAGATAAATGGGTTGTCTGGTGACATGGTTCCTAGAGGCTCTGTGACACTGTCACCACCAGCATGCTCTGAGGAACAAACCCCTTTTCCCGAACCTGTAAATGCACACCTACCTGCACCAACCTACACTCAGCCTGGATGCAGGGGAGGACATCTGCTCCAACTGCACCTGCACTATGGGTGATGCATGTCCTGCCACCTGGATCTGGTATTTGCAGCGTGAGAAAAAAGGCAGGAGCTATGGGGCTTTACTGCAGATGACCTGAGAAGCGATATTTTTCATGGAAAGGGTCATTGGGCACTGGAACAGACTGCCCAGGGAGGTGATTCCACCTTCCCTGGAGGTGTTTAAGGGACAAGTGGACAAGGTGCTGAGGGGCATGGTTTAGTGTTTGATAGGGACGATTGGACTCGATGATCCAGTGACTCTTTTCCAACGTGGTGATTCTATGATTCTATGATTTATTAGGGAGGGTGCAGTGAATCAGACTGACTCTTTATGAATAAATGGCCTCACTTGGGGACCTCTGTGCAAGTGCTGATTGGCAGGAGGGGCATGAGCATCTCCTGGGCATTACACCAGTATTTTGCACAATTACTTAGGAATAACAGAAGGGCAGGAGGCAGCGTTTCCTCTGTCCTTGTCTGTTCACAGAAGCAGGTGCACACTGGGGCTGAAAGGCTTTGAGACAGGTTTATACCTGCCACATTTATCACAAAGCCTCTTAGCAGTTTGCTGAATTTCACCATCAAGGGAACAGGGGCTTGGAGCTGGGCCAGAGCCAGGCTGGCTTGCCAAGGGGGCATGATGGATCATGGGGTAAGTGGTACCAGGTGGGGAAAGGAGAATCCTGGGCAGGACTAAGTGACCAGGTGATAGTGGGATGAAGTCGGGGTAGATTTGATGATTTGTGACTGTTCTGCAGTCATCGCTGCATTTGCCTCAGTGAGGACTACTGGTAGCATTGCACAGTGTCACAGGTTGTCTGCAGGATAGGTCAGACAAACCTGGTGTGAAACAGAGCTGCTTGAGGGAGCCGGGAAAGCAAAATGCTGATGCTTGGTCATTTTGCTGCTGTCTGATACAACGGTGCCTAAAGGGCTGCTCTTTCTGCTGGACACTGAGTTCAAGCCAGGGCTGAGAAAACACTGCACAGTCAACCCTTGCACAGTACATGCCACTGGAGAACAAAGATTTTGGCTTTAAAATCTTTGTGCTAGTTCTTATATTATGGAACAGATCAGGTTCTGGAGAGACCCAAGATTACCTGTACAGAGGTTTTGTTAGGCAAGAAGATCAGGTAGTTTACAGGCTTTTGCTCCAGAGAAGGTAAGTTGCATTGGAAGAAAGTCAAGGTTAGCTTCTTTCCTAGCCAAATTCCCTCTGTCCTAAAGCAGGCAGCTTCCCTGATTATGCTTTACATGGCCCTTCTGTGTCTCCTCCAGGACTGCATAAACACAATGGATCAAGCTCATTTAATGCTCAAAGAGACTTCAGCTATGAAGCAGTTCAGCCCTGAGAATCTTGAACTCTAGAGAAAATATTCTGCTCATGTTGTGTGCATGTTCCTAATGGCAAATCCAAGATGCCAGGGGGAAGTGAACACAAAGCCGTTGATTATTTCCACAACTGCTATATGCTTCCTATCACAACAGTATTCTTTTGTGCAGAATGGCAGCATGATTGCAGAGTCCTCTTTAACTTTACCATTTTAGCAAGACTAGGTCCAATTAGAGCAATTATATCTCAGCAGAAACACTGTCTGTTGTCCTCTGGACCTGTCTGTCAAGTGTCCTATTCATAGCTGATTATCTTGTGTGAGGTTTTCCATACAAAGTTGTTCTAACCTTACAAAAGCAGTCTCATCCGAAAGGTAGTCTGTGTTTTTGCACACTTATTTCACAGGCTGATGTGAACAACAAGAATGCAAAATAGTGGCTAACCAGGGATTTATCTTTCAGTCTACCCATGATCTCCTCTTGCTTGAACATCATTGCTGCTTTGACACAGCACCCAGATTTCATTTCCAATTATTTCAATTCACACTTCACTTTCTATTACTGTACTGCTGAAATTTGAGAACTTTATCAGCACTTGCAGTTTTTGCTTGCCGCATTGGAGGGTTTCTGTAATCAAAATCCCCAACATGAGTTGCAAGGCATGTAATGTTTGATGGCACCTGATTTTAAACCACTTACAGTTCTGAGATCTGTGTGGGACTATTCAGTCATGGAGTTATTAAAGAGCCATCTTCTTGAAGGAGGTAGTGGGCACTTCTGCAGAGAGACTGTCTACTTTTTGCTTTACCTCTTGTCGGAGCCTTGTGGAGGAGCTGAGTGGCTCCTGCAAGGAAGTCTCACTTTTCCCCTCTAAGGTAAAAGCTGAGAAGCAAAGGTCAGTAAAAGGCAGAAGTGATGGGATTTGGAAAGGTCGGGGCAGTGAAAAAAGGAACTGTTTCTCAACACAAAGAAGACTTTTTTTTTTCCTCATACTTGTTCTGGCTGGGAAAATCAAGAAATGTTTGGAATTCTTTTCCTGAAATGAACTGTTTTCTGACAATTCAGAAATGAAATTGCCTGTGAGAGAGCAACCCTCGGTCTCTGCTGCTGACTCCATGGCATCCATGGGAGTCCCAGACAACAGAGAGAGCAGCATTTGGGCAGGACAGTGTCACTTAGGAACTGAAAATATGAGCTCAGACCTTACTCATTCTTCCTCCAACATCATCAGGGCAGCGGTTCCAGCACATTTATTTCCTATTTTGCCTCCTTTCTGCTAGGTTTTAGCCCACGTGGGAAGGCGGCTGATCCCTTTTGTCAGGAGGACATGCAGAGCTGCCGGCGGCAGTGGCCCAGATGTCACTCGTGCCTTCCCTTGGCGCAGGATGCCACAGGCAGGAGAGCCGTGCCAGTGCTTACCAGGGCTGCAAAGGGACCTTGAAGACTTGGTCACACTAGTGGCAAGGATAAATGAGAGATGATGAAACAGCAGTATAACACAGTCCACACAAACTCTGTGGAGGTCTTGGTGAATTTGTGAAGATAAGTCCATAATAGTAAATGTTTACCTCGCCTTGGCAGATTCAGGTCTGTTTCTTGCAGCAGTGTTAGCCTTTTCCCTGTGAACCGTTAGCAGCAAAGTGTTGTGCAGGGTCAGATCCCCACTCACCATGTCCACGCAGTGCTTGTGATGCCCCAATTAGAAAAATACAATTGTTTCAGATGACAAAAGGTGATAGAAGTACTGGTAGGGTGACTGCTTGCTGATTTCTGCTCCTTTTATTAGACACTATGACCCTTGCAGAAACCCCCACGTCATTTAATTGTGTCTGATTAAAAATCAAAGAGTATTTTGCTGTTAGCTCACCTGTGTCAGTAGTTCACTGTGGTGTTGCTCCCATTCAGGGAGTCCACAGAAAACACAGCTTTCCTGTGTGTGGCTCCCACTATGCTTGCAGACAACGTTCTGGAAAGGGTATTGGACAGACAGCTGGATGTGAAGGAGTTAAAACAAGCCACAGTTACCAATCTGAGCCTTTTTTGAAAATAGCAGCTTTTCTTTTGTTTGCTGAATTTTCCAGTGGTGTTCCCATTATTCATTTCTTTCCCAAAATAACATTTTCAAGCAGAGGAATGGCTTGAGTGGGGAAAGGAGAGGATCTGTCACCAAACAGGGCAGCTGCACACTCCCCTTTGTCTGCACCAAGGACAATCCGAGCTGCCCTTGGATATTAATGGTAGCTACCAGGCGTGTAGCAATTCCCAGTATTTCAGGCAATTTTGCCTCCTCGGCAGCAAGGCTGGCAGTTCCTTTCTGACAGCCCTCAGCAGTGTTTCTCAGGGGAAAGCTTTGATTTTGTATAGTTTGCAGTTGCCCTCTCAGAGAAACCTTTTTAAAACTTCTTTAAAAAGGGAAGCCTGACCATATCCGAGTGTCTTCCAGCTACTATAGGGATGTGCTCTTGGCCAGTGAGGTGGAAAGTTGCCCTGGCAAGCAGAGCGCTCCTGCTGTCCAGCATCTTTGTAGCCCAGTTGGACCAGAGGCTTCTCTTGCTTGTGGATGCTGCCTTGAAGGAGGAAGGAAAGCCTTTGGGAAAATAAGCCTGAGGGAGCCTAGCCCCAGGACCACTGATGCACGCAGATCCCAATCAGCAGTGACGCAATCCAGGTTTCGGAATGCCTTAGGTGCTCCTTCCTTGAAAGCTGACCTGGAAAGAAGCTGCTCTGGAGGGGTTCCCAGGCAACACCCACTGAGGCAGGCCAGGGACATCCCTGTCTTGTCCCTGACAGTCAGGCATGCAGCCAGGTACCACGAGCTCCAGAAAGGGGTGCTGGTAGGCTTCCCCTGGGAGTGTGGGGCAGGGGAATGGTGGAAAAGAAGCCCTGAGAAGGATTAAAAATTAAATGCTCACTGCAGCAGCTTGCTGTCACCATGTCCCAGCAGTTCATCTTCGCTCTGGCTGGCTGGCTGCCCAAGAACTGAGTAGGAGAAGAGCAACATCCCTTCTTTGGTGCCCTTACTGGAGACAAACCAGCACTCCTGTGGCCCTGTTTGGAGGGATGGAGAGGAGCAGTTCCCCACTGCACGCGGGGACTTCAGCACACAATATCCCCCAGCTCTGATCCACCAGAGGTAGCAGCACCCGCCTCTCTGTTGAAATCCCTAGAGACACAGTGAAAGGCACTGAGCGAGGAGGTGACCAGAGCTAGATGAATCACCTGCTACTTGGGCAGATGCTGCTGCCAAACACAGGGTGCTGGGGTGGGGGGGGGTTGACCAGCTGCACCACAGCCCTGTCTCTGGTTTGGGGTCTGAAAACCCCTAGTCATGGGTTGTTATCCTTAGCATGGGCAGAGACTGAGTCCACTGAAACTGGCATTTGGTGTGCAAGGGTCAAGCCTATCAAGGTTGGGGGCAAGAGGGCTGAGCCCCACAGATGCTGACATTCACAGGTGCCACGGGCACATGTGTGAAGAGCAGTGTCAGTTGTGGTAGAGAGCAGGACCCACATATACACAGTATGGGATCAAGGCTTTGGGCTCTGTGTCACTGTTGGCAGAAGCCTGGGTGCCCTGACTCTAGCGCGCATGTATCTCCATAAAGAACCAGTGCCAGGAAAGCTCTATCCCCCAGCACCTGCCTCTCCAGCCAGGGCTGCTACTGCTCACCCCACCATTCCCACCTCTCCTGGCCATTCCTTCTGGGTGTTCTCCCTTGTGCTCACCAGTGGTGAATTTGATCCTCCTTGGCATGCCAGTCTGGCTGCTCGGTCTGCAAATGCCCTGAAACCCCTTCAGAGCTCCAGCAAACCCATCACAGAGCCCAGGGCTGCTTGCAGAGCATGTCCTGAGTGATTTGGATCCTGGGTCTAATTCATAATTCCCTCTTAATATCCATCTCCCAGTAGGTAAGATCTTGCTTCCCTCAATCCTCGATATTTCTTATAAACATTCAAGAAGGTGACAGTTTACCCAATTTCCAGAAGTAACAACTGTGTCTGTGCTATGGCCACTGATTGTGTTTCTACTGCATTAAATAGGGACCATTCTCAGAGGAAGATTAGTGATCAAAATCACTCCCCAGAGCGGTCCCTATCGTAGTTTTGCTCCCAGCCGATTCATGTCCACCTGGCTTGTGCCCAAGTCCAGTCTGGGGCTTAGCCTGTGCTGCTGGGCCTCTCCCGTGGGGCAGGTGGCACACAATCATTCTTCAGGAAGGTGCAGAAGTTCAATAGCATGGAGGGAATTTCTGTGCCAGTTGGTCCCTGTGGTGGAAAATGCACTCAGATGCATTTGCTTCATATGATGTGGTTAATGTCCACAATAGATGCAAAGCTCTAGCTGTGGAGGAGTGACCAGAAGACAATGTGGGTGATGATTCATCTACACCGGAGGAGGAGCCAAGACCAGAATGACATAGCCCCGTATTGTTACGACTGCCACAAGGAAGAAAAAATGAGTGATGAATGCAGGAGACTCCTTGCTGAGGGGAACAGATGGTCCAATATGTCAAGCAGACCCTACTCATGGGGAAGTCTGCACCTTCCCAGGAGCCCCAGGTTAGGGATATCACTAGGAAACTCCCTAGTCTAGTACAGTCCTCGGACTACTACCTGTTACTGCTGTTCCTTGTTGGAGGTGATGAAGCTGCAGTGCAAGGCTGATCAAAAGAGATTTCAGGGCCTTGGGACAGCTAGTGAGGGAATCTGGAGCCCAGGTGATTTTTTTCCTTCCTCCTTCTAGTTGCAGGCAGTGGCATTGCAAGGCACAGACAGACCCAGTCTATTAATACATGGCCCCGTGTCTGGTGTCACTGTAATAACCTTGGGGCTTTTCACAATAGGGTGATCTACACAGCCCCAGGTTTACAGGTATTAGATAGGAGCCACTGTTCTCAAAGGGGGACAAGGGTCTTTGCTTGCAGGGTTCATTGATAGGTCTTTAAACCTATCTATACTGGACCAACACAAATGAGCTCATCAGTGACATCAAGATAGGATCATGTACTGGTGGAGTTCAAGGTCCTGAGGGATATAGGACAGGTAAGGAGTATAGTCAAGACCCTAAGTTTTAGGAAAGTGAACTTCAGCTCTTCTAGGAGTTAGTCTGTAGGGCCCCCTGGGAAATGGTCCTCAGGGACACGGCAGCCGAACAGAGCTGGTAAATGTTTAAGGATGCTTTCCATAGAGCACAAGAGCTGCTTGGTCCCTAGATGCAGGAAATTGGGCAGGGAAGTGAAGAGATCTGCTGGTCAAACAGAAGAGCAAGAGGGAACTGCACAGGCAGTGCAAAGAAGGACAAGGAACCTGGGAAGAGTATAGGGATGCTGCCCTATTGTGTAGTGATGAGGTCAGGAAGGCCAAGGCACAGCTGGAGCAGAATTTGGCAAGGAAAGACTAACAAGAAGGGCTTCTATAGGCATGTCAACCAGAAAAGGAAGGTTAAAGAAAGTGTAACCCCACTGATGAATGAAATTGGTGACCTTGTATCAACAGACAAGGAGAAGGCTGAGGTACTCAACAACTTTT
The DNA here is from genome assembly GCA_013389865.1 of Piaya cayana. Classification (NCBI taxonomy): domain Eukaryota; kingdom Metazoa; phylum Chordata; class Aves; order Cuculiformes; family Coccyzidae; genus Piaya; species Piaya cayana. The sequence continues at coordinate 629,592 of WAAB01003723.1, forward strand.
TGCCTCAGTCTTCACTGACAACTGCTCCCCTCACCCCTCCTGCGTTAATGGACAACAAGAAGGGGGACAGGAGTGGTAAAGCCCCACACACTGTAGGAAAGGATCAGGTTCATGACCACCTGAGTGAACTTCAGCATAAAAGTTTATGGGACCTTACGAGACACATCACAAAGTCCTGAGAGAATTGGCTGATGTGGTTGCCAAACCTCTCTCTATGATATTTGAAAAGTCATGGCAGTCAGGGGAAGTCCCTGGTGACTGGAAGAAGGGCAACATTGTCCCCATTTTTAAAAAGGGTAGAAAAGACGACCCTGGGAACTACTGTCCTGTCAGCCTCACCTCAGTGTCTGGGAAGATCATGGAACAAATCCTCCTAGAAGCTGTGCTAAAACACATGGAGGACAGGGAGGTGATGCAAAACAGCCAGCATGGATTCACCAAGGGCAGGTCCTGCCAGACCAACCTAGTGACTTTCTCTAATGGAGTAACAACCACAGTGGACATGGGAAAAGCAATGGATGTGATCTATCTGGATTTCTGTAAGGCCTTGGATGCAGTCCCTCCCAATTTTCTTCTCTCTGAGTTGCAGAGATATGGATTTGATGGGTAGACTGTTCAGTGGATAATAAACTGTTTGGATGGTTGCATTCAGAGAGCAGCGGTCAACAGTTTGATGTCCAGATGGAGATATGTGACAAGTGATGTCGCTCAGGACCCGTACTGGGACCCATGCAGTTTAATATCTTCATCAGTTATATGGACAGTGAGATCAAGTGCACCCTCAGCAGGTTTGTAAATGACACCAAGCTGAGTGGTGCAGTTGTCACACCTGAAGGATGGGATGTCATCCCAGAGAGACCTGGAGAATTGGGCCTGTGAGAAAATCATGAGGTTCAACAAGTCCATGTGCAAGGTCCTACACCTGGGTCAGGGCAATCCCCAATTTCAATACAGGATGGGGGACAATGTGATTGAGACCAGTCCTGTAGAGAAGGACTTGAGGGTGCTGATTGATGAGAAGCCCCACACGAGCGGGCAATGTATGCTTGCAGCCAAGAAGGCCAACTGTATCCTCAGCTGCATCAAAAGAAGTGTGTCCAGAAGGTCAAGGGAGGTGATTCTGCCCTTCTGTTCCTCTCTTGTGAGACCTCATCTGGGGTAATGTGGCTAGGTCTAGAATATGGAACTGTTGAAATGGATCCAGGGGAGGGCCATGAAGATGATCAGAGGGCTGGAGCACCTTCCATACGAGGACAGGCTGAGAGAGTCAGGGTTGTTCAGTCTGGAGAAGAGAAGACTCTGAGGAGACCTTACAGTGGACTTCCAGTACTTAAAGGAGGCCTACAAGAAATCTGTGGAGGGACTTGACCAGAGCAAAGGAAGAGAGGAGGATGGCTAGAGGGAAGGGTAAAAGAAAAACCTTTAGTCTATAGAGAAATAGCCATCTGTCTAGAGGGACTCTATCATGAGTCTATACAGAGGTTTCTTTCCCCTGTGTGTGGTTTCAACATTGATTTAATATTATTCCCTAGTACCCACACTTCCTACTGCCTAGTTCAGTTTGGTAACTTTTATAGTTTGTGGTTTCCACATCTTTAAAATAAATGGATTGTAAAGATGGATATATAAATATATACATCCATATGAATTGTAAAGAGGGCTATACATCTTCTGCTCTGCTTTTTCTCCAGAATGAGTAAATTGTTATCCAGTTGTGAGATTATTATTATATTACTAATCCTCTCAATGAGAGACCACTTTTCTAATGCTGTGTTTTGTATAAAATCTGTTTTCTAAATCCTCCCTTGCCTGAAGCGAGCACTGTGTGCTGCTTAATGCCACCACAGCTTCCTGGCCACCCCAGCCCCACATGCAGCACAACCTCTGCCATTCAGTGCTGCCAAGTGTTCCATATTTTGCTCTGCATGAGAGAAGTGATGTCCAGATGCTCTCATCATAGAAATTCAGTGTTGAAAGAGGTAAAAAGCAAAGGAGATTTCTGAGTGAAGTTTTCTCCCGGTGATATCAACCTTTACATTTTTGGCCTTGGAGCGTAATGTCAGTGAGATTTGAGAGAGCCCAGTGAACATTTACCTGTATACTTGCCAGCAGCTTTTCAAACACATTTGATTGTGTTTATTACTCCTTTATTAGACATGGACTGCTTTCCACTTTCCCTGGATTTCCCAGTCTGATCCCATGCCTCTGCTTTGGGGCAGCAGCCTCCTCCTGTCCCTGGGGAGACAGCCAGCCATGTGGCCAGTGGGACAGGACTAAACTTCACTCTCGCTGCATGCTGGAAATGCAGCTCATTTACCAGATGCTGAGCAGAGGTAGGCTGTGTCACTTGATAGCAGGCAAAATCTGTCACACTGGGACTCTTCAGGCTGGAGTCCTCACTTAAATGTTTCCACAGACTCAGTTGTAACCCCAGGCAAATCATTTAATATCAGTGGCTGACCCCGTCAAATGAACGTGACCACGACTATGATGTCTTGGCAGGGTCTTTGATGGAAACCTTTGCATGGTGTGCTTTGATATTATTTGCAGCTTTACATCAAAGCCCTGCAGTGCACCAGGATATTGCCTGGGCTGTTCTGAACTGTGGGGTTTGGTGAAACAGGATCCCAGATTTTAGCAAAGCAGGACATGGGCATGACTGCATGGAAGTGCAAAGTTTTTCCCTTTCACTTGCCAACATAAGTTGCTGTGTTCATATTGGTCCAAATTATACAGGGGATCCAGGAATACTAGCATTAAGGCATTTTTTCAGAGTCATTGAATATGTTTTAATCCTTGTTAGCCTTGAGCAATTTTATTCCAGTGAACTCACAGAAGTATAGGCATAATTGAAGATCTGGCCTGCACAGTCTGCCCTGAATTTATAGCTGCACAACTGCTCTCACTAGTTAACAGGAAGATGCTTTTCTAAAGGAAAGTTCAACAAGAAGAAATATTTCTTTCACAGAACTGAACGTAAGTTTTTCTTCCAAGCATCATCAGATAAAAGCAAAAACTTTCATAAATTTCTTGTTCCACTAAGCATCTGGCTCTAATGTACAATGTCCTGACTTTGTTCGTTTTTAACCAAAATATGCTCCTGTTTTAAAATACAGTTGTTTCATCTGGTAATAAAAGCCTATTCAACCATTTGCATGTTTCATCAGTGTTTGCATTCATTGTTCTGTACCATATTATGTGTTTTGCTTCAGTCTTTCCACTGAAGAATCAGTGTTGTCCAAATTGCTGCTGCTTCGTGGGACACAACTCCCTATTCCTTACTACCAAAAACTGGTTATCTAATTCTGCTTAGGGGGAATTTTAATCAAGGTTTCACAGAGAGATACATTTGTCCATGCAGACGGTACCATGACAGGCTTTTCTCCCAGTCATTTCTGAAGTCCCCCCCACCCCACCAGCTGCAAAGACTTTTGATATCTGCCTCTCAGGCATCTGGTACAAATGGAAGAGGCACCATTGTGCCACATTCTCATTAGATCAGGCATTGGTCTTGACAATTGCTGGGTAATTGGATGTTTTCTCATGTCTATTTAACCACATTATTCCTGAAACTGCTTTTCCTCTAATCAATAAGACTCCATAAAATTGTTTAAACATATTAAGAAAAATGTGATTTACTCCAGGAATCTTTATTGCTTTTCATTATAAGCCACTGAATCTAATATACAAAGAATGTAATTTTAATTATAAGTGGTCAAAAGGAAGATCTATGCTTCATTCCCACTAAGAAACTATCAGCATTACTATCTTTCTCCACCTAATGCAGTTACATAAATTAATCGGGTTTGGTGTTTGTAATGGGAGCAGTGGTTAACAAGAGAAGTTGAGATCAGATGAATTTGTTAGGCATGGTGTAATCTGTTCTCAGCTATTTTTTTCTCTCTGAGGAAACTTATGAGACAGATAGGCAAAATGTGGGCAGAAAATTCACATGATGAGTGGTTGATCTCCCTGTTTAATCTCAAACCAGTTTTGGGCTGGGTGCTGCCCCCTGGAAGCACATCAGATAGCAGAGGATGGTGCTGTTCCTTTCCACTTGGAAATGGTGCACGAGGAGATTTTGGTTTACAAAATAAAAGGGGTTTGTGTCATTCACAACTGTTTTGTACTTCATTGCCATTTCAAATTCTGGGCAGACAAGTTTCAAAGGAAGAAAAGCGAAAATTAAATACAAGTTGGTGTCCTAGGGCAACAGCTCCTCTTCAGCTCTGTTCTTCCCCATTAAGTGGACACTTAATAATTTTTATACAGGTGAACTTGACTTTTTATATAAAAGCAAAATAGCAAAATCAAACATTTCCTGTAGCCTGCAGAATCAAAAGAGTCTGTCACTGCAGCCCTCCTTAAAAGTGCTATTTAAAATACTTGAAACATAGACAAGACATATCGAAGAGTGAATATTGTGTTACTTTATTAAATGAAATACTTTCCAGCCCTGACTATGAAAGTCATTCTCTACCTGTGGAGGAGTAGTTGTGCTGAGGTGAGCAAGGGAAAAAGGAGGCCCAACAGCAGAGCAATACACAAGATAATGCTGGGAATGCAGGATTGGGAGCACAGGGATGCAGGAGTTCAGGACCTGAGTGATGAAGCAGTACCTGTGCGCCGTGACTGTGGGAGCAGTCCCATGTGTTCAGGGCTCTGCTGCATGAAAGTTATAAGCAGAGTGATTCCTCAATGTCTGTCATGGTGTGGTTTGGAGTGGAGCATGGGGCAAGATGCCTCCTCTCATCAGAGACAGTGCTGGATGTGTCCTGGAGCAGAAGGATGGCCGTCAGGACATTTAAGTTCCAACAGCCTCTTTGCCCTCGTAGGATCGAACAGTGCCTGTGACAGACCCCCTGTGAGTCTCTGCCAATCCAGGAGCCTTGAGGACTGACTCCAAGTGATCCAGGAGTGCAAGACAAGCTGATACGAAAAGCCATACATCTGTTTAAAAAAATCCTTTCCTCCCTCTTCCTGTGCATCAGTTCAGTCAACACTGAAATGTAGATATCACCCCATAGTCTTTGTAAACTGGTCAGAGGTCGTTAGATGAAAAAGCTTTGTGATATTAATAAGTTGTTTTGTTTGCTATAGGAAACAAGGGGATCATATTAAGGAAGAAAAACTATATAGAACACATGAATTGCTTCATCAATACTGAACAGAAACTGAGCACATTATTCACTTTCCAAGAAAATAGAAAACTTGCCATTTCACCAGACAAAAATTCTGCTAATTCTCATGGCCCCAAGTTTAAGCCCAACCAGCTGTGAATTTAATGGAGTTACTTGTACATCTTAATTTCAATTAATTTTTTGCAATAATTGTATTGTTGTTCCCATTGCTCTCTGATGCTTGAATTGACAGAGCTGGTCAGCTCTCCAAACTTGTCTGCTGCATCCTGGAACTCACCCGTCTGCCTGTATATCCCTCTGCTCACATTCCTACCACTCCGTTACTGTTGGGTGGTGGTGGGAGATTGCCTGCTGCAAAGGAAGACAGAAATATTATAAACAATTTTACTAATGTTACTACCCTTGGCACTCATCTTGATGACTCTTTGATGACTGCCCACTGTAAAAAGTGCACTTGGTTTTTAGGATAATGTTTCTCTTCCAGAAGAAGGCAGGACAGGAGGAGACCTCCTGACTTATCAAGTCTACTGCGGGTATCTGTCATTTAGACTCGTTTCATGGAGTTTTCAAACTCCTTTTTCACATGAGCTGGGCCATTTGTCTTGTGATCTTCAGAGAAGGCTGTTCCACAGACTTCACTGCTCCAGTGGTTAGAGATTTGCTTCTCATTCCCAGCCAAAATTTATTCATGGCTAGTTCATACCCATTTGTTGTTGTGCCAGCATTGTCCTTCTGTTTAAATAGCTTTTTTCCTTCCCTAGTGTTTACCCCCCTCTGATGTATTTATAGACTATAACCATATACCCTCTTGGCCTTTCTTTAGCTAGGCTAAACAGCTGAGTGCCTCTGGTCTCCTCTGAGAGTACAGGTTTTCCATTCCCTTATTTGGTTTAACAGCCCGGCTGTGCAGTCACTGCGGGCCAAAATCCCTTCTCCTGACCATGCTTTTCTGGCCATATGCTGCAGTAGTCCAGGTGAGTCCTTAAACACCAAACCTTTGTACAACCACATGTGTTTTCATCAGTAGCATTGGTACTTCCCTGGACTCACCAGATCAATCTCAGCAGGTTTATTAGGAAGCATCATTTGTCTCCTGCAGGTCACATCATATTGGTGTTTTACAGTTATATTATACGTCTTCAGCTTTTCCTCCCACTCCATCATTTCTAGTTAAAAGCATTAATTCTTCTTAGTGATCCCTCAGAAACTGTACTTTGTAGTAGGGGATTTCACCCCATTGCACTATTCCACTGCTAAAATCATCCCATTCTTCTTGTGTGGTAGCCTGGCTGTCGAGCTGACAGTGCCTCCCACTTCGGCATCATCAGCAACTGCACTGCTTTGAAATCACGCATCATGGTCATTAGTGAAAATGTTAAGGAAGATCTATGCCAAGACTCATCTTTGAAGAATCCTTCCCCTTGAAGAATCACCTTCCACCTGAGATTTCCCCTTTCATTTCAACCCATGAATCTTAAAGATAAAAAATATCTTTGACTGTCCAGCACATCACCCCGCCAGGAATCATTTACTTGATTTTACCTAAGTGTTTAGAATTAACCTTTCTATATACATATACGTATCAATTAGAAACAAAAGCTTATGTGCCAATTTGGAAGCCACTGCAGGCAGACTTTCTATGGGGTTTCCATATAAGGTCAGTTCTGCCAAGAAACTTCAACTCTAACCTCTAACATTTCTACAGCTTTGGTCTGAGATCTGTCTTCAGCAGGACTTGCCAATTCTAGTGCTCAAGTCCGGGGTGTTAGCAGACGTGTTTTGCTCTGTTTCAGTCTCCCAGCAGATTATGAAGCCAAGTTCATGATTCGAATGACTAAACTCATTATTCAAGCTTAGTACACTTTTTTTATGGGAATTTGGAATGGGGTGAAAATTCTTTTGTGTTCTGGCCTGTGTTGGTCAGATCTTGGCCTGCAGAGGAATAGCAAAAATTATATTTGTCCCTTTACATTCTAAATGAGTGAGACTATAAATATCTTATAGTCCTGAAAGAACATTCCTGCTAGTTCTTCGATTAAGACTGCAAGACTTTTCTCTCAACACCTCCCTCTGATTCTCCACAAAGATCTGACTGTCTTCCTTTCTTCTTTGTGCCAATGGGTTTAGAGACTTCTGGAGGAGTCGGTGTGCCATCTCACAAACTGAAGAACAGGGCTACTTGTCTTTCAGACTCAAATAAAGCAAGAGAAGAGACATTACTGAGTATTTGTCTGCCCTTTTGATGACGGGAAAAGCAGTTCTTGTCTTCCTCTCCTTGAAAAGTTCAGGTTTTTGATACCTCTCAATGTTATCAGCTAGTTCTTCTGAATGTATTATATAGATAAGAACTGAACTACTCTCCCTTTAAAAAAAAACAGGGAAAAAGCCTTCATTAATATCAAAGCAGTCTAGTTAGGCCTGCTCCTTGCATTATAGTTTTACTGTTTTAATTGATATTAAAGTCTTCTCTGATCTGAAGCTTTCCCCTTTGCATGTTGAGGGCTGACTGACAAGCCTTCCTGCTTACATTTGAGATAATCTAAAGCCAAGGATCAGATATTCTCATGACATTCCTGACTTCAGCTTACTCACATGTTGGACAGTTATCCTGGTTGCAGCTCTAAGAACAATTGATATGAGTATTTGTCTGCTGAACTGAGCGATCAGGCAAAAAAGCCTTTAATTTGGCATGAGGTTGCATTTTCCAGATCTTTTTACTAAAAGGAGGGAACTCCACAACAATAATAAATGATATAATTCAATTTGACACTGGATGTTGAGCAAACGGAGACCACGTTCTCCTCCAGCAGTTTTATGAAAGTAGCCCCCAGTGTTTTTGCTTCTGCCTGAAATAAGCCCAAGAATTTGGGGTTTCCTGGGTCACTCTCCAGACTCCAGCAATGGTAGTGAACAAATTTCATAGGTTGCATGGAGATAGCAGAATTTATGTTTCTGAACCTCTAGTTAGATTGCCCATACTTTCTGTAGGTAAGTAATGTGGGGAGTTTGAGAGTAAAATGTTCATCTCCTAAGTTACTGTGAAAGCATGAAACTTGGTAAAGGTTGTTTCCATATTCAAAACATTTAATGTGTACTTGCACTTGTCCCTTCCCTCCCCTTCCCTCCCCTCCCCTTACCTCTCCTCACCTCTACTCACCTCTCCTGTTCTCTCCTCACCTCTCCTGTTCTCTCCCCTCCTCACCTACTGGAGCATCATCTGGTACTGAGAAAACTTGGATGTAGAAAGCCTTCAAACCAAAAGTATAGGGTAGGGACTGTACCAGCCTGCATCTCAAAGGGAAGACTGGATTCTTTGTTTCTGGCCACTGAGATGTGGGCAGTCACTTTATTGACAGAATTAGTTCATATTACAGTCCATCATGTGTACAGATAATGTACTCTGAGATTAAGCTACTGCAGTAATAAATTTGCTAATCTAATTTTAAAAGATAAAAGCTCCAGTGAAGTGAGGCTTCATGGTACACTCCACTCCATTTGATTTCCAGTGCTTCAGAGGATCTGATGAGAAAGCCCTCCCTGAGGTAGCTTCTACTGCTGCTCCAACTTCATTCTCCAAAAGCAAAATGTCCAGTGAAGGGAATAGAATAGTACCAAAACTCTCCTCCCTCTGGGTATCAGCATCTGCTGACGCTCTTCACAGTTCATATGAAAGGCCATACAGAGCAGGACTTGGAGGAGCCTTTCGAGCAAAATAACAAGGAGTGCTCTCCTGCATCAGGAGACAAACATCCCCTTGCCTCCTCTGTCCCCACTTCTGCAGCAGTTCCTGACCGCTCTCCTTATGTGCTTCAGAAAGTCACAAGCACCACCAGTGCAGCCCCTGGACGTTTTACCTGTCTGGAAAGAGAGGCAACCTCTGAGTAGTGCTGATTGATTCCCAGTAAATGGGAAGGTGCTGATTCCCACAGGCTATTGCAGCTCAGCAACAAGAACTGGCACCAGAAGGAGGAAAGAGACTGCAGCTTGAGGTATGATGATGCTGGGCAGGTACCTCACTGGGTCTTTGTACCTGTTTTGGAGTAAGGGATGGCTGAACACACTGGGCATCACACAAGGGCAGATGGTGTCTGGCATTGCTCAATACTTGTAGGCTTCCTGCGGCAGCAGTTTACACATAGACACTGCAGCTGGCAAGGAAATCCCAAGCTGGATGGCAGCTCAGACCTCAATGAAGGTCCCATTAAAATTGTCCATCTCTGCAGCCTCAGAGATAGGAATGACTACTCTGCTGTGGCTGAGACCCTGAGAAAGAGGTGGCTGAGCGTGTATGTGGCAGTTGTGCAAAAGGCAGTCAAGTGTTTTGTGTGTCCCAAAGACATCAGCAAGTCTTAGCAAGTAACTGATTTTCACTAATTTTTGCATTCATGGTGACACCAGAGTTTCTTATGCAACTCAACTGAATTAAGTTCTTCATCTGGCCACACTGCAAGGATGACATTTTTAGAAAACACAGACATGAAGGCCGTGGAGTTTGCAAGCTACACCACACTTCCCCAATAATTTTGTTGCCTTCATATTTGAAAAGGCAGTATTTACACTGCTGGCTCTAGTACTGTGCTCAGAAAATGTTAGTTTAGCCAGCAGCCAGGGTTCATCCTAGTCCTATATGTGAATGTCAGACAAGGTTTTCAGGAAGCTTTCAAAAATACTGGTTGGTGGTTTCGGTGGGGCTCACCAGGGCCAGCTCCCCAGGCCTTCCTTTCCTTGATTATTTTCAGATTTTCTAGGCATTTTACCAAGTGCACATTTCAAAGAGGAATACCTGCATTTTTTTACAAACCAAGGTGGATATTAGGCAGTTGGGTAGAAAAATGTTTTTTGCTTGGACTCTTTGGCCAATATGCACATTGATCGTGAGCTCCTGTCTGAACAAGTTATCACACAGGTGCATAAAACACTGCACTCAAAGAAGCCCTTTCCTTCCCTGCTGGCTCTTGATGCAAGTGATTTCAGTCATCCTGCATGGTTCCTGAAGCTAGTAATCAGCTCTGAGTGCAGCATATCCATATTATCTTGCAGCACTTGAGCCCAACCGTGTTCTTATAAATAATAGTTTTTCACAATAAAAGTTCCACATGCACAGGAGGAAATCATAAGAGAAGGTCTAGCACACATGCAAGGCTTTGATTGCAAACTTCCAGCTCTGGGAAGGCAAGGAGCAATCTTGTTGTTGAATTGTAACTCCAAGTATTTTCTCTTTTCTAAGGTAGCGTCTGTTACTATGGCCACAGTGTTCAGAATTCTATGGCTATTTTACAGTCATTAAAAGGAGTGAAAGACCAGATGTTTAATTACAGTCTTCTTATTCCATTCACTAAGCTACAGTTGACATTTTGTGAGTTTTTATTAAAAAAAAAAGAAAAGTACAACATTTTTATTATTATTTTCCTAGAGAAAAATAGCAGAAGGTAATTAATATATGCCAGCATGTATTTGGTCTACAGCTTCTAAGTAGAGGTGGGGAAACCAGTTTCTTTTTTGTCTTAAAGACTGAATATTAGATTGGTATTAGCAGCAGTTAGGGGTAAGTGAAAACTGTGCTGTGGAAAATAGGCCGGGAGTTTCCTGTTCTTGTCTGAACTGCCAATGGCCCTAAAGGACTAAGAGCATCCTTCAAACCCCGTGTTTTCCATCCAAAGAAACACTGTTGAGCCAGGGTCCCTTTCTCCATGTATTTGTAGATCAGCAGTGGAGTCCTGCATGGGTCTGCAGGAGGTTCTGGTAAGCTGCCCAGGTGCTGTGATTGTAGATACACTCTCAGTGTTCACAATGTGCAGACAAGCCTCTGGGATTAATTAAAAAATAAGACCTCACAATTATGCAGTATATTGCTCAGTCAACAGTACTGCAGTGCATGCAGTCCGCTAGGTCTTTCGTGGACTGTTCTTGCTCTGTTCCTCTTCGCTTTGACAATGTCACTGCATGTGTCACAGTATAGAAGATGTGTTCATTAAAGGTTTATGGACAAAGAAAACCAAATACAGGATTGTCTAAGTTTAACATTTTGTCTCTAAATGGTGGTGACCCCAGCATGTCATGGGAGCCTTGGCATCATCCTGTGCATGCTTCCCCACTAGACTCCCTCAGACCAAAGGAACAACTAGTTTTTGGATCATAAGAAAGATCAAGAATGAGGTAGGCAGTGAGACCCACTGAGACTCGTATGTAATTTGGTTTATCCTGAAAAATGTGACAAGAGGACAACCTCTGATGTCTGCACACTTCTAGGGACAAAGGGCTGCTGTTTTGGGACTTCTAACTGTTTGTCTTGAGCATAGTTGGATGGAGGGACCCTACTTCTCATTTTGCTCTTATTTTCAGTGTCTAAACCTATTTAGATCTGTGTCTTGTTCTGTGACTAAGCCCTTCGCCAAAGACTGCCTTGATGGGCTGAAGTGTTGGGAAGGTGAAAGCCCTAGAGGAGTGCCTCTCAAGATGTGAATTCAGATCTGCATATTAAGGCTGCTCTCCCATTTCCTTCTAAAGACAGTTGCTCTAGGTCAATGCTATTTAACATCCTCTTTAGTATTTTATTGACTTGGAGTTGCTAAGTATTACATTTATAATGAGTTACAAGATTTCATTGTTTTGCTGCTGTGACTCGGCTCCCCTTGGTGTTGAGTTTTGCTCTAGCTAGTACTGCTGCTAACTTGGAGCTGTTTGTGTATGAAGCTGACCATAATCTCAGCAGCAATTATGCTGATGAGCACTGATTTAAATATTTTGCAGACCAGGGCAAAGGGCAGTGTTGTCTTTCCCTCAAAAGCGGAGTGCAGGCTATGGACGGATATCCAGCATGGGATTCTCACTGAAATCCCAAATGGAAATGGAGATGCCAAAAGTGGGAGTTTAGGTCAAGGTCAATGGCTGCAGAAAGTCCCACAATGAGAGATGTGGTCAGCATATAACAGCTTCTTGCAATCCCTGCTACTACTTAGTGCTTACAACATCCGTGCTGCATAGCCGCCTCTGGACAGGCAAGGGACAAAGGACATGCTTCTCAGCCATGGCAGGGAGATGGCAAGAGACCCTTCTCTTTTGACTTTGCAAAAGTCTGTCATGTTTTTACCTTTATTTTTGGCTATGGAATTATTTTCTAAGTTGTGATCCATTTTGTTACTGTAAAAGCTGCTTTTGCCTATGCAGTCTACATGATTGAATGTGCCCCCTCTTACTATTTCGTATCTACCATCCACTACGCACTATCCAAAACTCCCGTTTTCCTGTGCTTTTTGCTCTTCACCTGTTTCTGAGAGGCAGTGTCATTTCCCCAGTGAGTCCAGGTGATAGAAGGCTTTGGGCTATAGGAACCGATTCTTTCTACAACAGTAGCATACTGCTACGGACTGGTCCTAAATAACTTGGTGAAAGCTGAATACCATGATACCTAACCTGGCTGAGCTGGTATAGGACAGAAATAATGTTGTCTACATAGAGCAAAAACATAATCTCCCTGGAGCAGGAGAGGAAGCAGAAGAGGGTCCATTCAATGACCAGCAAGTTTTTAGGCGATTCCTTACTTAAGGCACATTTTAATTTGCAGTCATGGAAGAGAAGCAAGTGCCCAGCTTTCAGCATCTGCTTCAGACTCTGTGCAAGTCCAATTACATCTCTCACTGCAGCAGTAAAACAGACCTGCTGTAACAAGGTCACGTGAAAGTGTGGTCAGTTCTGTGCAAAGCAGCTCTGATGACTGACCTCAGATCTGTCCCATCCAGAAGAGCTGAAGGACCTGTTTGAATTTCTTCTAAGGGCATTCACAGTTCAGTCTGACATCTCACCTCTGCAGCTCTCTCCTCACTCTGGTTTGTACTAACCTAACTGGTAACATAAACAGGGAGTCTCTTGTTTGCTTCTCTTGAAAGTGTGTCCATCTTTCTATATTATTTAAGCTAATGTTATGTATATACACATGCACACACACATATATATCATGTATATTTTTTTTTCTTCTAGCTTGCATCTATTTTCATATAATGAGAGCATATACACTAATGCTATGAGATGTGTCTTTCCTTTATGCTTCATTTTTGTGACACCCCTTGGAAACTCATTGCGGAAATTCAAGAGTGCAATCTGTTTGTGAATGAGGAATATTACTTCAGAGAGGGGGATTTTACTTCTAACACAAAAGCTGTGCAGCCCTAAGCTTTTTATTCATTGCTTCTTCAAATGTAGAGTCTTTTCTTGCAAACTCGTAGAAACTCACCTGCATCACAACTGTCCCCCAAACACTTTGAGTATTTCTGTGTGCGAGTGTATAGGGGGACTTATGTGCAATACTATCTCATGAAGAAAAGTTTTTGCACATTTACTTGAGTATGAGCCTGTGAATATCTCAAGAAATACCCATAAAGCTTCCCATTTTGAACAATCCAACCTACATGTCTTTCTCAGAAATCATAAGGTGCACCCAGCCATGCCTGTTCTGTTGTGATTACAATGCACATTTCAGGAAGGTCTCTGTTTCTAGATCATGTCACCAAGGAGCCAAAGTTGCCTCTGTGAATTAGATATTCTAGACATTTTTCAGTAAAATTTTAATTAAATATGCTTTTGTTATGAACTAGCTTTGGAAGTGAATGCGTTCAGAATATATAAAACTGCAGAACTCCCAGATGTGATTTCCCATGTGGCCATTCAACAGAGATGAGAATGGTAATCTGCTGAGGCAAGCTTCTGCGGGAAAAAAATCAACAGAATAATGCTTTTTTTGTTTGAGACTACTTTCAAAGTTCATGTCCTGCATTTTTTAGGAAACAACATACTGTTGAGTTTCATGGTGATATTTTTGTTCTTCTTTGCATCAATTATTTGCTTTGGTTAAATTTGGGTGCTAGATCTGGCAACAGTGTTGGAAAAAACAGCCTGTGCTTTGTGCATAATGTGTGTATATGCAATGCAGAAAGATTATACAAATTGAAACAAACTGTTCTTTCACCTCTGTGACCATTAGTATGTTGGTAATTCAACAGGTATTTATCGAATGACTCAGAAATGAGTGATGGAATTATCCTAGCATTCTATCAAACCACTATCGAATGTCAGATATTTTGTTCTCCAAAATGTAGCTTCTATTTTTTCTCCGGTCCAGTTACTGCATACAGAGGCTACTTTCTTTGACCATCTCTGACATATTCTGAAGAACAAATAATTTAACGACAAACCTGAGCTGCTAATCTCTCCTGAGCATCCGTGTGTACTTTGGACCCACTTTAAAGCTGTGTATAAAAGGACAATTTTTAATGTAATAAATAGTAAAAACTGGACTCTAAGTGAAATGTATAAAATACTAGAATGCCCATGCTTATGATTCCAATGGGAGCTGGACAGCCCATGCACCACTCACTGTAAAGCCATATCCAGCCATGTGTAGGAGCATTGGAGGTATCTTCTCAAGTTGCTACTACATTTTTAGTCCAGGTAGTCCAGTTCTGCCTTCCACCTCGGGGCAGAAGTAAAAAGGTCCCCTGCGTATGTGCATAGGTGAACAAGTCAAATCTCTTAGCTGGTAAGATGCTGGTAGAACTGAGCATGTACTTGGCTGTAAGGTGTTTGTTTAGACCTGTTACAGCATTCGTGAGTTACCTTCTCCACTTCTTCATTCTCGATTGTCAGCAATCAAAAATTAGACAAGTATATACAAATGTACATAGCTATACCTGCCTATATAGTGTGAAGCCGATGTGGTCACTGTGGTGGTTTGAGAGTATAAGAGATTTGAAAGAGAGAGAATACTTTCATTAGATTTGTTTATATACTGTGAAAAAGGAGAATGCACCTTTGATATATACTAGTGAGTGCTACAGACTGGAATTGACATGGAGAAATCATTGAAGAATTACAGCCTGGGCTGGAATGAGGTCAAACCTGGAAATAAGTTTTCCCCTGAGGTTTTCCACTTGGTTTCAAGTAGCCTCCAGCCTCATCTGGTATATCAGCAGCAGTCTATTGTCCCAAGAATCAAGAAACATCAGGTGAAATCAGGCCTTGCCAAAGCACCCCAAGGTGTTCAAAATCAGTGATCTCCAGCCATAATTCTCTCCAGATATGACACAGATTTTCTATTGCATTATCTGCCTCCTTTTAAATGGAGCAAATAAGACTGCATAAGGTCTGCAGGTCAGAATAAGCTCACACAGACAACAGAGTAGACACATATATAATCACGATTAGGAAACTTTTTTAAAATGACCGCTCTATTGCTGACCTGTTGCTCAAGACGAAGCCTGTATAAAATTTTTTAAATGAACTTCAGGTGTCTAATAGACTGTGATCCCAAGTTTGGCACAATTCCTAGTCCACTGCAGCACACCTCTCACCGTGCTTTTACTAATCTGCTGTTTTTCAGGTGCTAACTGCCCATTGCCCACTCCACGGTGGTTAATGACCACCTTACCCTCCCCTAACATAATTCACTGCTCCAAACATGCTAATTACCTTTTCTGTGCCAAGTTTCTAGTGTGTTAAAAAATGATTAATTTACAGGCAACCTGTTTCTCTCTTGTGTTTAGCTTGAGGCTCACTGCTTTGTCTGACCCAGTAAGGTACCCGTGGCGGTCCACTTATTTTGACCTCAAAATAAAAGATTTGTGAAGACCTTTCTTCAAGAATATGACTTCTTAACAGTGCTTTTTAACCATTCTTTTGCAGTTCTTCACAATTTATCTTTTTATATCCCTTTCACATGTAAAAGAGTATGGAGTTACACAAGCTTTGTGCCATTGATGACTACCTGCAGGTACCCTACGATGGAGCAGTTAGGGGGTCCTTCAAGGGGTGCTAATATAGACCTTCAGTAAAAAGGCAAAATCCACTATTGGATTTCAAGATGTATATCTAAGCAGTAAAAGGGGAAGGCTACACAAAACTTCATTGAAAAACATCTTTTTATTTTTCCTGCACGAGCAACAAGGAAAATTGGTGAGACTTGCCTTATTTCACAGCAGCTCCCCAACTTTCAGCTTTGTACTTGAGGTGGCTACAACAACTGTTGTGTCAGGTCTCCAGCAGATCCTGTGGCTGCCAGCATGGATCCTCATCTCTTGACCAATATAGGGTTTTTTACAACTTGCTAGCGACATGCGAAACTTGGTTATGGCTGAATCAGCCTCATGGGATGTGGATTCTCCTTCATGCACTCACATTCTGGGTTTCTCGTAGTCTCTGTTAAGAGGCCCTACGATGTCCGTGTCCTTTGCTGCTTTGGAAGGACATGTAGATGCATGGCCAAGAAGACTACTTCCAGATTTCTGTGAGTTAGATCAGGATTTATTTAGGGACAGGGAACTGGGGGCTCACCCTGGGACACCCTCCACCCACAAAACACTGATGCACACTTCTCTCTGCATGTCTATAAAATTCAGAGTACAGGGATCCCATCATTTAAATGAAGTACATGCAGCTGAACTTTAGCCTCTACTGCTTTGACTACAGCAGAAAACAAGGGTCTAAAAATAAAGGAATGTTTGCCTCTTGGAAATTTTCTAAGCAATTAATCCAAGAATTATTGATGTTTCTAATTTTGTCAGCACAGGGAGGACCATCACGCTTACAAATTGCTGATAACTCATAAAGTGGAATGGCTTTTTAATGAAGTTGCCAGAAGAAAGTTTTGCTGCCAAAATCAAGTATATTGCTTTATCCCACTCCTACTTCTTCATCATGGAAACTTCCAAGAAAATTCTGGCTTTCTTCCAGAGTTGTTGTGTGGGGTTTCTCCTTTTTAAAGTCAGAGGAATGACAAGATATGGTGATAGGAGGTTTCACAAATCAGTATGACATCACTGAAACTTGTTCCCATCTGATCACAAATGAATGAACAATGTGTGGGTTTGAACTCTGCTCATGATATGATGATAGCTCAATCTTTCATTTAGATTGAGATCAAATGAATCTTACCAAGCGCTGGGTGGTAAACTGTTTATAAGTGACTGTTTTATCATCCTGCGGAGACTAATGTGAAAACATCCTTATTTTAATTTAACTGAGTGACAGATTTTAGAGCACCTTGCAATGAAATATACACTGTTTCTTCGTGAATTACTCCCTTTCCTAGAACATTCATTAAAATGCACTAAGTCTCCTGGGGAAAATCCTTCTTTTAATAAAGAAAAATCAAGTAGAAAATCAGTTTTATACATACATTTGCATAGCTAGCAATTTCTTCATGTTTCTTGGAGGATTCCTTTGGCAATTTACAGGAGGATCCTTGTGTTTCTCACTGATTTAAGTTACTTTCCAGTGAAGTCATTAGAACAGTAAGATATGAGACTCGTTTGGTGGAACATGATGTGCTTTTATTATTGAATAAGTGATTTGTATGGTGATTTTATACGACACTTTACAAACAGTGGGCTGATTCTTCAGCGTTCATCCTGTTTCCAGGCAGTAGAGCTTCTTTGGTTTTCATAACATTGATAGCAGAGGAGAGAATTAGGAAGTATTTGATGCATGAAGTGAAAGGAAGCGTGGAGAGTCCAAGGAGTGGGCTGGGGCTGAATTTACTGGTGGAGATGATGTGGAAGAGAGACTTGACAGCTGAAGACATTTTAAGGACACGTTACAAGCTGTATGTAGCAAGTACTGAGAAGGAGACCTTTCAAGTACAACTTTATTTTTTTATAAGGCATGATACTGAGAATGCAATTGGTTAAGGTTACTGCAGAAAGAATGGAGCATATGGGGCATACAGAGCAAGAAAAGAAACTGGACCTATAACGCCAGAGTTCTCTGTCTGTGAGATTATGATTATGTCAAAGCATATTTTGCTGAATGGATCTGAAATAATTGTCATCATGTAACTGGTGAATCATCCATTATCTAGAGGCAAAAAAATCTGGATTAGTGGCAGCACCTCACACAGTTGTGTACACTTCCACTTTGTCTCATATCTGAAAACTACTGTTTCTCAGAGAAGGAATAAGATCATAAAAATCTGAAATTCTAATCAAACATTGGTGATGACGATGTTCAGAGTTCAGAAACGGTTCTTAATAACAGCAGCACTGGTCCTCTACCAATGAAGACAAAAGCAGCAAGGTGAAAGTATTATGGATGAAATGGTAATAATTTGCTGGAAACTAGATTCAGACTAAGTCTTCCCTATGTATTTCTTCTGGATGATTTAATTAGAGAATAAGAGATAGAGAGATTAAGCCATAGATGGCCTCTGTCCAATGTCTCCAAACCCAGCTGCTTCAGTCATTGTTAGGATTTCAGTGCTAGGATTCTGTTAAGATACAGTGTGGGATATGCTGATATTTGGAAATGTTAATAGTAGAAACAGAAATAGACAAAAAAAAAAAAGAGAAATTATACATAGACTTTAAAAAAGATAATAGAAAAAGTAAGACAAAAGTTTGTTCTAAGGAGCTAAGAAATAGTAGTGAAAAGTAAGATATAAGGGGAAAAAAACCCCAAAACATCAAAGAAAGAGCGAAGTCTTACACAATAACACAAGAAATAAAAGTCCTAGGGAAAAATGGTGAAAGGCACTAAAAGCCACATACAAGAGGTCTCAGAGAAGATGACATCTTGAGAACAGCAAAGAGGCAAAGGTAAACTGGCCTAAAGTTGTAACAGGATCAGCATTTCTGTTTATTTACAGTCTCTAGGAAGCAGTGAAAAGTGCTGGTTTATTCCATGTTGGATACAATTTATTTTTCCTAAAGTTAAACTTTGGGAAGATGTTCTCTAGTTCTGCCACTTCTACTTTTGTACAGAAATAATACAAATTTTTTGTTGTTCACACAATTAAAAAAATAGTTCATTTGTCTGAAAACTGTTATCTGATTAACTTTGTTTAGTTCCTTGGAGGATGTTAATAATTAAGGCAGAAATGCTGTTAACCCACTTATTTGTGAAGGAGTTTGTCTTAGTTGAATTTAAGTCTTTCAGTAATGGTAGAAAAACTTTCAAACCAATAATTCAGATTTTTCAGTCCAGATTCAGTCCTAGTTTTTATACAGTATTCCTCATTGCAATTCGCATAATGCTCTGAGCATGTAAATAATTTTTGTTGTCTTTTTTTGTTGTCTTCCTGTGAACAATTTAGTTTTTTTACTATAAGACAGATGTCATTACAAAGGTTCCTTTGTACAACAGCATTGTTTAAATGAGTGGCTACTACCTACACTTAATATTAAGAACTGCTGGTATTTTACTTGTTGATAGCAAATAATAGTAAGAACATAAAGATTATACAAGCATTTGTTTATATGTGTGTGAAAGATAGACAGAGAAGTGCAGCAAATTATTTTTGCACTTAATTTGTAAAATGTTTTTCTATGCCTCTTAAGGGAGTTTGCTTACCGACCTTTACCATGTTTTTCAAACTCCTAAATTCATTCCTGTTGAGTAATTTCTAAAATCAGGCAGCACACTGTGTTATGCATGAAATAGCAGTCGGGAAAGACATGAGTCTGTGTTTTTTTATGGAGAGCTGTCAGGACTGGATGTCATTCTGACTTTCAAAATGAATACAAATCAAAATCTTCTCCCAGTAATCTCACAGACCACATTCAAGCTAAATTTCCCAACAAATTAGTATGCAAATGGTGCTCAGAGGGAACAGGGAGCAGTATCTCCACGTTAAGCATCTCCACTCCAAGATCCAGTTCTCCCAGGCAAGCTGCCCACACAGAATGGGGAAAAGCAGGTACCCTGTGGTGGCCTGAGTGATCGTCGAATTGTTAGGAAAAAGAGGAGATGCTATCATCACTAAAGGTAATGGCTGAGCTCGGCAAACAGACTGGATTGCTGGACCAGCTTGGGGGCAATTATGTGGTTTTCCTGTAACTTATCTGCAGCATGAAGGGTATGTCTTTGAAGACAGAGAACAACTTTTAAGAAAAAAACCCAAAGACACTGTCTTAAACTAGAATTAAAATGTTATTTTATTTTGTTAGCGCTAAAGTCCTACATGTCAGTATAACTTCTCAAATAGAATTCAAATTATGACTATCTGGATGAAAAAAAATAGATTCACCTTCCTATTAATGTTTTAAAAAAGGCATTTATCATGGAACAAATATTTTATTTAGATTATTGATTTAAAACATTTGTAAAATAGAAGTAACTTTCTCCACCTTAATTTGGGATTTAGGAGTTCCCTGCAGATGTCAGGGCTGTAGGCTGTGCCGTACATCACTGGAAGGATGTTTTCTTATACATTTGCAGGAATAATCTTGGGTTTGAATGATGAATTCCATGAATTCAGCAAGTCAGCATGAAGAATAAAATAAAACTGGCTAGTCTCAAACTTCCCTAGATAACTATGAGCAAGAAACTTGCCATATGTCATTGACTTCCATAAGCAATGCTGAACAGCAGAACATTACCCTATTCTGCAGTGTTACATACTGCCCTAAGTCATTAATACAAAGCAGATGGCTTTGTTGTTGATTAGAGCTGGTTAGCATCTGACACTCCTGTTCCAAAGGAAATTTTGACATTTATATTTATTTTCACTGCAAATTGGATCAAACCATCAAAATTTCCTGATGGGATGGAGGTTAAAAATTATCTGGAAACACCAAATTATTTTCTCAATAATGTCAAAACTACTGTAATGCTAAAATTAACATCTAATATAAACAGAAAACCAAACCTAATAGAAAGACTAAGTCATACTGAAGCTTTTTGCTTTATTAAAAGTTGATAAAGTTGAAATTATCAATTTTGACATTTTCCAAGAGTTTGTTTTCCTGAGTGTGACATATTTCCACAAAACATTTTGATTTCAGCTAAACTGTGTTACCTGATGGAAGTGGATACTACTGAAAAAATATGTTCACCCAGTGCTGTTCTTCCAGGGTCAATAATTCATAGACTCATCTTTCAATTTCAAGGATGTAAAAATTCTGAGAAATAAGTCATGCACAAAGGGAAAAATAACACTTTATCTGCAGTTTAGAAGTTTTTTTGAAAGCTGCTTTCAGGATTTCCTACAACTCCTACAAAATTCCTTTAGTCATCCCATCTTACATTGGGTCCCTTGTGTTTGGGCACACATGACAGTACAAGGTGCTGGACAAATCAAGCCTGGCATGGGCCTTCTTATTTATTAACTTGCAAACTCTGTCATTATCTTAGTGTGTCTTCTTTCCATCTCCTTAAGCAGGATTCTGGCCTTGGCTCCTAGAGCTTCCCACTCTCTTAGTGCTTACTTTCCATAGAAAGTTCCACTCAATTTCTTCAATATGGAATGAAAAGTCATTTTTTCTCCAGGTAGGAAGTTCCATCACCATTCCTTTCTCCATCATAAGAATTTCTTTTAAAGTATCTAATTTGCTCCAGTTTTTCCAATATCATGCAATCATTTTATCCGTCAACACCAAGTCTCTGCTGTGGGATAGGAGACCATCTGTTAACAGTATTTTTCAGGGTAGAGTAAGCACAAATGTCACTCTCTAGGAGTCACATGCTATTTATTCACAAAGATAAAAAAAATCAAGATCATGAATTCACATCAGCTTCTCGTGTTACTTTGTGCAACAGTAGCTTTCTGCTTTAGTTTCCACTGCTTTCCACCGAGGTATTGCATGTATGGTTACATAAAAGGACCAAACGAGATGTAGGACAGATTAGAAACCTGATGAAGTTGCTGCTAGATGAGTTTGATGACTGGTGTGCCTGGGTGCATTGGGAAAGATAATGTTGCTGCCAGTGAGTGCCTTACACAAAGGAGAAAAGCATTTCAGAAGAGAAGAGAATGAACCGCATTTGATGTAGCTAGAGATGTGAGTATCAGGATAAAGCTTTAGTGCAGTGATGCAGACAAGTAGGAAGGCTGGTTTTTCTAAAGCACTCATGTCCTTGTTAGGTACCAAAATAAGTGGTGTGGTTTTCTGGGAGATCTCAGTTTGCTGGGTACAGATGCTTTTTCAGAAGCTGCCTATTAAACAGGTGCCCTAATGGAAGATACGTTTCTTTTGAGAAGTTTGAGGTTAATTGTGGGTGCTGAACACTCAAAAAAGATGACCTCGAGCATTTTAGGAAATGTGATACAGAAAGGAATTGTTAAACAAAGAAACATTATGCTCTCAAATTATTCTTATAATAGGAGAAGCCGTAACTGCAGAAACTGTCATTCAGATCTTGATATATGGTCTCCTTTTGAAAGGATGCTGCTAGACAAAATCATCTCCAGCTGGAAGAGGCTGAGAGATTTTGCCAGCTTCCCTGTTGTTAGCTTAGCACTTGTATTCGTAAGTACTGCAGACATCCTGTGCTTAGTGAAAGAGTTAAATGCAGTTAAATCTGCAAAAATAGCCTCCCGAGGCTGGATGTCGTAATGTACTGGGTTAGCAAAGTCTCTCTTGCCCTTTATCATACAAAATTAGACAAAGGCAAACATACTTCTACAAAAATACTATTTCCATAGGGTTTGAAGAAATCAAATACATAAATATATATATCTAATTCCCAAAAGCGTCATATGAAGTCTGTCAAGAGAGAGAGTTAGTTATTTTGAAGACCTTAGATGGTCCTACCCAGGATTAATGAACAAATCACTGGGTTTTTTCTTACAAAACCTGTGGTAAAATATTGCTGTTCATGAAAGAATTATTATGGACCAGAAAAGCACATGAATATCAGCATGACTTTTATTGTTGTGTGCTCTTAAAGTATGAGGAAGAAACGAAATAGTGAGACCATTTGGGAGTGTCAGAACAGTGCTTAACCAAATCTGTATACATTTCCCCCTCTTGTCTTGTTTCTGTTTTCTTTTTTATTTTCCTTATTTCTCACTAAGCAGGGAAAATGTTAATTTCAAACAGTTGTGAGTGGGTGAAGCCTTGGCCATAGGGAATGACTGACCAAAAATCCACATTATTTTTCAACTGCTCATAGGTTGGTGGTTCTCTGCATCACCTCTAAAGCACTCGGGGCAAAGCCCAGGGCACTGAGGAAGGCTGGAGGTCAAGACTTGGAGGACAAGGACCCTCATTTACACCCACTTACACCTTGGAGGGTCACTGTAGGANCAAGGCTGGAGGTCAAGACTTTCCTCCATGTGCACAAGGGAGGACAGGGCCCTCATTTACACCCACTCACACCTTGGAGGGTCACTGTAGGATCCAGGAGCATTAATTGCTTTATGTGTAGTTCCAGTAGTCCTTTTTCTAGCCACCTTCACTGTTTGTCTACCCCTGCAGAGGCAGAGGTTATTCCTTAAGTGAGCAGAAAACCTTCCTGAAGGTGACATGCATTCTGTCTGAAGTCGCAGAGATTTTGTGCTAAGGTGAGTGACCTCCACCTCCCCTGTGTAACGGTCATGCTCTCAATGCAGCAGCAAGTAGCTTATCACCAGTAGCTTAAGAACAGAACTGGTAACATTCCCATGCAATCAAAATCTGGTAGGTGGAGGAAGAGCAGACAGAGGCATTACATAAGCAAATACAGAGAGTTCATTTTGACAGATTTATTGTAGGTATACACTACATTTCAGTTAGGAACAGTTTCATGAGCCCTAAGCCCTAAATGCAAGATTTTAAGAGGGAATGTGCAACTGCCTGAATGCAAGAGGAGTCAATGCACAAGTTGTCATGTTGTGCAAATCCTTGTAGTGTGCTGTTTTCCCCCAGCTCCCAGTATCAAAAATACTCATGCCTTGCATCACACATTCAGCCTTACAGGAAATGCTTTGGAAACAGAGATCTTCTCTGGAAGCCCCAGTCATGCAGAGGCTGATGCAGAGGGGAGGGTGTGGGAGGGCATCATCCCTTTTGCTGCTCATAGGCAGTGCTGAGAGTGATGTGATAATCACTAGGCTGTTATTTAGTTACCGCACTGATGCTGAAGACCCTGGTAGCAATGCACTAGCATTTATTGACAGGGGTGCTGCCTTTCTGCTGTTTCTCCCTCCTCCACCCCCACACCAGCCCTCGTTGCTAAAATGCACAAAGGAATTATGATAAAGAGAAACAGGAGACAAAGTGGAGCAGCTGTAGCGTTTCTCAGCCAGGGTAAATCTAAAGGGATAAGAGCCTGGGCTTTTGATGTTTGATATCTGTAAGCATCTCCAAGTTTGAAACACACAAACTCTGTGCAGCTGCTCCTGCTCAGACTGTCCACCTCAAAGGACAGAGCTATAAAGGTTTTATTTTTATTTCTTGCCTTGAGTTTCTCCTGGGAGCTGTAGCAGGAAAGCACAGTACTTCCATAAAATGAACAATTAGGAGGAAGGATCTCCCCCTTTTAAAAGGGTAAGGATGACAATAAGAGGGTCTGGAAGAGAAGGCGGGTGACACAAAATAAGACAGTAACTTGCAGCAGTGAAAATGTCAGGATCCTGGAATCAAACTAAGAGCCTCATACAAAATGAGTGAAATTTGTTATGTAGAACATGTTAAGTTTCACCAACGGGTAAATGTGTGTCATGTGTCCCCTGTTCTTTGTATTGACAAATAAAGCATAAGTACTGAATGATGATCCCACCCACACCTCTTCTTCTGTTTTTTTTTTTCCTCTTCATTTCCTCGTTATTCTTCCTTCTTGTTCTTCAATGTCTGCTAGTCTTAGATGGAAGTTTAACTCTGTGTATCTTTCAGGCACTACAAATCTATTTACTGCTTTTGCTTGTAAATATACATAAGAGAGTGTTGGATTTTTTGAATAAATCTTGCTTGTGGATTTTATCCATTTTTTGCTGTTTGCCGATATCATCAGATAAATTAAGGATGGCAAGGCTCAGAATTTTACTCCACAAGTATTGATTTTTTTTTTTAAGTCCTTCTGGGATTTTTAATAAGTTTGTTTTTCTTTTAAAAATAAGTTCCAAGATGCTGCTTTAAAAAAATAAAATAAACAAAAGCCTTTCT
Source organism: Piaya cayana (assembly GCA_013389865.1). Lineage (NCBI taxonomy): Eukaryota > Metazoa > Chordata > Aves > Cuculiformes > Coccyzidae > Piaya > Piaya cayana. The sequence goes on from WAAB01003723.1 coordinate 654,580, forward strand.
TGGCAAGCGTTTCCGCACTGGTTTCTCAAATGAACGTGTGAAAACAAACTAGAAATGGCCAGAAGTGACTGTTTCCAAGAGCCTGTGGTGTAGTTTTCTGCAGAACCAAGAAGGAAAATCTCCTGACCAGGTAGTGCTTGCACTTCATGGTGAGAGACTAATACCTGAGAATTTATCCTTTTAAGTGTTTCTGCTGCTCTGACAAAAAACCACTATGTCCCAATAGTGGGATCCTACATAGGCACTGAAATTTCCAGTTGGGAGGTGGAGAGCAGTGCTTGAGGTGGCTCTGAGATTGCGAACATTAGAAGGGCAAGATGAAAGCAGTGCGAAAGAAGAGTGGTCTGACCAATCAGCTCATTGGGAACTCAGCAAATGATTACAGAGTTTTTCTGTCATAGAGCACTGCAGACATCACCCAGCTCACGTTCCTGCCTTGCTCATCTAAGTCCCACTGGAGAGCTACAAGATGACTAACAGTGTGGTGCCCATACTTACTTCTGGGTTTGCATTCATGATTAGGCCATGGCAATGCTGGTGTTCCAGTCACAGTGAAAGTATACACAGATGGAAAGAAACTGTGTCATTTGAGATAGTTACTGCTTTGAACCATTTCAGTACATAGCTTGAACAGCAGTTAGTAGAATTACAGCCTGAAGGAGTAACTGACCTTAGGATGGTGTAATGGGTTTGATTTTAGACCCTTCTGAATAGCCAGGTTGTGGCTGAGAAGGAACTACATCTCCCAGTATTCCATGTGATTTTCTATGTAGGTCAGGGTATAAATCAGGGAGTCAGACACTCCCCTGGGCCTCTCGTCTTCTGTCCCCGTGCGGGAAAGGTCTGGTGCTGTGTCGGTCTGCTGGTGTGTGTGGGAGTCAGGCCCAGTGAAGCCTTGTGGACTCCATTAGCGGCGTGGAATGCCGAGTGGTGATTTACTATCTGAGGNGGGGAGGAGGAAAGACTGCACTACTGTGAAGTTTTGAGTGCTGTCCTAGGGGGTTCCACTCAACCTTTCACAGATGGAAATAGCTTTTATACCAGAAAGTGTTTGCCAACGCCTTAACTTTTGTAAATGTGTGTACATTCTCCCTTTCTGCAAGGGCACAAAGAGGAACCAAAGAGGCATCTGGAAGCATGTGTACACTGGATCCCAAATTGCAGCAGAATTTTCAGAGACTGCCACATGCTGCAATTGATGAACTGGCTTTTGGTATCTGAAGCTTTATCAAGCAATGATAGCTGGCAGAGAAGGAAAGGAGTAGCTCTTACTGTGAAGAGTGTTGAGAATAGGGCAAAAATTTGGCCTGGAAGCCCTGAGGACACATTCCCAGCCAAGTCCCATGCTCTGAGATGCACTGTGATCTTCCTCTGGCATCCTCCCCTTACCACAAGGTAAGGGGATACCAAGCCACCAGCTTTGGAAAACCAGTGGTTTGGTCAATCAGAACAGAGCAGTAGCCCTTCTTTGAGCTTGTGACAGATGTGAGTTGCACAGTGACTGGCAGAAATGTAACTGGAAGGAGTGGCAGAAAGTGATGGCAGGAGAATTTAGCTTGCAAGGATGCTGTACTCCCCACTCATGTGGTGGCTGGTGTGCAGTGACAGCTGATGACTGTTGAAGGGTAAGACATGAAAGATTGATCCCTGACACATCCAGATGTATAGACAGCTTGGGAGGTAAATGCTGTGCATGAGACTGTTTGTCACATGTCCAGGATCTTGTAGTAAACAACAGTTACTCTGAGGGAAAAAACAACAATAAAGAAGGTGAATGGAGAACCACAGGGGCTACAGAATGCAGTTGCACTGCAGATAAGCCATTAGGCACTGCCACAGGGAACTGACTCATCCTGGGGTGCTGTTTTCTTGGACTTTCAGGTAGCAGCACTGATTCAGAGTAACTCTGCTGTCCTGCTCAGCCTTTGGCTCATGCCAGCAGTTGTCAGAACCTTCTTCAGCTGTTTGGCAGAGATTGAAATCCCACTGTTGCTATTTTCATAATAAATTGTCAATTATGTGTTAGAAATATTAAATACATTTCCTCCATAAGTGCATTGTTTCTATGTGTGCAAGAAACCAAGAAACAGCAGTTTCTGAAGGCAAACAATAATGAGGTAGTACAGAATATTTTCTGTAGTTTTACAGAACCATGTTGCCAGCCAAATAAGCTGGTAGTGGTATATCCATCATCCAGCTGCTTCTCAGCTGTGCTGGAGAAGTGTTCTGCTCACTTTAGTGATGTGTTAATGAAACTTCCTCCATTCATGCCCCAGAATTACATCTGTGAGCATCCTGTGGCTTTAGGACTGTATAAGCCACCTGTGTAAAAGGCTTCCTGCTCCGTCCAGTGTTATGTCTCTGCCACTGATAGATTGTTCCCTAAAGCTCCTGTATTGTTATCTAGTGCTTTCTAATTTAAAATTGTGAAATAGTACTGAAACCACACAATGGGGCTTTCATTGCTTCTTTCTGAAAAGTCTTCTGCCTTCACTTTCACACAGTTGTTCTCCACAGACAAGCCAATGCTGTGATTTGTCTTGCTATCCCCACTGGAAATATATCAGGCAGAACTTGCCTCCATACTGATTCTTTGCACCTTTCGGGTGCTTTATACTCTGTTATCTATGAAGAACCCAATACACTAAATTCTCCATTTTTAGAGTAACACTTTCCCCTTTCTCATTTTACTTTTTCTCATCAGTGGTCTTTCCTCCAGGTTTAAGCATAAACCAAAATTAAGATGTCTTGCTGTCTTTGGCAGACTCTGCTCAGCCAATTAAAAAAAGAAAAGGATTGTCTTTATACGATGCTTGTCAAGTGTGAAGAGCAAGAGCATTGTTAGAAATGTGTTGTTAACAATTGTTTATTATAGCTAACCCCTAACAAAAAAAAAGTTTTATTTCTATTAAGGAAATGTGTTTAGATGCTCATATTACATTCACATAGCAATGGGTTAGCTGCTTATTCTTGGCTGCTGCAGCTTCCCAGCTCCTGCTTAAGCAGGCAGTGTGTTTGCCTTACTCTGAGGTTTCAGATTAAGGTAACAACTACATATAAGCAGCAGCAAACTGCTGACAAGATACATGTGATAGAGTAAGTGTTCATTTCCTTTCTGCCAGTTAATTCTCCCTACATAAGGAGAAGGCCATAACAACATCAACGCCTTGTTTGCACACAATATATTGCACTGCAGGGGCAGTCAGTTGGTGTGGTGTCAGTCACTACCTCGTTTATTTATTCTCTCAAATACCGAATTTTCACAGCCTGTTGTCTGTCAAAAAGCTCTATCTTCAGTCTTGTCTTCAAAACTCTGCACCTAGACCTGATTAGAGCAGGCTTGAAGTATTTACTTCATGGAGCAGTGCCCATGACATTTTCTGCAATATCAGTGAGCAGATATTCTTTCCGTAACAACCATACAGTAGTGATGCTTTCCTTTCTGATCTGCTGTAGTTGTTGGCTGAAATGGTATCAACTCTTCAAGCCATAAACACAGAGCATTCTTTTACAAAATAATATTGCCTTCATAATTAGGACCTTAATATTTTTTTATGTCATCTTCTTCCATGTAGGAAGTCATTCATGTATATTACATCTAACACAATTGTATCAGAGGGAGAAATTGTAGAAATGCAATTAAAGATAATCATTAAATACTCAATTTGTCTTTGTTTTGTATACCTACAACAATCCATTTCTCAGTATTGTCAATATTTTACTTTGTCACTGAAGTTGCTGTTTGCCATTTACTTGTTTTTTTAACATTTAATCAGATATTAGAAATTTGGAAAGTCTACAGAGGTCATACAGATCAAACCCAGTTTTATTTCCTTCTGTGCATTGATTGCTGTCATTTTTAGCTGACATTGTCTTAGCTCACTGTATTTTGCCCATAATCTAATCTATCCTGAAGAGGCAAGCAGCAGTACATGAAGTGATTTAAAGAATCTTCAAATGTCTTCAAGGATTTTCTGTACTTGGACTGCAAAAGCATTTTGATCTGTTGTAGACAGAATGGGCACAATAAATCCCATCGTTTTGGCTCCTAGTATACCACGTATTAGTAAGAAACAATCTAGAGGACAAAGAATATTATACAAATTCATCAAAAGTGGACTCAAATATAGTTGTACCAGTTTTTTACTGTGTTGCCTGGCATGACAGTGGCTGCAAATTTCAACCCCTTACTGCAAGTCGCGTATGGTTAGCTTGCTCTCTGTGCCTGGAGAACATAAATTTTTCTGATTGTGATATTTTGCTCCTACCATTGCAATGCAATGTGTTCTACTGTTCTGCACATTTATTATTTGGTAAAAAATATATTTCACCTGCAGCCACGTGCAGCTACAAAGGCATCATTTTCTGGACTGAAATACATTCTTATCAACTACCTCTGGAAGGCCACTACCTGCATGGTGCTTCACTCTTTTGTTTTTCAAAAGACTCTGCAGTGGAAGCATGAAGCTGAGTTTTGCATTTTCAAATGTTTGAGATATTAAAAAGCAGGAAGGGATTATATCACTAATGCCAGCTCATTCCTACGGCAGCTGGCTTGCACATTAGTCAGAGATTTTCCCTTTCTACTCCAGTGGTCTGAAAAGTGTGCAGTCCCTGGGGCTGCAGAATAGCTGTCGATCGGGGTTGTGGGTGGCTGTTACCTATTGTAGGGATTTTACTGGTTGGGTTTGTATTAAACTGATACCATGCTAAACTAAGTCTGACCATTTCACTTGTCCAGTTGCTTTTCTACCCTGCTGACAGGTTCTGCTTGTGTTGTTTTGCCTGACATAAACCCGTCTGGCTGCCCTAATGTAATCCATTCACTCAGCTAATTCCCATGTTGTTTATTATGGACTCTGTCCAACACCCACTGAAGGCAACGTAACTTTCAGCTGCCTTGGCAGCTGTTGGACCGGGCCTATAAAACAGGGACATTGCACTATTTTCAGGATATTAAGAGCCCAAATTACTTAAAAACTGTATGATATGTTTTGATCAGGAGGAAAGGCAACAGAAAAAAATACCTTTGAGGTGGCATCTTCCACTTTCCAAGTATTTTGAAGACACTTTGGAGGAAAACACATTGTTTGCATCAAGGCAGTCACCAAGGCACCTGAAATGGTCAGGAGGTAGAGAGACTCCCATTGGGCAGGACTCCTCACCTCTTTCAGTTTCCTCTGCATGAACAGGAGAACCTATTCTCCATCAACCATGTCAGCAATAAGTTAGACTGTAGTCTAAATGTAGTTACCAGACAGATGTTGAGACATAGACAGATCTAGGATGGACACCATGATTTTACCCATAAGAAATAAAGTTTTTTGGTAGTTCTGGTCCAAGAGCATAAGACATTAAGAAGTCAGTCCTCTAACTGCCTTGTGGAGATCAAACTCACATTGGTGGGAAGAGATGATTCTTACTACAGGAAGCAATTAGCATCAACCTGGGGACCCTCAATATCTTCTTCCCAGAGCCAAATAGAAGAGGGTAGATTAGCTTCAAGTGGTGGTACATTTCTCACTAGTTGCTTCTGGCATGTAATGGTATTGCATTCTTCTTCTTTTTTTTTAAGAAGTATTACCTTGTTCTAGAAAGGACATTTTATTGAAAGCTCATTAACCACTCCCAACACTGTTAATAAATCCACTTCTGTGGCCCAGACTCCATTCTGACAACAGTGTGGGATTCTTGTGTAAGTTATTTTGCAATTCTACTTAAGCTATCCATACGTCAGATTTTAGTGGTGACTGTCATTCTCATGACAACTTCTCAGAGATGTGTCTGTCAATAAAGAATATCTTCCCACAATTCAGGTATAATGTTAAGCTTCCAATAAAGCTGATGATGTTGCCAACACAGTCAGGCTCCAAAACTTAAAACCCAAAGGGCATCAGTCATTAGTAAATCTGCTGCACAATGTGATATGTAGCAACTTGCCTTAAATAAAATATAATTAAGGTGATTTAACAGAAGTGGTATCCAATTTCTTAATTATTAATTTAAGGGAAATGAATTTCCAGTTTTGTTGTCTGCGTACTTGTTTTTGTTCTTTCTTTTCTTAAAAGTTTGGGGTTTTTTTTTCCTGAAGGGCTGTGACCACCCAGATAACAGTAATAGACCAAATTCCTAACTACAAGGAGAACTTAAAAAAATGCAGTAATTTAACAGTTTGCAGAGGGGAAATCCACTATTAATAAAATCTGTTCAGATTTTTATCTGCATTTTTAAGTAAAATGGGAAGTGGCCCATGGCAAACAGGAGAGTCTACTCCTGGTTTGCTCTGTTTCATTCTGGATATAAAGATATAACTAGAAGGGCTTTGGCTCTTTGTTTCAGTGTATGTAACAGATGCACCTTGATCCCATTTGGAGCAAGACCAAGTGAACACAGCAATCTGGTTTCTGTCAGAGGTACAAAACCAAACATACCTCATTTGAGTCAGGTCCTTGAGACAGTTGGATGACTGGGTTGGAGGGTGCTTACCCATTGCCTACCTTGTGATTTCAAAGGCAAACTAGAATGGTAATAAAGTCAACGTAATTACGGTTTTCCAGACTGCAAAGAGGCAATGTAATCAACGTGTAGATTAGGCTTGTTAATTTTTTCAACAGTGCACTTGTAGTAGTGCAGACTGCCCAAAGCTTCAGTTGTTTCCCAAGAGTGAACTGTTATCAGAAAGCTCAGAATACAGCACACTTCTACAGCCTTCAGGCTAACAGTTATTAGGTAGTAGTTTTAATAATTGTAATAATTCGTATGTCTTTGTTTTTCCTCTGCAGTTAATATTTTGCCACCAACATGGGAAAGCAAAACAGCAAACTACGCCCTGAAGTCATGCAAGATTTGCTAGAAAGTACAGACTTTACAGAACATGAGATCCAGGAGTGGTACAAAGGCTTCTTGAGAGACTGTCCGAGTGGACATTTATCTATGGAGGAGTTTAAAAAAATATATGGGAACTTTTTCCCTTATGGGGACGCTTCTAAGTTTGCGGAGCATGTATTCCGCACTTTTGACGCCAACGGAGATGGAACAATAGATTTCAGAGAATTCATCATAGCCTTGAGCGTAACATCAAGAGGTAAACTGGAGCAAAAGTTGAAGTGGGCATTCAGCATGTATGACCTCGATGGGAATGGCTACATCAGTAAGTCAGAGATGCTGGAAATTGTGCAGGTATGTGCTGCTCAGAGGCACCCCTTGGCCTCCTTCCTTACAAGCAAATTATGAAGTAGTTACTGCAGTGAGACACTGAATTAAAAACTCTGGCAGTATTTGGAGGTTTATGCTCTTGATTCTCTGTATGGCTGCTTGAATATAAAATTTTATTCATTTAGTAAAGATCATGTCACAATTCAAAATGCAGCATTTGATATCCGTTGCAAGATTTGCCTAAGCAACACACTGTGTGGGAAGTTTTCCTTTGGGAGTTCTGTTGCACTGGAGCACAGCAACTAACCTGCTCCTAAGTAGGATTCTGCCCTCTGGGAAATCACTGTCAATTAATTACAATTAATTACAATTAATTACAGTCAGACTGAGGAGGTAACTTAGCTTAGCCAAGAAGTGTATTTCTAAGGAGCACAGGCTACCTCCACAATAAGAAACAAATCTACTTTGAAATTGTGTTGCTGTGAAGAACCAGCTCACATAACCTAAAAGGTGTCTGCCTACAGTGAGGTCTGCGTTCTCGATATCATACTAGCAGTCCTCCTATTAAGTTGTCAGTACAGATAAACCTTATCTGGGCAGACAACGATTCCATATACATTCTTTGTATGCATTTTCTCATGCTATTAGTAGGAGTCCTGCCTCACTTTGGCTTCCTCTAATGTCTTTTTACCCTTGAGGCACATCACTCTGCTGAAGGCTTTAGAACATTTTTGATATAGTAGTATATTTACATAGCTTGAATCTGTATAACGCGGCACTGTTTAAAAAAGTTTAAAAAAACCCCAAACTGTTATCAAGATCATTTCTTTCCCTGGAAATTCTGAAGTGCTAACTATGTACTATATGAGGAAGGGCTGAGAGAGCTGGGGTTGTTCAGCCTGGAGAAGAGGAGGTTGAGGGGAGACCTCATTGCTCTCTACAACTACCTGAAAGGAGGTTGTGGAGAGGAGGGAGCTGGCCTCTTCTCCCAAGTGACAGGGGACAAGACAAGAGGAAATGGCCTCAAGCTCCACCAGGTGAGATTTAGGCTAGACATTAGGAAAAAGTTCTTCACAGAAGGGGTTATTGGACATTGGAACAGGCTGCTCAGGGAGGTGGTTGATTCACCTTCCCTGGAGGTGTTTAAGGCACGGGTGGACAAGGACTTCTTGCTTTATTGAGAGATTCTTTTGATGCAGAGTGATTAAACATTGAAAAAAGCACAGCTAACAACTACCACTTTCATTTATGAACCATTATTATTTTATAACCTGGAAAGACAGAATTCTATATCAAATGTCTTCCTGAGGGCCTTCAGTCATCAATTGTTCTGATAGTGAAGAACAGATCTCTGTTGTATCTCTGATACATGTCTCAGAGGAATGCATTACAAGTCCCTTATCTAGCATACATTTGCATATTGATATAACTGGATTTATTATGTTTTCATCTGGATTTTTGCATGAGACAATACATCAAAATGATCAGTAAAAAAGCCACTACCAATCTAGAAGTCTTATTTTCACAGAAAAATACTGTCCCTATTACTGTAAGATTACTGTATCGTAAATAACATGAGGCAAGGAGTGCTTCTCTTCTTTTTCAGTCTGCTATTCTCTGGGCTTTGAAAGCCCCCTTCCCATAACGATTATTACGGTTATACTGGTGTTTACTTGCTTTTGCTTTCTCATGCTCCGGCCTAACCTAGCACCACTGCAGGCAATGCAGGCATTGTAGCTTCATTCAACATTGATAGAAGGTGCTTATGATAATAGTCATAGCAGCAGCAGTCCTGCAGCAGCACAGCCACAGTTTAGGATGGCTCAAGTCCCGCAGGAGCCCTAGTAACTATCCCAGTGCCAAGGAGATGAATATGAATGGTCCATAATAGCTTTTTGAAGTCTGTTTTTTTCTGCAAAGCAATGAGCTGGAGAGCAATGCACCTGCATTCCTTTAAGCTCCATTTAACATAATGTTGTTAACCATCTAGCTTAGCTTATCATAGCCTCACCATGCCTGCCCATAAACTTCCCCTTGACAAGTCTCCGAGAGTCCTGTTTAGAGACACACATAAGCCATCCACATGGAGCTGGATGCACGGTTTGGTGGATCACCTAACTTGAAGGATTTCAGTGGTGGACTGGCACTTCTAGACCCTAATTAAAGAAGGTCCATGGGACACTACTACACCTACCAGGAGTAGCATATCTGCAAAGTACTGTGGAAAGATGCTTCATATCCTGTCCTCTTGACAGATTTCGCCACAGATCCTCTCAGATTCTTCTCTAGATATGTTTTTCACATCTCCCATATGTTTACCTACAATCTAAATAGCCCAGTCCACTCAAAAATAGCTGCAAACCCTTGCTGAAATGGGACATATTTGGTGATACTCTCTTAAAATAAGAGTTTAAATAAGAGATGGAAACCTTGTTGTAAGGGTACATTTTTTCACCGTATGGTCATAAGGCATGGTAAGAATACTGAGCAGAGAGACAAGAATAACACTTTCAGTTTAATACAAACACTCAACACACATTTCACTCGCTAGGCTAACTTATTGGTGAGCCTGGAAGAAGAAGAAGCTGATATAGGAAGAAGCAGAAGCTGATAAGGCTCTCAGTAAAGACCATATGAAAAATACCCATGAGACTGAGAGGAAAATAGTTTTTCCAGACCTATTATTCACTTCATGATACTTTTAACTGAGTAAAAAAGATTGACTGAAAATTTGTGCTGTTATTGTTGCCATCACCATAAAGAGCTCCTCGACGCTTTGCCAAGTATAGCAGGAAAGTGCAGCTCCTCACCAAGGTTTCTGGCCTGAGTGCAGCCATGGAAGCTAGTGACTGGGAGGAAAACCTGTGTGAATGGACCCTAGACCCTAAGCCATCCATCACTGCTCATCCACATGCTGGTGGAAGATGAAAGGGGAGAGCTCAGCAGGGAACCAGCCGTTTCAGATGAAGCTGGAGCCTGTGCTTACTCCAGTGATGTACACAGGGCTCTGGAGGCACAACTTCTTGGTGGCATTCAGGGGTGTCAGGGACTTGTAAGGCATCCTCCTAACAGGAGTCTACCTGAGAAGACTGCCCTGACTCAGGTGGCTGCTGAGAGATAACAACCTCCAAACGTCCTCCTACCGAGTGTCATGCATGGCTTTCAACCCAAGTGCTGTGAGGCCCAAGGGTTGTACTCTACATGGAATGGAGACCCTGCAGCCTTTCAGTCCCAGGTTACAGCCGAGGGCTAGGACAGCCCAGCTCCACGTAATTAGTGCATGAAACCAGTTTCTTTTCAAAACTTGTTCTTTCAAACATGCAATAAAGAGCTCTGTGTTGGATTAATAAGAGGCATGTCTCAAGATTCTTAATAAACTTAAGCTGGCTTTTACTTTGGGAAAACTTCCCACTGAACTTCTGAGTAAGGACATAAGAATTTGTCCAGAGTAACCATTTTCAGCATGAAAGGAACGCTTACTATGTTATTCCCATCTGGTTTTCCTAGAATATCTCATCTGTTATTCCCTTCACACGCCTCTGTGAAAAGGACCCTGTAGGATGAAGTCATCCTGAAGTGCTTTTTTTTTTGTCCTAAAAATCTGCATATTCTTACTATGGTTACTTTGATCCCAGTAAATACGCTTGCACTCCCAGACCGGAGCATTCCTCCCACACTTTCAACACAGATTCTCTGCTTTGCCATCCTCTCACCCAGAGTGAGAGAATGACCCTTCCACCTCTCTTCCTACCCCAGACAAAAGCCAAACAGTTTAAGATGCTTAAACATTGCCAGATTTATAAGCCTCATCTGTTCTCTGACCCCTGCAAGCCTTGCATTCTGATGAGGATGAGGAAGGTGTAAATTGTTACTGTCCATGCTGTATTTTTTTCCTTTCCCTTATTGCCTCCTTCCCCCAGCTCCTTCATCCCTATGTTCATGTGTTTTCATATTCATCCTTACTTCTGTTCTCCTGGTTATCAGATGATCATGGCCAGCATCCCTGCCTGTACTGAGGCTCTGCCCAGTACTCTCACACCCTAATTCTTTTGGGATGCTCTGGGCACTCCCACAGTGCAGATCATGATGATGGTGATGATGATGATTAAAAGGGTGCCCACCACTTTTTCATTCGGTCAGCAGCTCTTCATGCTGAAATCTTCTCCTCTGATTCCCTGCTCAGGTTCATAGCCAGCATGACTGACTTACCAGAGGGCAGATCAGGAAATCCATGGCCACTGTGTTGGTGACATAACTGAGGGAGCAGATGTTTGATTGCACCGAGCATAAGCAGTGAATAATTAATTAAAAGATAAATGCCTTTCTTGGGGTGTAACTCTTTAAGTTATTTAAAGGCTAGGAGATGTGAAAGGTGAGCTGCTGGCAGAGGAAAAGCCAGAAAGATGGCCAAGGAAGCAGTTGTTCCCTAGTCTGAGTGTAAAATGTCAGAGTTGCTTAGTGGTGTCCTCCAGCTGGAGATTCTGTGCTGTTACATTCCCAGAGTCGACTCCTGGGGACGCTGGGCCAGATGATGGGAGTATGCTAGGGAAAGTGCCTTCATGAATGGGAAGAGAGGAGGGGATCTAGCAAGAAATCCTGGGCTTCCCAGAGCAGGAAGAAGCAGAGAATAAATAGCTAAAGCAATCATGTCAGCATTAAGTTATCAGCTGATTGCTGCAGACACCATGTTGGGCAAGAAACAAGAATTTGAGTCAATGTAAGAAAGTGATCCACATCTACAGACCAGGGGTGGAGGGAAAAGTGTCCGCCCAGTGCAGCGCCTATCAGCCAGAGCCCAACAAGCTGCAGCTGGAAGCTGGGCAATATTGCCTTGGGCTAGGCTGTGCTGCCTCTCCAGATGACCAGGAGACTGCCCCAAAGCCATCACGCTGCAGCCAACTGCCTGCTGCACTTTCTCCCAGCTGTGAGGCATCATATAGACATCTAACAGGAAAAACCGCACTTTTTTACTGGTACCACGTGCTTGTATTTACAGGCAAAATCTGAATAACCAGTTAAGAGAAAGCTACTTGTCCTTGTTTTAAAATTAACATTGCCTCTCTTTTAGGAGTGGCTAGTACCATACACACCTAATGGGTTTATTTTTTCTGTGCAGAGAATAGCTATGTGTGGCACCAGTGTGGGTCTGGGACATTTCTGTGGAAAAAATTATGAATTGGGTTTTTAGCTGTGTATGCACACCAGTGCTCAAGGAAAAGGCCACCTCTTTGTTGGTCAAGTTTTCATTATCTGAGAGACACAGCAAAGGCAGGGAGTCACTGCCCTCTCTGCAGGCAGGATGCAGGCAGTAGAGAAAGGAGATGGGGGAAAGTAAAGGCAGGGTGAGAGGATGGGGATGCTGAGGATGGAGACACACCACAGTGTGGGACAAGAGTTCAGTGGTCTTACCATTCCCTCAATGCCTAACGTACTGTACACACTGTACAAGTGACAAATTCATTCAAAAATTGTTTAAATAAGGAAAAATGTAATCTCAGCTCAAACTCAGGTGGTGTTTGACCATGACTCTACAAGGAAACACAGCACTTCATAAATGAACATCCCACTAAAGAGGGCACCTACATGTACTGGTGCCACCCAACTCCCTTCAGCATCCAGAGAACAGGTCCCAGCCGATGTCCAGGGGCATTTTCTGCCTGTTTCTGTCACTAGGATGTAATTGTACCCTTGAATTAAGATAATGCGTTTCTTAACAGCTCTTTGCTCCTGTCTTCTCACATAGGCAATCTATAAGATGGTTTCTTCAGTAATGAAGATGCCAGAAGATGAGTCAACACCAGAGAAGAGGACAGAGAAGATCTTCCGTCAGATGGACACCAACCGTGATGGTAGGCACCCTCCGGGCTCTGGGATGGCAGCCTCTGCCCACATGGTGAGAGGTTGGAGAGTCCTGCCTACACAAGGCAACACCTCAAACTCACCACTCCTACTTCAGCTGCCTGGGCAAAGCCACCATGGTGCAGGCAGGCAGGGCTTTGCCTTGTGGGGTTGCTTTCCCAGGGATTTTCCTTGGGCTCCCTCAGCTTCCTTCCACCTTGCTTGTCCAGAGGCTTGGCAGGTGTCTTGCACCCCACTACATGCACTAAGCAAACATGTTTCTTTTGTAGGGAAGCTCTCTCTGGAAGAATTCATCCGAGGCGCCAAGAGCGATCCGTCCATAGTTCGTCTCCTACAGTGTGATCCCAGCAGCGCCGGGCAGTTCTGAACCCATTCCTTGGATGAATTATGTATCTGCTTTTTTTTTTTCTTTGCCAAACAACATTCATGGTAGTGTTGCCTCTGTATGGCCAATTATGCCTTCATTTGTGGCATCTTATAGCTTCTTTTGTTGTGGATTAATTATAAGAACGCTGAATTGCTCTTAACAATTTGTCCAGAGCACGGGCAGTACTGTTTTAAACAGATATCGTGGTGTTATCATTGTTTTTAAGATCTTGTTTTTGTTTTAATACGTCTGTTTTGAAAGTATGTGTTGAGAAGGAGGAAACCGATAACAAAACCCTTGGCAGCAAGACACACTGACAGATATTAGATTGCTGTTTTAGTAGCTGACTAGTCACCCACGGGACCTGAAAGTGTAGTAGAAGTTGAACCAAAGGGGTTGTGATGGCTGGGATAGGGTTCACCTGGAATATCCTCTCCTGTCCAGGAGGCACCAGTTAAGGTCAAAGACAGGATCAGGAATAAGTAGAAAAGTGCAAAACTTGCAGGATGCATTGTCCACTTCTACGCCTCCTTTTTTTTTTCAATGCTGTGAACATTTTACAGGTTGTAAAGAAGAAAAAAAAAACAAAGGCTGACATTTTTTGCTTGGTTTATAGTGGTTGATTTCACATGGCTTTGTCTGAAAATTCAGCAATTTGCAATCCTGATCCCCAAATCCACAACTGACAATACCTCTTGCCATTTGGGATCAGCAAAAGCAGACACAGATATGGGTAGCTGGGTCTTGACAACGAATTTAAGGGAGATACATGATGAATGTGAAATTTTCAGGTTAGTAATAAAGCAGTTTCTACTACGGAGAGTGGGCATTCATGTGAGGAGCTCACAGACCTCTGCAAGAAGCTCCAGATGAGGCATATCTGCTGCTCTGAATGCTCTTGCACAGTATCGAGTTTTGGGGGTGTTTATTTTTCTCTCTCCACTTAGGTAACAGAGTTTCAGGGCCTGGTCCTAGGGCAAGGCTGTCATCAAAACTTGTTTTAAACGTAAAATTGTAGCACTTATATTTCATTTATCTTAGTAAAGTTCAAAAAATCTGTACTGAAACAAGGAAAAGGTACGCTTTATGGTATATTTATATATAAAAAATTAAAACAAAAAGATCAGCTCTTCAGAGAAATGTTGAATGTTCATCTTTTCGCCTAGACACAGGAGTTCTGAAATTTGCTGCTGCAAAGCTAGTCCACATACCTGGGATTTCTTAGGGACTTTACAAGTGCTGCTGCAACAGAAAAGCTTTAGCAGCAGGAGGCATTATGCTGACTAAATTGGCATTAATCTGTCATTAGCTAAAGTCTGCTCTGTGATCCTTTTGGAGAGGTACTCATGTAGGCTGAGCACAGTGTTGGGAATTTGTGAGCTCGTTAGAGTAACCTTTGTCTGACAGGCAAGGTTGGCATTTTGTCAAGTGACCTTGTAGATGCTAATCCCCAGTAGCCTTAATTTAAAATAAACTAAGCAAAATAATTATGCTTTGCAGATGATGATTAGCTAAGTACTAATTAGAAGTCATGAATAAGCAGCTGAGTATGAATAATTTTTTGTTGAACACTAGCTAGCATGTACAATAATTGAAAGGAAAAAAAACCCCTAGACTTAATTTTTCCTTACCATTTGCCTTGCCAGGTGTGAAGTGCAGAGCATATTAAAATAAAATAAAAATTGAAAATATCATTTCTAATCAGTTGTACTAAAATTATTTTGAGTGGCTAATTACACTCAATAAATTTCTTCAGGCACACACCTTTGTCTCAAATGATCACAGAAATCCAGCCGATTATATATTCCCATAATATCAGTCACAATACGGAGCAGAGATGTGGGGGGGAAAATGAGAAAGTGAAAGAAGCTCAACCAGACACATAAACAGATTTCATATCTAGCACTTTTAGCTGCTACAAGCACCACTAGCAAATTCTTTCAGCTGATGGAAATGTTCCCTATCTCTTTCTCCCTAATCTTCATTAGGGAGAGTTGCATAAACCTAAAGCTTCAAAGGAGAGCCTATGCCCACCTACTCCTAGGTAATTTTCTGGCCATGTCTCCCATGCCCGTTACCTCATCTCTACTGAAAGCCACATTCCTACCTACTTCAGTGCTTTGAGGGTTGATTTTCAGGAGGACAAGCCCAACCAAACTGCCGGGGATTGCTTCAGAACATGCACTGATCAGCAAACACTCTATCAAATGGGAAAAATAAGTCCATTGCCCCAGCTGGTCCTGGGATGCCCCATCACCACCACTGCATGGGCAGGACTAGGTGATGCTAGAGGAACCCTGATGAACTTCTAACCTACCAACTCAGTGCAGGCATCCAGAGCCAAAGCAGCCCAGACCCAGAGAAAGTGGCATTTAACGGAGGTGAACTTGGATATCATCTACAGTTCCATCAGCTTCTTAAAACTGTGAAAGTAGCTGCATGTGACTGAAGCCTTTAAAGTGTTGCCTTATATTTAAGCAACTGCATTCCATTTCTTCTTAATTTTATAGGATATTTCTGGCCCAGAACCTAATCTCTCCATTTGTTTCGTTCAGTAGTTTTGTGGCTTTGGGACCAGGCTTTGTTCACGTGATAATACTGCAGAGCACGTGTTTGTAAACACAACCTGCAACATGATTCCAGGCCAACGGGGATGTAATTCTTTGCACTGTTCGCAGAATTTGGAAGAATAAGAATCAGCCTCCAGCTGCAGAGGATGTAGCTGGAGATAAGAGTACTATATAAACATTTACAGAGTGAACTGAAGTTATTCTTTTACCTGACTACTGTTGATGATTGGTATTGTTTTAAATTATTAACTATCCCTTTCTTTCTCTGCCTCTGCTTGTATTTTAAAAGTCACACATAGCTGAAGTGGTGTTAGGAGCATTCACAGACTTCAGATCAGCAGGACAGCAGTTGCATGCCGCTCCTCAGACTGGAATTCTCTGCTTTGCTGCCTTTCATGTTTGCAATCATTGCTGCCTTCATAAAATTTTTTAAGGCAAAATGGCCTATCCTGTATAAAATAGCACAGACACTTTCAAGCCATCAACTAGCACTACTTCTGTACAGGAAGGATGGCAGACAGCACATACTACTTCATATTGCCTTTCCACTTTGTAGATGCATTCTCCAGTGCTAGTTGCATGTGAAAGAGAGAACATTCACTCAAGTCTTGTCCAAATGAATTAATGAGTACATCCTCCATGTAGACTGAATGCATGGAAAATGCCAGTCCCATTTACCCACATTCCCAGTCAGCTGGGCAAACTCTGGGGCAGAAGATGTGAAGTGGGGGCAGTGGCTTGTGCTATTGGCAGCAGCCTGTCTTTGCTTTAGGGTGTTTTGGGAAGGGAAAAGGGAACACAATCCTTGTAAAAACAGCATGCATATGTTCTTGTGAGCACTTACTTTTTGAGGGCGACTGAAGAAAGATCTGCGTTTCAATAGTATTCGAAGCCCTGTAAGTTCATTGCAGTTCATGTTCCTGAGGTACATGGAGATGTGCTGTTTCTCATGCTGTTCTTTGGGGCTTGTAGGATTTTTATCTTATTGTTGGGCATTTTGTCCTTTGTTGTTCTCTGTTATAAGGCATGCCTTCCACATTTTCTAGACACTTCGCTTAAAACAATAAGTCAGAAGTGTGCAGCTTCTGTAGCTTGATGAGTTCTATGTGCAGAAGTATTGCACATCATCACAAGAAATGGTCACACCCGACCAAGTCCTTATGGTTTAACAAATGCCCCTGGGGGCTAAGCCCTGGGACTTTTCAGTGTGTGCTCTCTTCACTAGTGGCAAATGTGCAATAATGCGGCTTAGCTTAATTTTCTTTCACTGCAGACCAGGCTAAGTCGCATTACCTTGCATTTGCTGTGGGCTGAAAGTGCACACATGGGCAGAAACCTTGGCTCAGCTGACTCATGGAAACTTGGTGAACTGTGGTAACTTGGTGTTGAGCCGTAATCCACAGACTAAGCCAAGAAGAGAACGTGGCCATGGCCGTACGTCTCTAGTCCATGTGAACCGGGAAACACGGTGACAACTGGCAGGTCCCTAGAGACACGTGGCAGCGAGTGGGGAATCTCCTGCTGCAGAACAAATGCCCTGAGCTCAACTGTCTTCCTTCTTTAAAAACTCTCTCTCTTTTTTTTCTTTTTAGCAACACTGGTGAAGACGCAACATGATAGCAATATAGCACAGAGAGGATAAAGGAGGCGTCCTTCAAAAGAGTTTCCTTTTGAAGTCTAGTACACAAGCTCGGAGTAACACAAGTGGAGGGGAGGGTTTGACAAGACTTCTGAACACCCGCTACCCCAGCACCTCCTTGTGTCTTTCTCATGGTGCTCCCTTAGTTTCCTGGCAAGGTAATCCTTGGGCTCAGGAGTCAGATGTCAGGTAACTAATGCAAGACCAGTGGAGAAGAATATTTCACCTGCCTTTTGCACAAGCATCTGGATGTATTCTTTGTTCTGTGTCTTCCTGGGTGAGATGTCACGTAGGAAGTGAAGTGGAGGAAGTTGGTTTCCTTGGTGTTGCAGGCATAACTTGTGGTTAGAAACGCAGAGAAACTTGGCAAGTGTCAGACAGCCAAGCAATGCTCAGAGCTGTGTGAGGAGTTTTCCATTGACTGTGCAGTAGGCAGATAAGATGCAAAGCTGAGATATGTCAGACTTGTGGTGTGATGTGCTCTGAGATGGGGCTAGACCAGAAAAGGCACCTTCTAACTGCGCAGCTCTGTCTGCTGTGTATTCAGTCAGAGGCACTGGCAAAAGACACTTTTAAATACCTTCAGCTGAAGGAGTAGAATAACTGTTCTTTCTTACCTATAAGCAACAGACCTATTTGCTGTGCCACAGCTAGGAGTCAGAAAAACAGCATAAAGCATTCCCCAAGTGTAACTAAGGGCAAAACATTGCCTGCTGGAGCTTTCTTCCTGGTTGTGGCATACAAGAAAGGAAAGCTCCATTTGACTCTTATAGCCCAGGTGCCTTTTTGGAAGCTGAGGAAGGTGAGAAGGACAGATGTGTTTTAAGCACAGAAGGGGAAAAAGCAGAAGGGTTTATAATCTGGCTCAAGGCAATGACACTAGAAACTGGAGCTATTGTTGAGGGTTGCAGAAGCCATTATGTGCCTCTGGCATTCAGAGCGGTAGTGTTTGGGTGGATGCAAAGTCGATTTCCTTGTCCCTTGCAGAAACCATCCCTGGTTGCCATGCATGTCTCAGTTAACAGTACCCATTCCAGCCTGTTTTTTGCTGCCGTTCCAGTTCATCCATACTGAGAAGTTATTTCAGGGCTAGGGATTTTCACAGGGTACTCTCCATATCTTAAAAAATAGCATCTGGAAAGGCCAGATGCAAGGGGCTTCTTGCAATGTAAAGGTTTTATTTCCTTACTGCTCCTACAGGTCCTAAGTGTTTTTTTAGTATGTTTGGTCAAGATTAAGATATCACATGTAAAATGCTGACTAATGCACAATAAACAAAGAGAAAAAGAGCTTGGGTTGTAGTGAACAATGTGAAAAGACTAAAAACTGTATGAGACATCACCGCGCTTAGGTCAGGGTCTGAATCCACAAAGTGAAAATCCCTAAGCAATAGTTAGCACAGAACAGCTCCTCTGCACTAGCCCAGTCTGTGTGACCTCCTGGGCTGCTCCATCCTTGTGTCACCATGCGATGAGCCTGGAGACTCTGGGTCCTGCCACTGAGATGATCATCTGAGCTTATTCAGCTTGCTGAGCGCTTCCCATATTCCAAAGGTGGTGATGATTGCTCTCGCTGTTGTCTTCACTTACTGTGCAGCTGAAACCTGTTAGATCTTCCCCTGTTGCCCTAATCTTATACCAAATAAGTTCTCACTTTCCCAGGGCAGGCACTCAGGGTGTTGGGCTTCACGAGGCTTTGTGTCCACCTCCCAGCTGTCATCCCTACCCTCTCTGTGAGTGGATAACAAACACCAGCTCTTGACATCTGGAGGAGCCAGGTTTGATGTACTTTGTTGGAATGGCTTCTGATTTGGTTCCCAGCCTTTGTCCCTCCTGTGTGTACCTTGCCAACTACTTTATTTATTTCCTGGTATTAAGTAATGGTAGTATCAAACATTCAAGAACACACTGGACCTCTGAGACAATGAGGTTTTCATTATCATGTATGTGTTTGTTGCCACATTGAGACTGAACCTGACCGTTGCTGGCTCTCTGCTCTCACAGTTTATTCCACAGGGAGCTGATTTCTTCCAGGCAGGAACAGTATCTTCCTATGTATCACCATTCAGCGCATGGTGGCCCAGGGGTGCCTGAGATACCCAGATGTTGTGGAACAAGAGATAACGTTGATGCAGTAATGTCAGGTGGAAACTCTTTCTGCCTACTGGCAAAAACATGTCAAGGGTGTGACCTCTGCAGTCCTTTTCCCTAGGGACAGGGGTTACAGTGGTATTTAGGGTTGGCCTCACAATCCCCGGCTAGGTGGGACGATGGTGATTAGGAAACCCACCTGAGAAAATCCTCTTAAACTCTAAGCTTTGTTTGTGTTGTTAATTGGCTGCACTCAGCAGGAAGATTAGTCTGTGTGGTTGTTTGGGGGAGAATGCAGAGTTTCTTGCCATCATCACTTTTTTATTTCCTGTCATTAGCTTATTCCCATTTCCAGGGCAACCAAATAGTTTTTATTAGCGGTTGGGAGAAAAACAAAAAACAAATCCAGAGTTTCAATCTGATAAGGATCTAAGGAAGCTTACTAAAGATATTGTGCTTGATGTTAATCATATGAATGCTCTGCAAGATCATGTTTCTTTAGTACTTTTTGTTTAATTTCCTTATTCATGTTTTGATTGTGTTCATGATTTATTTATTTTTTAGGTACCCTCTTAGATTCAGCCCTGTGATCATTTAGCAAAAGTCTTGATGATCCCAAGAGCAGAGCTGCTTGGGTGAGGTAGGCTCACTGTGCCTCGTACAAATGAAGTGCTTAATTAAGTTAGGGATTATTTTTGCCTGCACACTTGCCGCAAGTAGACAGATTGAGCTGCATT
Source organism: Piaya cayana (assembly GCA_013389865.1). Taxonomy (NCBI): domain Eukaryota; kingdom Metazoa; phylum Chordata; class Aves; order Cuculiformes; family Coccyzidae; genus Piaya; species Piaya cayana. The sequence continues at coordinate 674,997 of WAAB01003723.1, forward strand.
TCAATATGCTTATCTCTTCCACTGGCTCAATTCAATTCTATCTGAGCAGTCTTGTAGTTAATATTCATGTATTCAGTTCCATTTCATTCTTGAACCCGAGGGAACTAATATTAGCCTCTTCTGGCAGAAGCACTTGATACCTTTTGATTTTTAAATATTGCCAAGTGAATGATGTGAGGGATGCAAAAGCAAATAGTTACACATTTGTTTGTGTAAATTTGGGCAGATATTTCTGACACTGAAGAGGCTAATAAATTGAGATAAACCACAGTCACAAGCTAAAGGGATCCAAGTGTCTATTTCCCAGTTAAATCCATGACCATTCCATAGGGAAAGCTTTCTCATCTCTGTCCCCTCAGACTGTTTCTGCATTGCAGCACCGAATAGAGACACCAAACCTAACTTTAATTAAGCTACCATGGGAAGACTAACTGCAGCAGCATGGAGTTCAGCATATTCTGTGTCTTGGCAAAACTAGATACCTCTCTAGATGAATGCTTTGTAAGCAAACCTACATATCCTAAGGAAGACTTTTACAACTCAGAAAGGAGAGGAACAACTATGAATTAAATGAATTTGGTCCGCATATTTTTCTTATGGCTGTCTAGGATTGCTAGTGTCCTGTGTGTAGTTGCCTATAGCTATTGTGATACGTTCACTCTCTCCCCATCCCTAGTTCTGTTGTAATCTCACCTGATGGTACTCTGAGTCTCCAGCCAGTTCTCAGCCAGGCAAAGCCTATAGGAAGGACATCTAAAGGTGAGCTGCCTTCAGGAAGACTGAGGGCAGCTCTTGGGATTTGGCTCTGTGCTGTTGCATGCTTTTGGAGCATGTACCCACACAGTGACGTGTTAAACCTACCTGGTGAAACAGAAGTAGATGATCAGGCCATCTGAGGAGACAGAGAATTTGACGGAGGATTCTGTATGTGTTTATGCCCCCAGCACGTGCACCAATCCCAAGCTATTATCCCCCAGTTAGGATCTTTCTTGAACTCTTAGTGTTGGAGTAAAGTTTTCTTTTGCGGATAATGTATTTGTATTATGCAATGTACTCAGAAAAAAAACAGAATATTATCTCTTTACAACTGTCCTCTCCTCTCAAGAAGCTGTTCTCTTCTGTACATATGATATGCAGAATGTATGGGAGTCTTACCAGCATTGGTTTGCATTTTTAAGACTGTACTAATTAATGTGTGGTACTATTGTGGTTTTGTAGTGGCATCTTTGATGTAAGATGTAAAAACTATTTAATTTTTTTTTGTTATTGTTCAGTTTTTAGATATAGCACCAAGGACTGCATGCTCACTAGAATCAGCCTTTTTCAAGGGCCACTGTAGCTGCATGCAGGCGCCGACGTTTCACCCGGAGCATAGTAACTCATTTTAATAGGGGTCAGTTTTGAGGAGAAACATAATTCTTCCTGAAAAGTCTATTTTTCTGTCTTTCCCTCTCTCAGACTCAAGCTTCCCCCTGCCACACTGTGTGCCAGTCCTGGCCCCAGGAGCAGAACCAGGAGGAGGTTTCCCTAACCCAGAGCACCTCCCTGGTTCCAGTGCCAGGCTTCCACCCCTCAGGTCACCCACATGCATGCTCAGTTTTCCTTGGACTGCTGGTTATACCAAGACAAAAATGATAGGTTCACATTTTAAGACCATTTGTGCAAATTACTTCAAAATTAATTAACTAAGATTTTGAGGAATTAAGGAAATGAAGAGCCTGAGCAGCAAGTTTGGGACAAAAACTTATTGAGGTCTTTAATACAGCAGGAACTTCGGATCAGTCCCAAGAAGGACCATTTGAGGGGCTTAGTTTTACAATTCTTCTTGGGTTTGGAGAGGGAAGAGGATCTCAAATCCAGCCTTTTAGGCAGGGCTGATTTACTCACTAAGTTGAGTCTGAGAGATGCGACTCCAGATCATGTCCTGGACCAAAAGACAAGACATGCTGCAGCTTAGAAATTTATTTTTCTTTTAGGGTTTTTTTTATTTTTAACAGAGAAAACAGTTCAAGCTGCACCTGGCAAATGACTGACTTCAAAAGCATGCTTTTCCTTGTTATATAGACACTCACAAAACAGCATTGTGTGGTTAAAAAGGCGCATTTGTGATAGTTTCTTTTTTCAGTGCCAAAATATATAAGCAGCATTGTTTGAAGGGAAATAAGAATTTTTTACTGTATTGTTATTACTGTTGAACAAATATTGTTTTTAAATGTTAGATTTTGAAGACTTTTGTATTGTAAACTGTTTTGTGACATGGTGCTTTTTCATACTGGAATTACTGATTGCACCTAAATATTAATTATTTTGTTTTCTTACATAAATATGTAACTTTGAACAATCTTGATGAAAACCAATGTATGGTGGATACCAACAGTTCAAACAAATTCTCCTACTGAAATTCCCTAAATGTTCTTTCCTACTAATAAATATTCTGCTGCAGCTAGCTCTGATGCTCCACGTGCTCTTACTGTCTTCATGCTTGAGCCTTAAAGCTTCATGTAGCCCCATGGTCTGGTGAGCAAACCTTGGAGAAGCCTTTGTCTACTGACTTCACAGCCTTCAGCCACTCACTGCCACAGACAAAGGGACTGCAGCCGGCCAAATCAGTTTGGAGGGCTTAGTGAGGGCTCAAGGCGTGTATAGGTGCTGTGCCAGTATGTTGCGGCAAGCTGGGCTCACCACTGCTAATATAGTTTTTCTCACCCATGGTGGTGGTTTTCTCACCCAGAGTGGTTTATAAAGCATAGAAAAGGCAGCACAAAGCTGAGAGAGAGGGTCCTCCAGAGCTGGAAAGGCCAGCCTCAGCTAGTTGATGGAAGCTTTCCCTGCCATAGATATATCCCTCACCAGGTTTAGTGCATTTTTTTATCCCCAAATGTCTAGGACTCCTTTGAGGGAAGCAGGATGTGGGGAGGGACCACAGGTTTGGTGGGGTGGGTGCTGTGGTTAGTGGCTCTGAGATGTGGCTCGTGGGGCACCAGCAGAGCCCATCACAGCAGGGACTACTGCCAGAGAAACCAGGCTGCAGGAGGGCTGGCTCATGCTCCTGTGCACGATATTTAAGCTCCTCAAACTTTTACCAAGGTTAAATTTGGAGCTGGGATTAGCACCAGGGTGCTAAAAGTAGTTTAAATCCCACTGGAAGGTAACTAAAACCAGTGCCTGTTTCCTCTTGTGATTAAATAAAACCCCAGCCTATTTGTGTTGCAATGTATATAAATAATATGCAACTACACAGCTTTATTACACAAGCATCCAGTGTGCCATACTCCCAGTGATACATGTTCTCCTCACCCTCCCTCTAGGGCCAGATTATGATTTAGCATTGAGGCATAAAAAGACAGGGGTGGAAGGAGGTTTTTATTTGCATTAGGATGATAAAACCTTCCACTTACCACTGTTGGTTGCCCATGCATCTCACTGTGCGGAGTTCCAGATCAGGGATGGGGACAGGTTCCCAGCAGAAGGTGATGGCCACCACCAGGCGCTCCAGCACATGTTGCACCATAGCAGCCTGGAACTTGGGGAGGAGGGGGACTGAGCCCCTGTGGCTCCTTGGCTCAACCAAGAAAGAGCACATCCAAGAAAGAGCACACTCCGAAGTCAATTGTTCTTGGCAGCACAGATCAAGCTGAGAGCTTGGGAAGATGCTGAAACACATAACTTTACTGACCCATCAAGTACTGTAAAGATTCAGTCAACAGCTAGAGGAGAGGCATTTTGCTCCCTTCTCCTAGGTCAGTTTTTCTTGAAGACCTGATTCACCTTGCTAAAATCTCACTCAGCCATGCCAGAAATGGCCCAGCCTTTGAGCACACAGGGTGCAGCAGCAGTGCTCATCAGCCAACATGCTTCTTGCTTCTCCACAGCCTTGCAGACAGAGCACTTCTAACCACTTAGCTGTTAAAGCATTCGTATTTTAAGAGCCACTCACTAAAATGACTTCCTATGAAACACCGTCAATTGCAGATGTTGCCCAAGAAATGTGATTAATTTAAAGATCCCCACAGGAGCTTGTCCTGACTTATCCCACTCTGCTCATCCACATAGCATCCCTGGGGCCTGGAAAAGCCCCCGAGAAGCTCCCCAGCACTGCTGGACTGAGGAGCTGCATTGGGAGGGGCAGCATCTTGGGCTGCAAGCTCAATCATGTGGGCTACCAGCACCAGTGAACTGCAGCCAGTCCCACATTTGTTACATATATATATACACACACAGATACACACACGTGGCATTCTATACCCATGGCACTTAGTTTCTGCTCTAGCTCAGGTGCCAACTATAGATGGGCTGGTGCAGAGAACACAGATTGCGCTGGAGACAGTCACTTCTCTTGTTTAGTTAGTAATACCGAGCTAAGGAGCACTTCATGCTGTATCCCAAATAAACAGCTGAAAATACTTCTCAAAATTCTTAGAAAAAGCCAAGCCCATAGGGAAAGCCTTTCCATAAAACCTTTGGTGGCTGTGAAAAGGCTCTTGGAGCTGGACAGTTTTGCTTGGATGAGAATGAGGAAGGGTTAGAGGAAGCTGGGCTTTTGGAGCCAACACTACTGGACGAGACATCTCAGATGAATTAACTTCTTCCCTCATTGCCCAGATATGGTCTCTATGGTCTCTATCTGACACAAGAGGATGTCTCAGGGATACTCCTATGGCAGCTTGTCCAACATAGAACTTGCCCCCAGTGAACTTTTCCACCTCATGGTATGACAGGACTGCCCCACCACTGCTTGGGCAGCTTCCCTTCACCAAGACAAATGTTTTTCCAAGCAATTTCCCACTTACTTACATATTCTTACCTTCTGGATTCTCATTTAAAAAGAGAGAGTCAGCTGGTGGAGACAAAAATGGTTGATGAAAATGCTTTGCTGCAAGATCCATGGTTAGGCATGCTTCAGTGCTTTGGGCATGCAGGGAACAGGAGGAGCAGGTAAGGACCTCATCCCAGGTGACCTGGACTCACAAAGACAGTGCCAGCACTTCCAGCCAAGTTCCCAGGACACTCCAAGTTATCACAGAACCAGAGAATATTTGAGATTGGAAGGCACCTCTGGAGGTCATCTAGTCCAATGTGTTTGTTCAAATAGGGACACCCAGGTTGACCAGGACCATGTCCAGGCAGCTTTTAAACATCTTCAAGGATGGAGACTCCACAACTTCTCTGGGCAACCTACACCAGTGCTTGGTAACCCTCAGAGTGAAAAAAATCAGGGGGAATCTTCTGTGTTTCAGTTTGTACACACTGCCTCTGGTCCTGTTACTGAGCACCACTGAAAAGAGCCTGGCTCCATCTTCTTTGCACCTTTCCTTCAAGTATTTGTACACACTCTCAATATCTCTCCTTTCTCTTTTTCAGGTCAAATAGAACCAGCTCTCTCAGCCTGTCACTGAATCATAGAATGGTTTGGGTTGGAGGGGACCTTAAAGATCATCCAGTTCCAACACCCTGTGATGGACAGGGACACCTTCCACTGGATGAGGTTGCTCAAAGCCTCATCCAACCTGGCCTTGAACACCTCTAGAGATGGTACATGCATGACTCCTCTGGGCAGCCTTATCACCCTCACAGTGAAAATTTCCTTCCTAATAGCTAATTAAATTCTGCCCTCTTTCACCTTAAAAATGTTACCCCTAATCCTATCCCTGTAAGGCCCCCTAGGTACTGCAAGGCTCCTACAAGGTCTCCCCAGAGTCTTCTCTTCACTAGGCTCTTTCCCTCTGTCCTCATGGCAGAGAAGCTCCAGATCATCTTCTTGGCCCTTCTCTAGCCTCACTTTTACAGATCCAAGTCCTTCCTGGTCTGAGGACTCCAGATTGTCCTTGTAGGAGAGGTGCTCTCATCCCTTCACTAGGTTAGTGGCTCCTTGTTGGACACTCTCCAGCATGTCCGTGTCTCTCTTGTACTGGAGAGCCTGGAACTGGGACCAGGACTTAATGTGTGGTCTCATCAGTGTTGAATAAAGATCACCTCCCTCGGCCTGCTGGCAACCATTTGTCTAATGCAGCCCAGGATACCATCAGCCTTCTTTCCTGCAAGAGCACACTAGTTCAACCTGGTGCTCACCAGGACTCCCAAGTCCTTTTCTGCAGAGCAGCTTTCCAGCTGGGCAGTACCATACTGGTGCACAGGGTTGTTCTTCCCCAGGTGGAGAACTTAGCATTTTCCCTTCTTGAACACCAGAAGGTTCCTGTCAGCCCATTTCTTCAGCCTGTTGAAGTTCCTCTAGATAAGCAGCACAACCCTCTGGCACATTCTTCCGCTTCTGTAACATCAGCTAAGTTGCTGAGGGCACACTCTCTCTCTTCACCTAGGCCACTGATGAACACGTTGAACAAGACTGGGCCCAATAGTGACCGCTGGGGAAGACTGCTGGCCACAGGCTTCTAATTAGACTCTGCAGCGCTGATCACAACCCGCTGAACTCTGCCATCCATCCAGTTCACAATCCACCTCATTGTCCACTCATTTAACCCACACTTCCTAAATTTGCTTATGAGGATGTTGTGGGAGACTGTCAAAAGCTTTGCTGAAGTCAGGGTTGACAAGATAAACTGCTTCCTCCTGCTTCTACCAGACCAGTCATCAAACCCATGTTTTGGTGTCAGAAGAATGAATTTCTATTTTCTTCTTTTTGGAAAGACTTCTGGGCTCAGAAGTAGGAATTCAAGCCCCAGTATGTAACAATACCCACCACTGCAACAAAAATATTATCTCATACATAGGAATATTTATTTATTTTTTTCCTTCTTAAAAATGTACAAAAAATAAAATAACTGTATTTACAGTTTATCAAACCCCTCTCCCAGTTGCAACACTATTAAGTTACATGAGCTATTTTCTTAATATAAAAGCATACTATTTATACAGTTTCCTTGTTTGCCAGAAAGAGGGCTTGTCACAAACTTTGGCACAAACACTCTTGTTTGTATCTTGTCTCAATTCATAGGAAATGGAAGAGCATATAAACATTTCATAAGCTTTACTTTTTAAAAGTCATAAGATACTCCTTTTGAGTTCCAGATCAATCAATAAACAACATCTCTGACAGCTGGAGTTTAGTTCTTACTAATAGTTTGAATTAATTTACAACATTTAAATAATCCATAGAATGAAAAAAGAAACTATACAAGAAAGACACTTGATCTCCGAATTCCATTGACCAAAAACTTCATGAGAGAGGACATGCAGGGAATAAAAAAAACAAGTTCTTTTCTTTGTAGTTCACATCCAGTGGTAAAAATTCTCCACAATGTCTTGATGGGGAGATCACCATGCATCAACAAAGCTTCACTGCAAAGATGCACTTTAATGTGGGGATATCGGCATCTGACTGTGTAGAAAGACACTAACATTTGAGATTTGGGAATTTAATCATAAAACATCTAATGGACGGACATAGTGCCAAATCCATAGCAGGAAACCAAAATTAAGAGCTTGGAAGACTATTCATCTTTCGCACATCTCTAACAGTCTTTCAAAACACAACATCTACAGACACTGCACTGCTTTAATTCTTCATAGGGAAATGAGTTGAGCAGCAAGCCACCCTCAGGCTGCACGAGTTAAGATTCAAGACTGCTGTCTTGAAGGAAAGGAAATTAGAGTTTTGTTCTATTAAATAAACAACCACAGCACTGCCACAAAGAGACAAAAGGATGCAAGGCAGATATTCCTGTCCCTTGCTGAACAGCAGCCAAATTGTACTTCCACTTAACTCATTTGGAAGATCCAGCATTAATCAACATTTTTCATTAAACAAAAGCAACATGTATATTTTAAACAGTACACATGAGCACTTTGTACTCCTCAAGATCTGTGAACCAAGCAGGGCATGAGGCAGGTGACTGTTTCAGAAGTTTACATCACTTGTACTAGCCCTTCCCCATCACTTTGATAGCCTGTTTTTGACCAACAAGGTGAACCTCAAGAGCTTGTAGCTTCCTATGACCAGCATCCAAGGTTCAGTGCTCCTCCAGCAGCTGATGGTGAAACAACTGAGGGATGCAGGATGATGTGCTCTTTGTCATCTCCTAGGTGCTTGTGATACATCTGCTTCTGGAGCAGAGAAACAAAGCCCTCAGACCCTGGCAGACAAAATTATGGGAGATCTTTGAATCACAGAATCATAGGATCACCAGGTTGGAAGAGACCCACCGGATCGAGTCCAACCATTCCCACCAATCTCTAAACCATGCCAAATCTTCCTTAACTAGCTCTAGTTGTTCATTTTTTTTCTAGTTGTTCTCTTTTTTTAGAAAAAAAAGTACCTGGGCTAAGTCAGCATAGAATTTTTATCTGAGCCTAAGCCAAGCAGGAACAAACTGAATTCCCACAAACAACCTGTGCTCTCGGGATGTCTGCTCTTGAGCAGGGAACCAAGAGCATCTTTGCTGGAGTATATATTTATAAAAAGATAATGGAATTATTACAAAACTCTATATCAGAAGGAGAAAGAGCACATGACAAAGGAAGAGGGAGGGAGGGGGACAGACGCACATTTCTGCCCACTGCATGGGATCCACATACAGTCCATAAGTGAATAAAATACTTGCAACCAATACTGCAAGTTTGGATCCGATATGGACATTCAGACTATAAGCCTGCTTCCTGGTATGATTGTAGCCTGCAATTTTCTGTCCTCACAGATTTCATGAGACGGGGTGGTAGTTCAACTTGGGTTCAGATCCAGCCCTTGCAAGAGAGAGACTTTTCTCCACACCTCAGCTATAGGATACTCAGTTTCCTCCAGTAAAATTGTTCCAATTTTGATATATTTACATCAAGCCCAGTTTTATGCTTCACCCAACTGTCCTAGGAATCAAACCGGAATCATGCAATGGAGATACATGAGTGAGTACCCTTATGAAGAAGAGTTTGAAGTCCTGTTTCTTACAGTCTAGAATTCTTCCATGATTAGGCTGCTAAGTAAAGCATCTTTCCCTCCACAGGCTTGCACAAAGCCCAATTTGAGAGCCTCCACTTCATCAACAGAACAGGAAGAAGTCAATTCTGTACCTCTGTGCACACCAGGCAGCAGACTGATGGTCCCACTCAGATTTGGTGACAGCTGGATGGGACATTCAGGTATTTACAGCTGGGACTTGAGCACCTAAGGTGGGTCCCATTGTGTCACAGCTCTCCAGACCCTGTAGCACAGTTTTATCCAATATTTCAGCATAAAACTGGGTGGGCAAGGGTGGAGTAGATGAATGCAGATGCAGTTATCACTTCCCAGTACGTGCTCCTTAACAGATTGCAGCAATCTAATCCTCTAGGAAAGATTCTGTTAAACCCTAAACCCAATACATACAAAAAGAGTGGCAGTAAACATGCCCACATACAGTAGTTAAAATATATTATTGCATATTATAAACACTATATACAAGGTTAAAATGGTTTCTTTACCATTTACTTACAAATGACATTTGTAGCTGAATGCCTTACTTACAAGTCCTCATTGCTACATGCTGAGAACTACCAGAGGTATTTGGCAAGACTATACACTATAGAGATATGGATCAGTCTGAGCAAATGAACTCTGTCAGCCACTTTCCCTGTCTTTAGCACTGCATCAGTTTTTTAGCAATGGCAGATAGAACTACTGGTAAAGTGATTTACACTACATTTCTGAAACCAGACCAGCACAGTTCCTCAATAAATTTTAGAATGAGCTTATCCACACTGAAGTATGGATTTAAATGCTGCATTTCACATTTGTAGTGGGTCATCTGGTTACAAATTTGGGGTCTGGTAACTACTTGTACACTAGAGAGTGGGGAACAATAAATAAGGGACCAGGTCAACATGAGTGGCCTTGTGCTTGACAAACCCAAGTCTATATGCAGTGGGTGCACATGTGCAGAATGGACAGTATTTTCAAAGCAGTCTTGTGACAGCTTCTCTGATCAATGTCTGTCAAGTTCCCAGAGAATCTTCTGCTTTCCAAGAAGGATGAAATGATGTGGTTCCTTACAAAAGGCTCTGCCTGAAGCTAAATCTCTGTCAGTGTGATCTTGAAGCCTTCAGCCATGCTCTCCATGTGCAGGATGAATGTGTCCTCATTGGAGTAGTGCTCGATAATGTTGTCATCCATGTTTACCAAGATACTGGTGACAAAGGCAAAAATCAGCATGTTTATGTACCAAGACATTGAAAGGGAAAGGCATGCACTCCACCATATGTGCTCACTTCACTACATTGCAAAAACAGACTTCAGCACATACCAGTAACAGGATAATAGTGGGAATCATCACCAAGATCTGCCTCACAGTCCCTTATGGTCTTCAGATTAGAAGCTGCTCCTGACCAAAGAAGGCAAGAGACAAGCCAGGGCTTGGACATTAAGCAACTTAAGCTGCCTACAAGGAGAGCGGTAGTCCAGGTCACTGGCAGACCCAGATAGCTCATGTTCCCCCCTGCCTGCTGTTGGTTCTCCCAGGTACACTTCTGCATTACTTCTCAGCCACACAGCATGAGCCGCTGTTCCTCTGTGGTGTGAGTTGCTAACATGTGGAAGAAGTGTAATTTGTGCTTTGCACACAGGTCACAAGCCTAGAACTCAGCTAGGATGTGAGAATATTGACAACAATTAGAAGTCCATACAGTATTTTCCTCGCTCTTCACCACAAAGTGTTTCTTCCAACAAACATACCACTTAGAATCAGTGTTAGAAAGAAGCAAAACATAAGAAGTTTCACCTGTCTTGTCAAAAGCTAAAGAAATCCCCAAACCAAACAATGCCCTAAGCTAGAGCTATGGCTGAAAAAAAAGGACTGATTTAAAATCATACCACTACAATATTGTTGTTATTTAGAAGTAAAAAAGAATGGAAAGATTTAGATTTCGGGCAAGGAGTAGAGGCCTAGCTATTCTAAAATCACAGTTGTGATGCTTATGTCTACATTTACTCAACTAAAACCCCTGCAGCAAACACTGCCTGCCTGCCTTTCAGACTCAGACAGTGGGCTACTTCTTCCTAACACTGCAGGGAAACTCCACACCGCATCCACAGCAAAGGCTGCACCCCTCCCATGCTAGTGCTCCACCACATTATAAAGCACATAGCTTACAAAATAGAGTTTATCCAAATATATTTCCCAAATACAAACTCTGTTTCTTCACAGTAAGCCTATAAATACTGGTCAGACAGAGGCTGGAGATGTACATTTCTTCCTCTGCCATCCTTTGCTGTCTCTCCACAGAAAGTAAGATTTCAGGGATATGAGCATGCCTCTTGGAAGTATTTATGCTACCGAGCATAACAGTTCCCCGAGGATAGCTGGGTTCTCTGAGTACTCCCAAAGGATCTTGCAATAGTCTAGTTAGTTAGTTTACTTACCCCTTTTTGCTCTTCTTATAAAGTTTTGCAATCTTTTCAACGGGCAGCCCATATTTTTCAGATATCTGAAATCATAAAAGAAATCTCATTGAAGACTAATGAGAAATATGAAGTGATCACCTAACTTTACTTAAGGCATTAGATCACTATCTCTGCAAACTTTGACAGAAAAGGTATGTAGAAAAATCACTCACAACTGTACCATAGCTTCTATTAAGAATGATTCAGGGAGGAATAATCCTAAACATCTTGATCAAAAAAATGCAATCTCTTCCATCCAGAAACTTGGAGCCTATAGTTTTCACAGTGTGTGAGTCATCAAAGCTGCCTTAGCATGTCTTACTGCTCTGCTCAAGCAGCCAACACTCTTCTCAGATTCAGATTTTACCAAGGAATTTCAACCAGATTGGTCACCTTTCTGCCATTTCTTACTCTGATTTTCCAGGCGCACAGAAGTAAAGGCCTCTTCCACTGGGCAGAAGGCAGATGAGTAGCAACACAACAGGAACTGATGAATCAACAAAAAAAAAATCTGTGATTTTTATTTCCCAATGGCATTTCAAGATTTTTTTTAAGCTAAAAGGACACTCCATAGTAGTCCTTTTGTCTGAAAAGTAACTTCAAGGTACCTTTTATTATGGGAGGGTTACAAACATGCTACACAGGATCAGAAAGCTTCAGTGTTGCTGGGGAGGTAACAGTCTCATTACTAGGGTGGCAAAATAAGAACACTATTTCTCTCACAAAACATCATCTGAGTGCACAAACATCAAGAAGAGATGCCACAGAGAAGTGTGTTAACAAGGTAAAGGACTTCTAAAATAAACCTCTGTCTAGCTACTCAAAGGAGAAAACATGAGAAAACTTTTGAAGGAAGAACTGTTTAGGTGACAAATTACCAATACTAACAAACACTCCACCAGAATGCTTTGATATTGTTTTGCAGCAGTATGTTAGTAACATTAGATGCCCATTCTGCAGTGAGCCTGTGGTATGATCATGGTCCTTAGACCTTCCATCTGAGCTAGCTTTTCTTGCCACGTTATGTCTCTCTGTTGAGGGAACAGGTCTCACATCTCTCACTTTAGAAAAGAATTGTCCTGTAATGTAAGATAATTATGGAAAAATGACTTTTTGTCAGTGATTTATGTTCTGTGGTACTGCCAACCAAAGTAAGTTTCCTGCTCTTCATCGGTGAAATGAGGTTGCAGTTAAGCAGCTATTTATCTTCTGCATTAGAGAACTGAAATGCACAATTAAAAATCCATTTAAAGACTGTCAAACATCAGTCACTGTAAAATCCTTTCTTTGTGTTTGTGTTTAGACTCCCATTGAGAAAAAGTGATATTTTAGAGAAGTAAATTAAAGAAATTATCATTAAGTAGAAAATGGAAAGAAAGTAATGGATAAACTCAGCACCAAGGACAGATTCAAACAGCTCCAGGCTGAACCCCAAGCACAGCTAATGCTCAGAAAGCCAGGATTCTCTGAGAGAATTACTTAGCCTATATTTGCCTATATTGCCTATACTGGTATAATTGTCATCTTACCCAAGACATTTTGTACTTAAAAAGCATAGTAACTCAAGATTTTTAAGAACCAATAAAGCTTATTTTATAATGTAAATAGTTTCCTCTGACTACAGCATACTAAAAGAAAGAGGAGATCGTAAGTAAGGAGTAACTGATAAGGTTCACTAGACCTGCCTAGTCCCCAAGTTTTGCACCTAGCAGAGAGATGGGATGTAAATTGTGGACTGTATTTGCCACTGCAGTTTTACTCGCACCAGCATGTCTCATTGCACTTCTGAATACAGTGCTGGAGATACTGATGATAGTTCAAGCTCCATGTTCTCATCTACCCTCAGAGAGGCCTAATTCAGCATCAGGGCTGCACAAGCTCACGTGACTTCACTCACCTTATATCTCACACATGCATCCTCACTCAAACTTTTTCACTGATCCCCACGTAGCCTAAGCAAAAGGCTCTGCGTAGCCTACAGAAAAGCTATGGGACCACATTCACAGGATGGAAATGCATCCAACAAGGATGTTCCATAACATGTTTAACTTAATTGAAGCAAGTTCAGGTCTTTGTTCCAAACGGGACAGAACCCAGTGTCTGCCATATTCCTGTGTGGGATCTCCTAATCTATTCCAGCCCCTCTCCATCACAGACAGGACAGACAGCCTCACCTAGCCTTCTTGAATGCCTAACCCAGCCTATGCACATGAATCCAATATTAGGATCATCAACTGAAGGAATCACCTACCTCTGGCCAGATGCACTTGTACAGGAACCCACACCTTCACCCTCACTCACATTCTACCCCTGCCTACCGCTATCTTATCAATGCCTTATCTTCAATGCCTTATCCCACGCTGCCCATGGAGGGCAGCTGCCGGATCTGAGGCTGGTGAGTGGTCTAGGATACTCAGGTGCCCCTCTGTGAGGGCAAATCTTGACTGTCTTAGAGAAGTCCTCAGAGAAACATCCATTCTCCTTTTATTGCTTCTTATCCTCTAGCTTTGCTTACCATGAACAGAATGACATCAGGTAAGTGATGTAGTGTTGAACTTTTGTGTCTGTGGTTTTGTTGTACCTCTAAATTTAAGCTTTCATGTAAAACAATAATAAAAATAGCTCCATTTCATCAGATTGTTGAAAAAATCCTTCATAACAGGCATCAGACAAACTGCAACCTGAAACTGCAGAAAGTCACAACTGTACAAACATGAGGAAATGATAGGAATGGTTGGACTCAATGATCTGGTGGGTCTCTTCCAACCTGGTTATTCTATGATTCTATGATCTCCCTCTATGGGTTGTTAATTCCAAAGCTTAGTGATTTTGTAAAGATCAGTACATGAAGACACTTCTCACTAACTCTATGCAAATAAATGAGCAGGGAGAAAATTATTGTGCCAAGAAGGTTTAAGAGTAGTTAATATACAGCATTATGCACATTCCAGCTGAAAACTTGCCCAGGATATTTGGGATACCTAATACTCATGCATTCCAAAGGTTGCTCAAAGTGGTTTGGCCCCCTGGGACAGCAGTTCCTATATAAGCTATGAGAGATAGGGCTGAGAAAGGCTTGCTTGTCACACTGCCTATGACAGGTGTAGGATTTATATAACATGCAGGGATTAGTGAGCACCGCAAAAGACTTCCAGCTGACTGAATAAGCACATTTCTCAGGAACCCCTAAGGATTCAACCAATTATACCAGACAGCAAGCTGTGGAAGCAAGGTTCCAAGCTGGGATCTGAGGGACCCTCCCTCCCACAGGCTCAGAAAAATAGTCTTCAGCACAAATGTGCTAAGTCCTGCTGCAGAATCTTTGAAAGCAGAGAGCTAGCATCTGGTAGGGCACCTCATTTAACATCCTCTTTTGAAACACAGTTGTTGCCAACTCAGGGAGAATACCACTACTGCCAACTTCCATATAAAAAAGGAGGATTTCTCACCTGACCCCAAGCAGGCTACAATGAATTTTAAAAAGATATCTGTATTTGAGGAATGTTTTCCCTTATTATCTCCATTGTCCATTTTTCAATCTTCTGAGCAGAGAATTTTTTCCTTCCCCTAGGATGCCTGAAGTAGTATGACAGCCTTCAGAGTGGCACTGAAATAACAGTCTTGATATCCCTTTGGGCTGAAGCTGAAGTTTGTCTGTAGCACATATATGATTGCCAGAAATGCTTTCTCTGCTGGGGTCAGGAAGGCAGAAAGGGCAACATCTGGGCTGGCAAGGCACATAGGAAAACATCTTTGCCAACTTATTTCTAAGGAACGGTCCAGTGTGTTGACCTACATTGGTTGGAAGGACACATACATAGAGAGGTATCTAATAAACTTTCATGTAAGCAAGCTTGATTGAGCTCAGCTGTTAGCTTTTAAGTTTAGAAAGACTTTGGGAGATGCTTGAATTTCCCAATTCAGATTGCCTTCTGTAATTTGAATAAATACGTCAATTCTGCATAATGTCATACTGTGGTACCTACTGAGCTCCAGAGTTTACCTGACTTTGGATCAGGCTGAGAAGAGGATTTAGAACTGGCCAGTTACCACATACATGTTATGTTTTGTGATGGGCAACTGTTTCATCATTTTCTATTGATCAAAACTGACTAGTGTAGGATGCAAAGATCTTAAAACACAATCACTTGCATCATTTTCTGAGTTGCACTGCATCTCTGAAACCTGAGACTTCTAGATATTTGCCAGAAGAAAGAAATCTGAGAAGGAATCTAATTAATTGTTCATTTGCGATAAGGTTATATGAGAGAATAAAATAAACTTAGTATCTGAGAAAACAATACCATTAATCATGGAAAATTAGAAAAAAGCCACAAGACCAGGAATAGTAAAATCCACAAACAAAGGAGGCAGCTATGATTCAGGATCATTAATGCTGTCTTTCAGATCTGTGGCTCTATAATACTCAGTCACAGTTTCTAAGTTCTTGGTACTGAGTTTAGAAGTGAACATTTAGGATGTACACAATTATAAAATTCCATGATTCACTGAAATTACAGTAGAGAGAATACTTAAGAATATGCATGCAGTTTGACAGCTTTTTGGCACTGATTTATACAAAATATTTTATCAAAGAGAATTAAAATTTTCTGAATGTGTTTCTTCCAGTGAACTGGGACATTTTACAACAGATCAGATTTATCTTGTGCCGAAAACATACCACTGAATCATAGAATCATAGACTAACCAGGTTGGAAGAGACCCACCAGATCATCAAGTCCAACCATTCCTATCAAACACTAAACCATGTCCCTCAGCACCTCGTCCCCTGTGCCTTAAACACCTCCAGGGAAGGTGAATCAACCACCTCCCTGAGTAGCCTGTTCCAGTGCCCAATGACCCTTTCTGTGAAAATTTTTTTCCTAATGTCTAGTCTAAATCTCTAACAAAGGTATGCAGGAACCTTTCCTGCTTCTGCGCCAGCTTTGTTTTTATGTTACATACGGACTGGAGAACAGGCATGTGGAGAAGTACAGAATACTGGAGATAAAATATTCAGTTGGCTTCAAGGGTTATAGAAGGCTTATATCATACTTCTAACTTCCATAGAAAGGGAAGATGAAATCGTGTTACAGCTTATCATGAATCAGACTGTGGCCTTTTTAAGTGAAAAGTGAAGTCTGGCTTCTATTACACACGTGTTCTGCCAAACAACTGAGCTGCAGTCACAGCTAACAAACAGTATCAGCAAAAGCCTGGTTAGAACATCCTTAGAATGTAGCTGACTCTCCTCAGAGATACCCTGATCTAAATAAGAGCTTTAAACAAGAACACTAATCCACAAATCTTTTTTTGTCTTCTGCTACTGGCCAAATATTGACCAAATAATTCCATCTTTACTGCATTTGAAGTGTCTGGTACGTGCAGAAATACACTGTGATGGTTTCACGAGAGTAACACTCAGCTGAGCTCTCTAGGAACACTTTCATCTATTCCCATGTTCTCTCCTACATGTAACCAAGGCTGGAAATCAACTCAGCATCCCACATATCAATAAAATGCTAGTCCTCCTACCAGTGAGACATATGGTTGCTTCTTAACCCTCCATTCACCAAATTTCACACATCTACAAGCCATCAGCTTATACAAACAGAATTAGAGGTGGAAATAGTCCCTCATGATTACAGTTAATATGTAATAAGAAAAAACCTAAGTCAAACAAGCAGCAAAGAGGCAGGTTGGTAGGTAGGTCACTCTGGGAGTGAAGGTGAGAGAAGGAATTTGAGACAGGAGCTATGAATGGCTAGTCTGCATTGGCTCAGCAACTGCATCTTGTATGCTGGAACAGTAATCACACAAAAGCAGTATGAAATTCACACAGAAACAGTGCATGCTTGGGACTCCTCTTTAAAAGATGGCATTACAGGGGAAGATTCAAAAAGCTCTGAATCATCAGTTCACAAAGAAACATTTCAGAAAATGGAGCCTGCACCTCTCTGCTTCCCAGACAATGGTTAATTACCATCAGTCCTCAAGACTCAGGTCTCCAATAAATCAGCTCTGCGACACTGTTCAATCCCAGCAACCTGCTGACAGTACTGAATTCAAAACACAACAGCATTTTCAGAGGTGTGCTCCTGAAAGCCTTTATTAAATGCTTTAAATGTATTTGAGAATAATTTTATATTATGTTCTAGCTCAACAATACACTGAAAGCCTCAAGATTTTCTTGCCAAGACAGACAAACAATGTAAGGATACTGGATACTTACTGCTTCCATTAGCCCCTTTACTGTGGGTGATTTCAGCATCAAAGCATCAAATACCTCATCTGTCTCCTTCCTCACATACAAAAGCACTGAAACAAAGAGAAGTCAAACTTGGAGCAGGTTTAGTCAACTGAACAGATGAAATACCCCACATTGAACAGAAAAACAATTATTAATCCACAGCACATAAAATGAAGTGCTAAAGACTGTTTACTTTAAAAAAAAGGTATTTTCATATCATCAGTGATTTAAACGTGGAAGATGCAACACAAAATTGCATTGAGAATACACAAGGAAAATTTAGAGAATTTAATTTAATGTGAGCAATCTTCAAGCATTTAAACCTCCATTTACTGAAATAGGAGAAGCTAAACAGCACCGGGGCTCTGTCCCTGGGTCATGGGACAAAACATACAAGCTGTATCTTTCTAAACCTGTGTGTCAGACTGCACCTCTCCAGGCTTCAACCTAGAGAAAAGACATTCATCATAGAATAGTTTGGGTTGGAAGGGACCTTAAAGATCATCCAGTTCCAATCCCTTGTCACGGGCAGGGACATCTCCCACTAGATCAGACTGCCCAAGGCCCCATCCAATCTGACCTTGAACACCTCCAGGGATGGGCAGCCACAGCTTCCCTGGGCAACCTGTTCCAGTGTCTCACCATTCTCATAGTGAAGAAAATATTCCTTATATCAAAACTAAATCTGCCCTTCACCCTCATCCTATCACCACAAGCCTTTATGAATTGTCCCTCTCCAGCTTTCTTGTAGCCCTTTCAGGTACCTGAGGGTTGCTATAAGGTATCCTTGGAGCCTGCTCTTCTCCAGGCTGAACAACCTCAACTCTCTCAGCCTGTCCTCATATAGGAGGTGGTCCAGCCCTCGGATCATCTTTGTAGCCCTCCTCACAGTTCCATATCCTTCTTATGCTGAGGATTCCAAAACTAGACACGGTACTCCAGACAAGGTCTCACAAAAGAAAGGGACAGAATCACCTCCCTCGACCTGCAGTAGGTAAGTGTGGTTTGCCCCTAGCTGAGTCTTTGAGAGCAAAGTTAACAAAAAGAGAAAGAAATAGTTCTCTCTGATATTGCAATACAGATGACTGCAAATGAGCCTGGCCAGTCTG
The DNA here is from genome assembly GCA_013389865.1 of Piaya cayana. Classification (NCBI taxonomy): domain Eukaryota; kingdom Metazoa; phylum Chordata; class Aves; order Cuculiformes; family Coccyzidae; genus Piaya; species Piaya cayana. Next base: position 693,721 of record WAAB01003723.1, read on the forward strand.
AAAATAAACATTGAAAAAAAACAAGACTAAGGTAATTTCAGACTTTACAGGGGTGACAGTCAAAATCACAGTTGGCAGGCAGGCAGGCAGGCATTTACCTGCATGCCTACCACTGCTCAGACACCCAGATGTCATCTCTACTCCTGAAAATCTCCTTTTCCTCCCCCAGATGTCCTGCCAGGCCTTAGTGGTTCACAGGTGCACCATCTTGCCCTCTCCAGCTCTCATTCTCTTCTCTCTTACTTGGACAGGTAAAAGGAGGAAACTTGCTGCTACATGGCAAAAGCAAAAGCCAACAGCTACAAAGTGAATAAATATAAATTTAGGTGTAATCCCACATGACTCTGATAAAGTAGCAGGTTAAATAAGATTTTTCGGGATTTATTTTGTTACCTAATTAAACTGCCTTTTCAAATAGCAGTGCTGTGGGTCGGGTACAAATACACGTGCTGTTAGGTATTTTATGTCTGTGAGACAAAGTATATTGTTAATAATTAGTGGGGAGGAAGTAGACAGAAAACGAGATCTTTTGAAACTGCTAAGCCTCATGGTTCAGAGATGGTTCAGCTAAGCTGGTTCTTCACGAGCTAACTCAATAGATGACCCAACAGAGATGATGGTATTTTTTGTAGAACAGCAATTGTTTGGAAACTAATCTTAGGTGAAGACAGTAGCAGGGTGGACTCAGGCCCACCTGCAGAGAATTGTAGCTGCTTTGTATACATTTTGAAATGATTGAAAAAAAGATTTAAAACATGGGCAGACTGTTCCCCTGCCTCGATCTACAAAGCAGATGTGCAGGACAATGATGGTTCTTTTCATCTTCAATTCAGAAGTATGAGCCATAAAACTGCTATCACAGACACACAGAACCACATCCTTTTCACCTACCATAGACTGAAATTCTTTGGGACCTGCCTGAGAGTGCCCTTTTAAAGGACTTAGAAACTGAGATAACTTTGCATCACAATCAAAGTAACTGTCAGAAAATAAGAGAACAAAAATATCCACAGATGCAGTTAAACTCTGTTAGGTTTGACATGTTTACCTGCATGAGCAAGCACTCATTCTGTTAATTTTATCTATAGTGACACTGTCATTAATTCAGTAATTCTTTTCTTGTGACCAGAGGGCTATCCTGTAACTCCTGGCTTTTCAAATATCTGGATCTCTGCCAGTCTTAATAATTACAAATGTATCTGAAAGGAGGAAAAATCACTCGGTCTGAGGTTAAAGTTAAGGACATTATAGAATCCAAGTGCTGAGCTTTAAATCTCTCTGTTGTGCTTGATATGTAAGGTAACATTATGCTGAATGACGGATCCATTACAAGAGTAATGGGGAACTTGAACCACTATTATACACACAGTGAGACAGGATTAGTAAACATATGGGATGTTGTTTTCTTTTTCTTTCCCCTGACAGGTGTGAAAATCCTTGCTTTGCTAGGGCACTTTTCCATAAATGACTCCTGGTGACAGTGATGCCTGCCCTTATGCTCTGTTACTCTGGCCTGTCTCAATGAATTTTCCTCTGTGCTGAAGCCTTTTGAAGAGCATATGCAAGTGAAAAAACAACCCTTTTTTTATTTGTTCTTCAGACAGGTCAGGTCCCTTCTTCAGCGTACAATGTGGCCCCACAAGCCTTTGTGCTGGCACAACTGCAAAGAGAAGACCAGCTGGCCCACAGTGGGAGGTTCAGCCAGGACAGAGGAGGGAAAGGGGCTGCAAAGGTTTCTCTGGGCTCAGCAGAATTGAGTGCCAAGCCATGGCTGTGATGATGTGACTACTCATATTTATGCTCTCAGATCAGATTTATTCCAGGAAGGTATCAGCCTCCATTCTGTAATCTTGTATGCTTCCTCTGGCTCAAGGACATCACCACAACCAACAGAGAAATTTTGCAAATGCAGGCTCATGGGAAGTTTTTTCTATAATGCTCAAATTAATCTTACAAATGGTGTAACTAAGAACAACTGAACTCACTTCTGTACTTTATCTCATAAACTGATTGGCAAACCTCAAAATGTTTGCTACCTTGAGTTATATAAATTGGTCGAATCCCTGGAGCTTCCAATAAATTAACTTGACAGAACTCATGAGACTGAAGGAATTTGCTGTATTCTCCAGAGTGTCTAACTGTGGCAGTGGAGATATCTGTAACCTACAGCACTGCAGTGGAAGTGACTGTACACAAAGCAGATTTTGTGGACAGAATTGCCATCTGCTCATCCTTACCTTCAGCACAAAGTTCAACAGCTCTACCTAAACCATTACTTCAATGTTACTAAATTTAAGCTCCACTGTAGCAGATTTGAAAACATGAGTTGGACTGGGATAGCATGTGAAACACAACTGTGAAAATATCCACTCAGGACAGTAAAAACAGTTAAGGGAAACAAACTCTTAAAAAATTCTGATAAGCCTGTGTCTGCTAATGCCTTATATTTCTGATTGGGCAGGAAATTTCTGAGACTTGATTTAGGCTAATGTAAGTCTGCAGTCAGCTGAAGTTTAACTGTGCATGGTCTCTGTTTCTGATCCAGGGCATCTTGCATATTTGCTTGTGACCCCAGTGATCCCAGCCAGAACAAAGCCAAAAGTTGAAAACAGATAACCGAAGATTTGCTACTGGAACATTTATGAACTACGTAGCTTGGCCAAGGACCAAGAAACTTTCCAGCTTTTTTATATTTTATATACGCTTTTTTCCTGATCCCTTCTTGAAACAGCACAGTCTTTTTCCTTTTCTGCTTTTAAATAATTACTTATATTTGTTAAAATGCCTCCTTGTATGCTCATAAGTGTAGCAGTATCTTCTCCCATCTACCCCATATTTGCACTAGCATCAAATCCCTGACTTGGTCCAAGCCACACCCACCCTTCTCAGTTCCAGGTCATGAGTCCCACGGCATTATTTTTAAGTGCCAAGAATTGACTGTTACCTCTTTTCAGACCTTCTTCTTTCATTTGTTTCAAAGGGGATGGACCAAACTCCTCCTCCACAGACCGGAACATCCTTTTGACCAGGACACTGCTACTAAAAAACAAAACAGAGACCATGTCAGGGTAGAACTGTGCTTCCAACAGAAGGCAACAGCAGAAGTCATGACTCACTTCAACTCTGGTAAGAACTCCACTAACTATTCAAATAGCACTAGACCAGAGACTGCAAGGATTAGGCCTTTGATGCTTATCTGAACTCTCCAAGCCTCTCAGATTGTCCAGACTGACTGGCTGGGACAGGTGACAGGAAAATCTGAAAACCCCTAAGGCCTTAACAACTTAAATATTGAGAGAAGGGGGGGGGGCTGGGAGGAAGAAACAGCCAAGTAAGGAGCTGAACCCACATTCAGACATCGATTCACCTCCTGTTTGGGATCAAGGAGACAGCCTCAGGAAACACCAGTGATATTTCTAATACCCAAGACAGTACAAGTCAGTGAGTTCAAAAGGAATAACACATTGGGCCAGATCCAGCCTGCAGCCACAATGTACTCCACTGGGGAAGCTGAGGGCACTACGGCTGCCCCTTCCCCTCTCCATAGCTCTGGCAGGATTTGGTGTCTCCTTTCACTCTTGGATGAAAGAACTGAAGCCAGTGTGCTTGATGCAATAATCCCTTCTATTTCTCAAATTCCATTGTGAGCCTTATAAAGAACATCAATTTCACAAAAGGAAAGAGCCTCACATTTTCAAGTCACTGTTAGCTGCAGGTGTTCAGTCACTCCCTACCACTGACCACTTATTGCAGGCTTATGTGAGTGCAGCAGTCCTACTCCACACCCTCAGCTTTGAGGGTGCTCACTTGGTATTCAAGCAACTTGCAGAAGCCTGAGGCTTGCACACATCACAGTTAATTCTGGCTGAACTGAAGCCATGTAAATCTACTATCCTGTCCCTGTACTGAACCTTACAGCTCTTCAAAGTGCTTTACTTGAAAATGCAATGGAAAATAGATAGGAAAAGCAGGCAGTTCACATGAAGGAAAAGAAAGTTACCATAAAATAAACCTCCCCTCTACCAGTTCTACATATTAGTCATCTACCATTAGTGGTGGGAGAACATGAAGGAAGGGAGAGAAAGGAGATCAGTTTTATCTGATCTCATGTTTTTTGCCTGCTTTCTATAAGTTTGAACTAACTGCAAAGCTTGTGAAACAATACATGTCTTACCCTTCTCTCTCGTCATCTGTATTGTAGTAAACCTAGAAGGGTAGAAAAAAAAAAAATTACTCCTGAAACTCAGACACAGGCTTAGCAGAATAATTTCAAAAGGAGGAAAAGACAAGTGGTTTGCAGTTTTTCACACATTAAAAATCTTTTTCCTTCTATAAAACTCCAGTACTAATTGTGATCTGGAAAAAACATGGCTTGGAAAACTGCTGTTGAATATCATTCAGTGGAAATATATCAAACATTTTGACAGACAATGCCTTCCTCCCTGGTTTATGTCATTCTCCCTATTATTTTACAACCCTTTAAATCAGATCACTACTCATCTAAATTACTTCTAATACGATTTAAGCAACAACACTCACAAGCTTGTGTATGTATTTAATACTGTCTGAAAATCTAATTAAACTATAAAGACCCACATTAAACTACAGGCTTAATGGAAATACATCTATTAATGGTACAGGTGAACTCTTTCGCATGGGCTGTGGGAAGAAGCACGAGTCCAGACCTCTGCTTTGTGGAAATCAGTATAGCTCACAGTTACTGGGTCCAAATTTAAACAGCAGCTGAATTCCTCACACTGTGCCTTCATCATGGGTCCGCGCCATGAAGTTCACCAGCATTCTAGCTGCTGAGTTCCTGTATCAGTGTGGGGTGAAGGCAGGGCACTGGAGCCTCGCGTTCTGCTGGGGCAGAGGCACCTCAGGCAGCTTTCCACTCATACCAGCAAGGTTTGCAGTACATTCAGTTCTGTACTGGGCTTGCGGGGCAAGATATTGGAAGCTGGGGGGTTCCAGGAGTGGCTTCTGAAAGACGTTGCTAAGTTTCCCCTATGCCCAACAGAAGCAATGCCAGTTGCCTCCAAAACAGACCTGGCACTGGCCAAGGCTGATGATCAGTGATGGTGATAGAGCTTCTGGCAACATATTTAAGAAGAGGAAAAAACCCCAAAACTGTGTGACTGTAGCAAGACAGAGAAGTGATATTACAGGAAGAAAACTCTGGAGACACCAAGGTCAGTGAAGGAGAGGAAGGAGGTACTCAGAACAAAGATTCACTCCTCCACAGCCTGTACTGAAGACCATAGTGAGGCAGGTTGTCCCCCTGCAGCCCATGAAGGTTAACGGTGGAGTAGATATCCACCTGCAGACTGTGGAGGATCCCACACTGGAGCAGATGGATGTACCTGAAGGAGGCTGTGACCCTGAGGGAAGCTCCTGGCAGGACTTGTGGCCCCAAAGAGAAAGGAACCCAGGTTGGAGCAGTTTTGCTAACGGTAATTGTGACCCTGTGGGGGACCCTCACTGGAGCAGTCTGTTCCTGAAGGACAGCACCCCCTAAAAGGGACTCATGCTGGAATAGTTCATTAAGAACAGCAACACATGGGAAGGACTCACATTGGAGAAGTTAATGGAGAACTGTCTCCCAAGGTAGGGACCATGCTGGAGCAGGGGAAGAGTGTGAGGGGTCCTCTTCTTGAAGAGGAAGGAGTGGCCAAAACAGCACGTGAAGAACTGCCTGTAACCCCAACTCCCTATCCCCCTGCACTGCTGGGATGGGAGGAGAGAATTCAGGAGTGAAGTTAAACCTGTGAAGAAGGGAGGAGTGGAGGGAAGATGTTTTAAGATTTGTTATTATTTTCTCTTTTACCCTACTCTGATTTGATTGTTAACAAAATTTGATTGTTTCTCCAAGTTGAGTAAGTGACAGTAACTGCTGAGTGACCTCCCTGTCCTTGACCGACAAGCCTTTCGTTGTCATATTTTCTCCCTTGCATCTAAGGAGGGGAGTGACAGAGTGACTTTGGTGGGCACCTGGTGACCAGCCAGGGTCAATGCACCACACTGAGAGCTTTCACTTCTGAACATATACACTGAAAATCGTTCAGGTGTGTGTGTGCAAAACTGAGACCTGGAACTCAATTCTACATCCAGGAGCTGAAAACTGGCTACTAAACACTGCCATAATAAATCCTTCTTACATTAAATAATACACAACCCAACTGAAAAGTTCAGGATAACAAGGATGCCAATACTGCAACCTGTACAGCAGCAAAATACAAGACTGAACGTTGCCTAAAATCTAGCAAACTAAGATATCTTACCGTTAGTTTAGAAAATTATTCACAGGATTACATATACTAATGAATATTTTCACCCTCTCCTGTTTTGTGACAAGTCCACAGGCTGGTTTGAAAACCATGAGGACAGAAGGTACCCAGTGCTGATATGTGAGTGGGCGTCTTTCCAATTTTGGAGAGTAAGTCAGTGACAGCTGTGACTGCAATGTCTGTGCTCTTTGTGCTTTGCTCTACCACAATCCTCACTGCTTTAAAATAAATGACAGTTCCAACCCAGTGTCATTTAATCTTAATTTTTAAAATATTTTTGCAGCAAGATGCATATAAAATTCCCTCATCTACTATTTGTCTTTGTAAACACATGCTTAAAGGTCTGATCCTACTCCCCGAGTTGTTAATATTTCATATATTTCATGTATTTCATATAGTTTCATATAAAACATTTTCAGAGCTTACCCTCTAATTCAGGTTTGCAGTATCCCAACAACTGTCTTAAAAGAGATGAGTCAGCAAAGACCTCCACACACTTTCTGGTGATAATAAATGGATGACTTCTGCACTAAGCCAATACTGAATATTAACATTAGCATGATAGATTTTTACTTCATAGAGTGAAAACCTTTTCTTCTAAGCAATTCCCAGATCTCTAGGTGATGCCGATAGAAAATGGGCAGCAGTGCCTATTGAGCCTAATCTTGACTTCCTTCCACGTGTAAGAGGTGGGTCTTTGTTTTCAGTTGTCACAAGGACGGGGATTTCTGTTACCACAAGGTGGCACCTCATTTCATCAAGCCAAATAGCACATCCAAAAACCAGATTTTCAATCACAAATCAACCTTATAGGTCAAAATCCTTGACTACGTGTCCCATTCTTTCTCACTAGCAAAAGAATGCAAAACCATAAAAAACCAAACTAGTGAGTTATTAATGAACCCAGAACTCAGAGGGGCACTTCTCTCTTGTAAGGTCTTTGTTAAGTGACTCACCAAGAGCTGCATTTACCAAAAGGAGAGCAGAAGCAAGCTGTCCCCAAGAACAGGGATTTATTTTCCTAAAACCTGCCTTGAAGCACACGTGGCCAGATGGCAAGTGGGCACCAGCTTGTCTCATTATCATTTCTTACCTGTCCAGTTCTTTGTAGGTTTCCAAAGTGAACGTCCGGTATGAAGAGAACTGGCTGGGAATCCAGGTCAGCCATTGTTTTGAAAAAGGTGATATCGCTTTTTTTTTGCAAAGGAAGCGCACTCAACTTCCCATCAGCTGCTAGGAGAATAACAAAGCAATGTGGTTACGAGAGGAGGCATTTTAAGCGTGACATAGCCCCAAACCAGAAAAGTCCATCTTACTCACAGTTATTACACGAGGCTTGGGATGCCTGGCCTTTGCCTTTCTTCCTGTTCTGCTTTCTCTCTTCATCTCGGATTTTCCTCTCTGCTCCCTGATGCAAAAAAAGACAACCCACAGATATTACTATCCCAAAAAGGAACCACTGTGAGAATCCTGCCCTGCAATACCTGGATCTACAATGATAGACACATCAGAAATGATGAAACAGAAACCGGTTATCCCATTACAGAAAAATGCTTAGGCCAAATACTTTGTTTACATACTGACATAAAACACATACAGGTTTGCTATTGTCTTGCAACGCATTTGTGCTAAGATTTTCTCTAATCTCTCCTCCACCCACCTTGTTTAGGGGTGTCATTGTTCCACTATGTTCAGTTCTGTAGAGGCCTTTAAAATTTGGCAGTTCAAGAGCTTGCTAACAGTGCAAGGGCTTTTACAGAAATATACAGGCATTTCAAAAAGACAGAAGCCCTCCAGGAACTGGAAAGTAGTGTAGCACTGCCTTATTAGGCCCAGGAACTTCTGGGAAGTTGCAGGCTTCTGTTATGTAAATATACTCCCAGTAAGTTCAGAAAATAAAACTTGTTATTGACATAAAAAGCAGCAACGCCTCCTTTGAAGTTATCCTAATTTACTTTATAAATATGAACACAGACATGTTTAAAGGGCATTAAAGATCCATATGCTCACAGACAGTCAGCATGCAAAATTAAAGATTTTTTTCCAAATCAAAATTAGAAGTTTCTTTAAAAGAAAGGGGGAGGGAGGAAGGAAAGCCAAAAATATCCACTCAAGATGGCAAAATTCACACATGAGCCAATGAACCAAGCTCAAAAAGAACACGAGGAAAGATGTACTCCTAGTTGTCATCTGTGAATGGATTTCCAGAGGTTGAAAGAGGTGGAAGAATAAATGTCTCTGTTCTGTTCTGTTGAACAGAAACATTGCTTCCAGACCCAGGTCCCAGTCCAGTTGTCACTGACCTCAGCCACAAAAGGCAAAGGCCTGGGAATCACACCCTTATCTAAACTGTTTCTAGGACTACATTTGCATCTTTAAAGGCCACTGTCCTTTGGCAGAAAGGAGCAAAACTATGCCTCACAGACACTGTCCTGCAGAAGGTACATCCCTGAGAGCCCTCTGCTGCACACAGCAGCTCTGCTCACAGGCAGCAGGATGAACTTTGAAAGCCATTTCCATCACAGCAGCAAGAGAGTTTCCCCTCAGTAGGCAGAAACTAAGGAGAACTCATTCTCTTATGCACAATAAGGAATATATGTTCTGCTGATTTTTCTTTGATATTCTCTGTAAGTTATGAACTTGGTACAGCTTCACAGCTTTGTCTTCATTCATTCAAAGCAAGACACTTTGAGTCCTCTGGGGTGCAGGCAATCCCTGAGGATGGCAGCCACTCCCATTCACCCCTGCTTATTTGTGCCACAGCCACTGCACAAATGTGGCAACTGTAATAGCCACAAATCTACGTACCAGCTCTTCCAAGCCAGGAGTATTCCACAAGGCCCAGTGCAAGGACCAGCCAAGCCTACTTGAGGTACATTGGCATTGTAAGTTCTGAGACAATGGACCACAATAAGATTTTCTCATAGCACAGCATTTCTACTAGACAGTTTTCACAGCTGAGCCATCTGACAAATATCTTATAAATCAGAGTTTGCATACCTCTTCAGAGAAATACCTCTCATAGGGGACTACAAATTAGGCTCTGATCAGCCAAATAATTGAATGAGATTTCCATTTTTTCATTGATGTCTGGTCTTGGTATCAATACAATGAGTATTTCTGGCACTAACAGTTAGCAAAACACAGCCTATGAACTTCATCCCATTCAAAACATTTTTCCAAGTCCTCAGCTCATCTGAACTTATGCTTTGCATTCTAGCCCCAGCCTAGCAAAGTCCTTGCCATCATAAGGACCGCTCCCAACACTATGATGAAGCTCGTGTCTACACCTGTTTCTAGTTCCAGGCTAAAGTACATCTGGTAAGACAGGCCCATAAGCTTCAGATGCTTTCTCTCCAAAGATGAAGATTTATAGGTAGAGTTGCTCAATACCCTGTGATAATCCATTTTATGTATGACAATCCATACTTGAAGGCAAGAGGGAAAAAACTGCATATATTCTAAAAAGACAGTTTTTCAGAGTAAAGAAAATGGGGTTACTTTATTTGACTTTGAAATGATGTTATGGTATCTGCCAATTCAAACGCTTCTGCTCTTTTAAGCAAAGTTAATAACATTTAGAAAAGCAAAATAACTCTGAATCCTCAGTTCCTTCATACACAGTGGCTAAAGCATCTTGCAGTATATAAATATAAATAGGCCTGGTAGCAAGTTTCCCTGACAACCTCCTTAAGGTATAAAAATTATATTCTCTCATCATAATGCAGTATCAGTGATCTGCACACAATAAAAAGACTGCAAGGGCAGAGAGAATTAGCACGGAGAAAACAAGATGCGCACTGTGACAGCCACTTTTAAGATTACCCACTGGAAAATAAACAGATGAAAGACTGGAGAACACATAGGGAGCAAGCATACAATTACAGACTTTGTAGCCTTTATCTCCATGCATCTATGTCACAAAGCACGCATCAGATCTGAGTTGGCATTGCTCTCTAGTATATATAATTTAAGCAACTGCCTGAGTAAATACTAAAATTTATATAAAATGTACCACTTAGCTAAATGCAGCTTTATTTCTTGAGGGATGCTCTTTCCACAACAGCTATCCTGTTTTTCAGCTGGAGAACGTGAATTTATCAGTAAATGTGTTACTTTAAAACTGGACACATCTACCTGTGATTTAGCAAAAAGGAAGCCTAGAGAAGGTGGAAGCAAGGGCAGGTAGGAGCAGCCAGGAATCGGGTTAGGAAAGCTAGAACCTTGATAGAATTAAATTTGGCCATGGATGCCAAGGACAACAAGAAAAGTTTCTATAGGTACATAGATGATACAAGGAAGACTAGGGTAAATGCGAGCCCTCTCCACAGAGATGGGAGACCTGGTTGCTCAGGATATGGATAAGGTTGATGTACTCAGTCTTTTTTGCTTCAGTCTTCACCAGCAGGGGCTCAAGCCAAACCAAATGAGTCACAGAAGGCAAGGGCAGGGACTGGAAGATCAAAGAACTGCCCACCACAGGAGAAGATCAGGTTCCAGACCATCTAAGGAACCTGAAAGTGTATGAGTCCACAGGACCTGATGAGATCCATCTATAGATCCCAAGGGAACTGGCTGATGAAGTTGCTAAGCCACTACCCATCATATTCGAGAAGCTGTGGCAGTCCAGTGAAGCTCCACTGACTGGAAATGGGGAAAATGGAAAATGTCCAATTCTAAAGAGACACCTCACAGCAGAAAAACCATTTGTAAGAACACTGCCAGGCATAGAAACATTTTTTCTCTGCACTTCAAATTAAGATATATTTCAGTACTCATGCGGAAGGAATTTACTGTGCAGTTCCTCTGATCCAGATGATTGGAATAGATCAGACACGTTTCTCACCAGCTTCTCTTTAGGGCTGTCAGATCGAGGTGTAACAGTGCAATTCACACTTTTAAGATGTATAAAGATTATTACATATTTGCTGTTCTTTTTTTTTTACTTTTTTTAAATGAATGTGTAACACTCTTGAAAATTGATTATGACAAAGACGTGGGCAATAAATGACTCAGCTTCATTGCCTTTCCCAAAGAGGCAGCAACCCCTGAATTTGTCACTTAGAGGGCAAACTGCAGACTCAGCAGAGAAACTGAGTCAAGATCCTCCATTCAGCACCACCTCAACCAGTGTCAGGGTTTTATTTTCGCATCTTGGAAAGATGAAGGTACCCAGACCCCCCCAGCTACTTTCCTCTAAGTGTGACATATTCTCCCAGCACCACCAGCAAGTGAAAATTCTCCAACTATAAATTTACTCACTAAAGGACCGTGACAAATGGACGTCAACAGAGTAGCATGAGTGAGGGGAGAATCAGGCCTTAGTTTCTTTCCAAGTGCTAATTAGCACAAACTGTCATGTGAATTGATGAATAATTTTCATTCATTCAACTCATTTCAGCCCTCCATTAAGTTAAAAAGCTCTCTGTGTATGTGTAGGCATGTATAAAGTTCTGTTATAAAGATACATATCCCACTATCAATACCCTTGAGGACTTCAGTTCCCACTTTCAGTAAAGTTTTGATGTGGATAATGCTTTAACTACCCCAGTGATCATTTCTTCTACTTTGAGGCAGTTTTGATTGAAAGACTCGACATTCATTTCCTGCTTTCTAGTCAGTATATTTGAAGCACCAATTAGCCAGCAGATGCAATGAGCATATATTATGCAAAATCTCCTCCAGTTGTGTCTACAGGTCACCCTTGATGAGTCTACTCTGAATTTCCTTCCTTTTTTTAAATAATTCAGATTTTTCTAGTTGCTTTTCAAAAACAGGTAAATGAAAATGATTTTTACTTTGATATTTACTGAGCTTTTAACATCCAGCTGTAGTTTCAAATCTCTAAATATTTGACATTCAAAGTTATATTTAAATGCATAACATTTTAACTGCAAGAAGACCTTAATGCATACATTTACATTCATTAGTTTTTGTTTCACTAACACAACTGACTGATTAGCCCTCAAGATCATGTTGTCAAGACAGCAACAAGGGAACTAAGTGAAAAAGGGGAAGGAGCATCAGCACAGAGACCTGGAAAAGTTGAACTCAAACCCTTTCCATTAAAAAGTTAATGCTACGTACTGCCTGGGGCACAGCCTTTTGCCTTTCTATTCCCACCTGCAAGACTAATTCAGATAAATTTCTGAGTCTCTGAAACAGATGTAGGCTCCTGAATACTTAAAGCTTGACTAGAACCCAGGCATCACCTCCCCTCTGGAAGACTGTGCCCAGCAGGGATAAAGTCATCGTCTGGGAGGTGTTAAACACAACTGAAACATAGTCATGCTGAGATCTAAGAATCATCACTGACATCACATTTCTGAGCAACTTATTCGACTTGGTGAAACATACAGCCTGCCATGACACTGCCAGACTCATTAAGGCATGATCTGTATTTTGGTGTTGAAAAATCTTACCAGTTCCCACAAAGGCATAGAGGAACACACTGTAAAACAACAAAATTCTTCCAAAGAGGGAGCGAGCACATTAAAAAAATGTTACTGATCTACAAAATGGAAATAGCTAATGTATTTTGCATTTTACTTTCAAAAAGAAAATCCTAGCAACATAATAGTCTCTCTGAAGCTTCCAAAATAGCACCTTTAACCAAGTGGGGGGTGGGAGGGAATCCTTCAGCAGCATCACTGGAACACAGTGTTTTCCACTGTGTCATAAAAGAGGGCATAGCAGGCCTTTACTAAAAGGTGTGTTTCTCTGTCAGAGACCTCTCTGCAAAGTTTACACATCAGCTATCCTGGCTGTTAGAGGGATAACATCATCAGAGTGGTACTTGCATGAGTCTACGGTCAGCACTGACTTTCAAAGCAAAGATCTCTACATTTGTACTTTATATGACTTTATGTTATACTCCTGTATCATGACCTATAACATGCTGTACTTAGACAGTCCTACTGTTGCTCACAAGCTGAGGAATCAGGGCTAAAAAAAGCTGCAAAGCAGTAAAATGATTACATGATAATCTGTTAAATTTATGATGTCCAGATTCTATCATGAAAAACCATTTTTACGGAAATAAAAACCAGTTAATCAGGTCCAAAATACAGCAATAATAAACTGTCTAGCAAGGTTCCTCCTCTATCCATGGTAAGTCTGCTTTCCACTTACCTTGTCACAAAAAACCTTGATCTGGCAGTAGGCTCGGTGGATGGGTTTATTGCTGCGGTTGTTGTAGCTATACGTATCAATCTGAATCATCAAAGGAAGTCCTTTTACCCCTTTCTGTGACGAGAAGTCTGTGCTCAAGCAATTCACTGTGATGAAAATCTGGGTACCAGAGAGATTACTTTTAAAATGTGGTGCAAAGAACTATTAAATTTCCAGGAACACATGACAACAAAGGGAAAAATGAAAGCAAATATATCCCCCACCCCCCACCCTGCAAAAAAAAAAAAATTCAGCTATGACCCACTCTGGCAATTCACACATTTATTTTCCACTTCTGTCCTAAGTCCAGCAAAGATGCTCCCATGCTTGGAAGAAGGACAAACTTTCTGATTTGTGCAGACTGGTGCTTCAGTTAGTATCAGGAGCTCACGTTTAAGGTGAGCCACTTTATCATCCCAACTTACCGTGCTTTGGTTCACATCAGATAGCTCAGAGCACATGAGCTGGATTCTTTTTGGAAGAGCCAGACCAGACCTAGGAGCAGATGTCACATGCTCCAGCTACTACTGGTTACTCAGTCTGTGGGAACTGAGTAAAACCTCCTAAGATATGCCTCATGTGGATGTCAGGTCTTTAGCCCTGACTTGTTTCACTCTACAAACCTGCTCTGTATGTTTGCAGTATTTGTTAACACAGATGTAGCAAGATCATCCTGGTATCATCCTTCCCAGCTGTTTTTTGGTCTGCTTTGTTCTTCTGACAGCTCACAATTTGAATTCAGTGTGTCCAAGGATAATTCCAACCCTTTTGTTTATTTTACAGATTCTCTTAATCAGCAGTACCCTTTCCTCCATCCCACCAACAGAAATTGTTGATCTTCACTTTAAGGGTCCTTCACTGTCTTTTTTCAATTTCAAAAATGCATCTCACCCTGTCTTTCAAACTGGGAAGGAATTTCTCAAACATTTATAAAACTACTTTCTTGAAAACCATTTTGCCATGTAGCATTCACACAACCTGACACTGTCCTCAGTTCCCAGCAATGCCCCCTCCTGTCTTAGCTTTGGAAATCCTTTTCTTATGCCCACTTAGGTCTGTTGATAGCCACTAATCATCTCCTGCCCTTTAGCCTCCATCCCTCTGTACAGCACCTGGGAGAAGCTCTCCCACCACCAGGTCTCCCAAGCACTATTCTGATGCAAATGAAGTATTGTGAACTGAAACATCACTGATATCTTTCAATCAGGATAGTGAGCCTGAAATGTGAGAGGCAGCTGGATTAAAATCCAATTGTTCTTCCCAGTGAGGAATAAGTGCATTACATAGCAATTTTGGCCAATTATGTATTAACCTTTTTCTACTTTGCATTCTTCCTCCATTTAAAAAACAACAACAAAAACAAACAGACAAAACCTCCAAACAGTGAATTAAGAAAAAGGGCAAAGAAAACCACCAGTTCATATCTCCTGAACCAGAAGGATGTGAAACCCGGTCCAGTAGAATGTGCACACGCAGGAAGGAAGAGATCTGCAGGATATATCAAACAGACCTCATCTCGCGGAGGAAAGGCCAGTGCACCCTGGGGTCTAGGAGGATTCAGGAAGGGAGAGTGTGAAGGAACAGCCTGCCAGACCCACAAGCAGGGGGAAAAAAAGCCATTGTGAGTGACCACAATCCAAGATCCCTAAGAGGAAGGCAGTTGACAATGAAGAGCAAGCTCCAATAGGGCTGGTGGGGGATACTTTACCCTAATGGCAGAAGTTAACATTACAGTCAGTTTTTTACGATGGAGCCTGAGCAGCTTGTTTGCCTGACTGAGCTAATGGCACCTCTGCATTTCTGCTTCAGATTGTATCACAGAGCTGAATTTACAAATGAAATAGTTGAACTTTAACTGTGGGGAGAGGAGGGAGGCGGGGAAGGGCCCTAGGCGAAACTGATTTTGAAGCTGATAGTGTTATTCTGTTTCAAATTACAACTTGGTCTCCCCCAACTCCAAAGGTAGGCGTGGATACGGGTGCATATACCTTTGAAACATGATGGTCTGAATTTTCATTTGCTTTCAGACTCCTGCAGTATCAGGGCAATGCTTTAAAGTGTCCGTGTGCATAGAACAGTGGAATGAAGTCTGGCATTAAATAAATCTGGCCTTGCTATATTTTAGTCCATACAACTGCACATGGATTTTCCAAACTGTACATTAAAATGTGAGGTGATGTGCAGGCTTTGCATTTACCCAGCAGTTTGTGCATCTGCCACTTTTGCTGCACACTCAGCTCTTTGCTGCACACTCAACTAAGTAGTAAAAAGACCTTGTCCAACCTTAATCAACTACGTACACTGTGTGTCATCTCTTCTGCTGCCTCCAGAAACTGAGAGCAGAGGAGGAACAGCTAGGGAAGATGGACTTTATCATTTCAGGAGTCCCCATACAGCAATAACAGATTATTCAACATGAATAATAGATTGATGCCATAAGATTCAATATCCTTGTCCTGACACTGCAATGCATCAGGATCTCTCCAAGGAGCAATGACTGTACATTCATGCAAACAAACTGTACTACACTTTCTGTCATATCATTTCCACCTCACAGATAGCCAGATGGATTTGAGTTAACGCAGACCATTAATTACTGGGAAAATTTTCTGCCTCCACACAATCCTCTATCAGCTTTCTTGCAAAACGCAACATTGACTTTGGATATAGAAAACGTGGGTGTGCAGAGGAAAGAGGAAGTGGACATTAAGATGTGTTACTTAAGTTCATTTTTAGTTTTTTTTTCTTGGCATGACTGATGATTTGCACCAGTTTTAAAACCATGGTGCAGCAGGCTGCTGCAGTAAACAGGACCAGGGAACCCTCTGGACAGTCTCCTCCCTGCCCCTGCCCTGTCCAGAAAACTTCACCTTCTCAAGGCAATGGCCAAAGAATACTGTCTCCTCTGATTTCACCCACTAGTCAAGGCACAGCCTCTTTTGCCCTTTATAATCTGCTTCTTTTCCTCCTTTGGAGCTCCTGTCCATAATGCAGGTAAACTCCCGTGCTTAAAGGGACAAGGAGCAAAACAATTCATTCCATGGAGAGGCACAAAAAGATGAAGTCCTATTCTGCCTTTCTTAGAAGACACTCTGGTTTGCGAACCATCTCAAGGTTCCATTGCTGGTTCCTTGCATGATAGTTACATGGTTAGAAAATGTAGAGATAAGTAGAATGACAGTAGCAAGAGTAGAAATCTCTGCTTCCTCCACAACAGGGCCCTGTCTACACTTGACTTAAAACTATTTTAATGGATGTAACTATGACAGCATTTGAATTCTTTTACAAACTTTTTTTTTTCCTGTGCAAACTAGATTTTAGGAATATTTTGCTATCAGAAACAAGTTTGAGATGTTGTTACAGTGATTCCTTTTTTTTTTTTATGTCAGCATATCTTAGAGCAATTAATGATAGGGTTCCACCCATCTAGTCTCCAGCTCAGGCATGCCATTGGCAATGAAAAACTCATTTGGAGAAATATTTGGTGCCTGAGAAAGTTTCAAGAGTGGCCTAAGATAAAGACAACTCTTCTGCTTGGTATAGAGCAAGCCTAGAAATAAGCACTTTCTCTTTCGGGGAAGGCGTCCCTTCACAGTGTAGCTATTATTATATGAACTACTGACTGTTTGTTAAACACTGCAGCATAATTAGCGATGTAAAAGACACAAATGCACAACCTGCCTTAAGAGAAAACAAGGCCCAGAAATGCATTTCCCCTTTTATCATTTAATCCAGCCAACATGACTCCTGCTGCAGTCTCTCAGCTTATACACTTTAAAGGTCTACAGTTACGAAACCTCTAACATAAGCCTTTTATTACTATTTACATTTCTGGCTCCCATCCTCTCAGAAAAACCCAAGGGCAGGAGGGAGGGAAGAGTGTAACAGCAAAAAATCAGAAACTTAAAACCATTTCTCTACTGAATACTGGAGATACACAGAATCTACTCCAGGGTGATGGGTCTGTTCAAAGCTCTGTTTTAAAGGGATTCATCCCTCCAGACTGCAACAACAAAGAGTTAAATGACTTGTCTCTTAAATGACTAACATCAATCCCATCATCCCTCATATACACAGAAAGTGTGGTTTTATAGTTTCTCTTGTTAGCCGTTACCTTATAAATCCCATACAAAGACCTTTGTTTTATTTCAGTACAAATGTCTCCAGTAAATGTTTACACTACTCTTTTGAAGCTTCCTCAAGCCACACCACACCCTGGCAACTACATAAAAATGCCATTTGCCTTGACTCCCAAACGAATATTTACTGAACCATTTGTATACACTGAAATTTCAACATTACTTGCTATCACAGGTTAACTCTTCTTTTATATATATATATGTGCATGTACATGCATGACATATATACATTAAAAAATCATACATGCACACACAGACATGGGTTATTAAATCAGTTGTCAAGTCTAATCCTACATAATTTCTGTTACTAATTCCCCCAAATAAGTATCTTCCTCTGAACTTTACATTTTGAGAGTAGAGAAAAATATTACCTTCTTCCATAATTAAATGAAATTTGATCTAAGTTAGGAAGGAAATTAATAATTAACAAAATTTTATACTACTCAAAGCTTATTCCAAGTATTGACAGCAATGGATTGTCACAATAGAAATCACTGATAGACTGCACTGTTCTACCAGATTGCATTACAATTGTGCCCACTGGAATCGTAGCTCATTTTGGCCCACAATGTCTAAGAACTTAATCCTGCAAATCAGTCACTCATTGAAAACAGAGCTTATTACTGTGTGGGCTATGCCAAAACTCATTAAATAACTGGAAAGGTTCCCAAAAGCTTCAGCATGCTTTGGATTAAAGTTCTACATTTCAGTTAAATATAGCAGGACAATGATTGCATGCAAGTATACACAACTGCACAGCACACAACTACTGTACACACAAAAAAGCATGTGCCAGCACCTGCCTGAATAATGTATCCATCAACACGTCTGTTTACTGCATGTCCAAGTTGCAGCACTTCGCAGAAATCAGTAATTTCTTTATATCACCGAGAAGTATCTTTTTGTCTGCTTTAGGATGACTTTTTTCTTTAGCAACTGTTCACTGAAGTCACACCTTTGAATTTAAGGTTAAAAATATTTTCCATAAAAATAAGCAATTAATGTATTGTTTCAGAGTAACATCACCCTAACCATTTTAAATTAGCAAGTATTAATCAGAGAGAAGGCACATCTCAAAGAGTTTGTATGATCTATGACAAAGATGTTCTCTTTTGACCAGGAGAGGTCTTGCAAACTACCTTCTGTCAGCAACCAGACTGCAAGCACGAAGATGTGTATCCATCAAAAATGAAGCTGAGTTCTCTGTTCAAAAGCCGTCACTAGAACTTTGTCAACCAGCCAGATGCTGCAGCAAAATCTTCTACGGGGCAACAGCAAGGCAAATCACCTACTTTCTAGCACACTATAAAAAGATGATTAAATAGTCATCCAGTTCTTG
The DNA here is from genome assembly GCA_013389865.1 of Piaya cayana. NCBI lineage: Eukaryota > Metazoa > Chordata > Aves > Cuculiformes > Coccyzidae > Piaya > Piaya cayana. The sequence goes on from WAAB01003723.1 coordinate 712,656, forward strand.
CTAATTGTTGTTTGTTTCCTTGCCCTTTTTTATAGAACTCCTTTAAAAATACCAAACATGACATTCAGGTTCAACTGAAGGGAGACAACAAATCACCTTGCCTATAAATGTTGTGCATTTATATCTAGAAGTGAAACCAAGATGGACTGTACAAAATTATCCTTTACTTCCTACCTCTGCTTTCTTATTGCAGGGTATTTTTGTCTAAAGACAGCATAGGGAAGAGTTTGACGTGGCTGTAGACCCTCCCTCTTATTTCCCCATATCCTGCTCTGGATCACAAGTCCCACAGTGACCTCTAGACAACAGCCCTAGTAGAGAAGAATGCCCTTTTAGAAAAATGTAAGGATGTGCCAGGCCAAATTCTACTGAGCCAGAAGGCAATGGGACTGCTGTTGCCAACCAGATAGAGCAGAAGAAACACTAGCGGAGTGGTGTTTCTGATTCTGGTGCTGCTCCCTTAGTCAATGGAAAGCAATAGTTGAGATTATTCTACAGCTTAACACGTGCTGTACAAGATTCCCCCTTCCACTGACTTGTTCTGCCAAGCAGCACTCAGAAGAGGAGGGATCAAGCACAAGGAGCTGGACCAAACATCCCAGGTCCCTTCACATCACTGAGGCAATAAAGAGAGGTCTCTGCCTGTGCTCTCTGAATGCCTATTTCTTCACATAATGTTCAACTGAGACACCGCCTCACAAACCATTAGCAGACTCACTATTAACAGGTAGATTCTGGCTGTGACACCCATGCTCATGCTGTTATACCCTCACCCTGAAGAGCTTCCAGGAGGAGGGTACTGCTCTCCTTGCATGTGGGAAGAGAAATCTGGCTTTACATCAGCTGCCCTCCAGGTGGAGTAGGAAAGTGAGAATCCAGTGCTCCAGATAAGTCTGCCTAGATACAGGATTTATTCTCTCAGGAGAGACAAGGGTATTTAGTTAGGTGATTTCTGCTTCTTCTGTTTGAATTTTCAAGATCGCTCCCATGTGCACTTCCAACAACCAGACTGTTTTCTCTCTTTCTTCCCAGGCCAGTAGAGCGCTTCCTCACATCTCATCTCAGAGGCCCTAGAAGGAACTGCTCTGTGCCGCTTTTGTCTGACTCAGAAGAGAAAGGTCTTTGTGCTTGTGAGGTTAGTATTAATCTTGAAATTGTGGTTGAAAGGGAAAACAACAGTGCGCAGAAACAATGGAGCCAGTTTAAAGATCATCATTCAAAAAGCTTAAAGAAAGGAGAGTCTGTAATTAGGCCTTGAAATTCTTCATCTCTCTTGGATGAGGTAATTGCTAGAGAAAAGACAGCCTTCAGTGATGTGCTACAGCTTTCAAACACCGCAGGGGCATCCTATGGGAATCCCCAGACCCAGAGCAACTGGTTATTCTATTAGACTCTCCAACAAGAGCAAGCATGTGGGTACCTGCACATGTATGCAGGGAGGGAAATTCTGTAATGCTTGGTGATAAGCTTTCACTTACAACCCAATTTATGCCTGATAGCTCAATACAATTTGTAGTTCAACCTCCTAAAAGATCTGATATTTGACAACTATCCCCCCAAGTAAATATGCAAAAGCCAATTTGCATTTTAATGACTACTTCCCTAGAAATACAAGCGGCTTTCTTAAATTTCACTCCTGACTTTTTTTTCAATTCAGCAATAATAAGAGAGTGGTTATTTTTAAATCGTACTATTTTATATTTGCAGTAATCATTGCAAGAGCTTTGTTCTTGATGTTCTGGGAAGAGCAATATGAATGATGTGTGATTAGAACAAAACAACCAAGGATAACACCTGCCATTAGTGGACATGACTTTCCTGCTCCTGGATCAACATTGTGTCTTGCAAAGCCTGGCTTGCACCTGTGAATGCAAATATGTTAAAGAACTGCCAGCTTAGGCACTGGGGATGGTAGTTGCCAGTGGGACAAGACAGTCGTGCTCTAACACTGGCAGTGCCTTGGGAAGGTCCATCATGTTGGAGATCCAAAACCTATATTTGATGTATTTGCTTGCACAATGATCACACACAACAGTCAGCTATTGTGACTGCAAAGAACAACATAGCGCTGTATTTTGAAATGGAGTCACATAATAGGGGAATATCTGGGGCAGTGAGAATGTAATCATCACATGAGTAAATACAGCACTATTAGCAACTGGGCCAAGCACAACTCTTTACCACAGTCACCTTTTGAAAGAGCTAGGTGGTTTTCAGAAACCAGTCTTTTCTTTAGTGCTCTGTTCTTTCAAAATGTGCATCAGAGATGAAAATCTGTTACTAGAAACTCAGCAACCTCAGTCAGCAAGTTAGGACAGTAAGTGTTAATGATACCACTTCATACTTGATGTAACTTTCACGGGACTCGCTCAATGCAATCTCTCTAATGCTCTGTTGGAAATGTGGTGGGGGATCACGCATGAAGACGTCAATCTGTTTGGAAGATCCTTAGCATAACGTGAGCACTGGACATTTTGTATTGAACGGGAGTACAGTATCAAGGAGTTTGCTAAGGTCAAAAGTGTTATTTCTTCATTCCCAGAGTCTCACATTACTCTCTCTCATTTTACACAACCTGTTTCCCTTGTTGTTTGCTTTCTGGGGGCCAACTTCTTCTTATAATTACCGACAACTTTCCATTTCTCCTACACTAATCCCTGCAGCTGAAATACTCCAACACCCTTTGGATAACCTTATCTATAAGAAACTTGTTGAGATGGTCTGCTGTCCTGGTTCACAGGTCCACTGTAGCAGTTGCACCCCTGAATGCAAAACCCCTGAGGGTACCTGACCATTCAAAAAATAAAAATAAAGAACAAACAAACCAGGCCTCAGAAACCATCCTCAAAAATACATTAATTCCCAAAAGCAAGGACAGTCTGTCTAACACCATAAAATATAGCAAACACAAGGGAAGGCATGGTCTAACTTACAGAACGTTGACTATTGGGGATGTTAATAGTATAGAAAGGAAGTAGAAAATTCACAGAAAGAAAACATTTCACCTTCTGTCCTACACTGAGTTTGAAAACAGGAGAAAAACTTTTACTGTTTCTCAGGTTATATTTTAAACTGAAGATCACTGAGAGGCCACAAGTAGAAACTACACTGTGAGAGTCCTGCAGGTTTTCCTCAGAAATACATCTCTATTTGTCAGCAATACAGGTGTGAACACAATATCATCCCAACAGCTGTTACATACTGTCTTGCCTTTTACAGATAGCCAGGATCGCTGAGGTCGGTGAAAGATTGCAGTCTGCCTGGCTTTACAGAGACTGAGCTCTCTACCTCCACTTACCTTTCCTATTAATCGTTAAAAACAAAAGAAGTGGAACAGTGACTGAGGATGGATAGTACTTATAAAGGGATACCATCGGCATGGCTTTGCCTCACCTTTGCCTCCTCATTGACATCCCAAGTAAAGGAAACAGCATTGAAAGCGATTTCTTCAATGTTCCCAATGGTATTAAAACTCTCCTTGTAATCAGCTGTAAGAAATAACAAACAAAAGACTCGTGAAAAATGTCTGGACTTTCCCTTTTACAATTCATAGACCTTTGCTTTTTCAGCTGAGAGATATATACTATACTCTTGTATAGTTTATGTTGAAATACTACTAAGCATAGTTGCAAAGAGCTAATATACTGAAGCTTGAGTCTTATGCACACTACATCACTATAGTTAGTGTTCTGGCAAAATATTGCTGCCTCTCAAAAGGTGTTCAGAGTGACTGTAGTGAGAATGAGTGGCTACTTTCATTAGCTGGGCCAAGGAATGACCAAAACAGGAAAACGAACTAAAAGCCATTGAAACATTTAAAGGGACTGTTCAAATTTGACATAAATAAAGGACATGATGGTAAATCCTAAAGAAGCCTTCTAAACAGCTAAGAGCTATCACTGGAGGTAATAACCAGTTGTGTCCATTCCCTGCCCAGCCATTTCAGCTTTCCCAGGAATCACCGCACTGTATGCTGTGCTACTGTTTAGAAAAACAACAAAAAAAACCCCAGCCAACCAAAAAAACACAAAGGAAAGAACGAAAAATCCACAGACCCTTTCTCCAAAGCATGTATGATACTAAAATAGCGAATACTAAGTGTTTTTAAATTATCTGGCTACAAAAATCTGCACCCTCATCTAACTCCTTTTTAAAGGGCTGTTAATATTATCAGTAAACCAGCATTTCAGAAGGAATGCAAAGCAACACAGAGAAAGTCCAAATTTCAAAGATGACCCAGACCCTGCAACAAAAAACCACAGTAAGGCTGGAAAATCATGAAAGACAGACAATTTTCAGGTCTTACTTATAATCAAAAAGTGTAAGGAGCCCCCTTTTTCTCTCCCTTTGCCAGTCAGATTAACACACTCTCTTCTTTTGATGACAGATTAGGAAAAAGACCAGGTTTGTAAGGCAGCAATATCTGCTGGATTAAAGGAACTTCCAGATCCTTCCCACAAATGCATGAATTCTCTCTGGGAGATATACATTTCAGTAGAATTCCTCCAAGGCTCTAATGGCTGCAACTGGACTCAGTGTCAGAGGGCTGAAATTACGTCAACCAGCAGTCTTGATCCCTTGCTCAAACCTGTGCTGATTCGTAGCTTTGTAGTCAGTTATAGAAAGAGGATGGGGTTTTGATTCCATAAATAGGCATCCAAATAGTTTCAATATTCATTTCCTTTGCCCCTCTGAAAACAAACTGTTGGTGTCTAAAAAAATAATTTCTAGGTAATAACTGTTTTAAAGTAACTTATAAGAAAACCAGTGCTGGAAGGAGAATTTGAGACGTGTGATCAGTATACTTTTCTCTCATCTGAAATGCCAAGATGCTGCCATTTCACAGGGCAAATGAAACTGTGCCTAGGATACATGAATTATTTTGGATACAGTAAAAATCTACTGTTCTGACCACAGGAACAGCACAAGATATGTGGTGATAACACAGGTGAACATGGTGTTTGAGAGGGCATGCAGGTTTTTCATTCCCATCTAGAACACAGATCTCCTTTCTAACTGAAGTAATTGGCTTCACACTTCAGTGTGGGAATGCAAATGAGAGGAATTAGAAGACATGCAAAGTAGTTTAATATGCATGTCCACAGACACCCACCCACCCCTTAAACCTATGATTCACCAGAAAGTGCCTCATACAAACTGACTGCTGCATATGGGCATGCTGTGTAGGTGCATTTTGGAAAGACATGAACGAGTTGTCTTGTAAAGACACATGTTTTCTTCTCCTAAAAGGCTGTCAGAACGTTGTACTGAGCCAAACCTTCCCATCTCCCAGTGCATGCCTCTGCTTCCTTAACTGTCATATAGGAGTCTCATGGGGTGTCTGTGGGAGATGTTATTTAAAAGCAAAGGTGCATACAATCCACCTCTATTTACAGATAATTAAAGATGCATCCTCAGTAGATTAAGAAGCATTTACACCCAGGGATATCTGAAGGTTCCAAGAGTGACTGCAACTCTTCTGCTGCTGCGAGTTACCAGAAATAGAAAATTTGTGTTCTTCTATGTGCAAGGAAACAGCTCTATAGGAATTACATCCTTTCTTTTGGGGTAAATGGCATATTAAACAATGGCAAAGTTCAACATTAAACACTAATTGTTTGCATGCATTACATACCATTGTGGTAATATTTATATTGTGCACATAAGTAATAAAACTATCTTGCAAAAAATACTGTCAGGACTCTGGAGCACAAATAACCCCAGTGTGAAGCTTCCAGATCCACCTTTTATGTCCATATTTAAACCTGTTCCAGTATTTGTCAAATTATGTTACTGATTCTAAATAATCAATATCTGCTGCGACCTAGTATTGTATTATTTATTTGACATCATTTTAAAAGAAAAAAATCAATGAAACAATGTCACAGCACAGTATTGTGGGGAAATCAACTTTTTTTCCTTTCCCACTCACGTCTGCTAAAAAGTGAAAATGCCTCCCTCCTTCTTTAGAAAAGTCCATACCAGCACATAGTCTAAATTCTGGAAAACATTTTTCCATCTTCCTTAATAAGTGTAAGTCCTTGTAAGCACTAAGGACTTGCTTACAAGTAAGTACATGCATACCCCTATTAATACCAACACATCTTCATGCATCTAATCCATTCACCCACCCTTCCTCCCAGGAGATGCACCAGCCAGCACACAAAACAAATTAAAGAAGTGACCTCTGCACATCTGCACTGAAGGAAGAAGTCACTGTGTTGCTTCTGATCTCCAGAATATAACTGCAGGCCAGAAAGCAGACAAAACAGTGCCACCAGGGACAGTGGCACAAGCTGAGTCATCACCTCTGTCTGAGGGCTGAATAGCTGAACCCCAGAACTAGATGATCTCAAATTCTCTGCCTCCTAAGGAGTATGGCACGTTTTAGATTAAAAGTGCATTCATAAACAATTTTAAAGGATTCACAGATGTTAAACATATGCTACAAACATCAAGTTAAAATAATGTAATTATGAACTTCTGTGAAGCAGGTTACACAGATTTATGGCTATTCACAGATGGTTTAAAGAAGCCTAATACATGATTAAACCTTTATATACTGTTGATAGTTGGAGTGAAACACAAAAGAGAACTGAGGCTACCAGGGCATTGTCAGACCACCCCTTGAAGACAGAAAAAAACTGATAAACACTCCTGTTGTTAGCAAGTTTTCCTTCACTGACTGTTTAAATGGTTCTCTATGGTATATCCTGCCATTTTTTCTAATCTCCCTCCTGGACGCCCAATTGCCAGTTAACTACCCAGTGTCCGTACACTAATTCAGTATTCCTTTACCAGAGCCCTTCAAGGATCTGTATTTTTAATGTGAAGGGTAAATTTCATAGGGCCTCACAATAATTTAGCTTGGAAGGGACCCCGGAAGTTATCTGGTTAAACCCCTGCCCTGTTCCTGTTCAAATTTGGATGAAGTTGCTCAGTTAGATCATCTGATGATAAAACTGGAAGATGTTGCTAAATGCAGTTTGAAGTTCATATGGGAAAATAGTTGGAGGCCATTATGCCCTAAAAAGCCAGATAGCCACAATGTAAGACCCAAAGAAAACAAAATTTACTTCAGAAACACTGTACTTGTTGAGAGTTAAGGCAATATTTTAGCTGTTCTCAAGAAAATGCTACTGAGCAACATCTAGGTCTTTCTTCTGAAAATGCTGAGGTGAACTGTGCTCTTACAGTTCTTACATCTGACAGGGAGTGCTATATCAGTCTTAGTACACTGCGCTTTGCTCATGTTTGCAGTCCAAATAGAGAATACGTGCCAGAGTGCCTTAAAAGTCAGCATAGACCTATTTAATCTCAAACTAATGGAAACATAAAAGACATTCACTTTAACACAGATAAAAGCTCAAGCACAGCACTTGTTTGGCAGAGCACTGTTTTACAGAATATGCATCAGAAGCTGACTCGCTGGGGTAAGGGAGCTGAAATGTGCCAGTAAACCATGAGTGTAGTTGAGTTGGAGGGTGTTGGCACTGCAGTGGAACAAACTCCTCTGCACATACCTTCCAAGGTATGAGCATTAGCACCACAAGCCTGTAGGGACTAGCACAAAAAAGCAGGCAGCCTTCAGAAACAGTTGTGACATGGCATACTTGCTCTTTTAATGTGTCGTGATAGGAGTCATTTGGTCTGAAGTGGAGGTTTTACTACCTTAACTATCCCAAAAGATAAGAAAAAAAAAAAGAGTAAAGAAGTGGGAGAAACAGTTCAGCCAGAACTACGATAAGACAAGAGGTGGACAGGAGATTCAGAAAGAGATGCTTTGACCAAAACCACTGGATTTTAAGTAATGCCAGCCCAGTGGAGGCTGCGGCATTTGGAAGTCAAAAGGCACTGCATGAGTAGGACTGTTTAGGAACTGATTCCCAGCACTGGAAGTGTCTGATCACCCCTGAAGTCTTGCAGTGTTCCCTCCAATTAACACAGCTTCATTTCCCCTCCTCTCTGCCCCCTCTCACTCCTGCCATTCAACAGTTTGGTTCCCTCAGGTGGTCAAAACAAGACAGACTTTGTCTGCTTTGGTATCAGGGACTCCTTTGACAGGAATCCACTGCAGATGGCTGCATGTGTAAACTGCGTGTGGGAGGGAAGAAGTGTTTGATGTCTAGACACTCCCACAGATTTCAACTTCAGGCTTCTTGGCAGCAAGTACATGTTCTTCCTCTGCAGTAGTGGCAGTAGTGGCTGAAATGGGCTTATAAATACTTTAGATGGGATGAACAGTGAACAGGTCTCTCAGGACAGCACACCACAGCCTGGGTCTCCCTCACTTCTCTCTGGGACTGACAAGACTCAAAAACTGGGGGTGCAGGAGTCCTATGTGCTCCTTTCCAGTCACCATAATGATGGCGTCTTCACTCTCAGGCTGCGCTTAAACATCAGATTATTAAACATAACAGTTACGTGGGCTGCTACTGTTACTGGATCAAAGAGTGGATTAGCCTTTGAAAAACTAAAGGAAACAAACATTTTGCCACTCCTGAGGAGGAACAGACCTTGACTTCCCAGAAGCAGAAAGTGGAACACCATTAGGTATGTGTGCAAGAAGCAGCTCTTCTTTGTGACTACTGAGGACCATTCCTTCTGCATGGTCTCCATCCTGCTTCATAGACCCCATAACCCAGTCCAACTAGGGACAAGTCATTTCTAAAAACTGTGGTACAAGCCTTGCAGTCATTGCCAATGTATCCCACCACATTCCTGAAAAGGTACCAGAGCTTTCCATATTCTGCAATCTTCCTTGTAACATCTGGAGATACTCTTAGACTCACCTATGTCAAGGACCCTCTGTTTAGCTGTATGCTGCCGAGAATGCCAGTATTTCCAGTATTTCAGCTGCTCATCTCTATTTTTATCCTCACTGAAAACAACCATGACCACGCTCTAAGAAAATCAACAGTAGAAGTTGCGTTAGTTAATAAGAAACACAAAAACCAGAATCTACTATATGCCTCTAAATGCTCATCCTGTCACACTCTCCTGCAGCATCTTGGTTGTAGAAGACTGCTAGTTTTCCTTCCTGTCCAATATTGTAATACACTTAAGAGGAAATGTAATTTTAAAATAATACAAGCCCTATGATTTTGTTCTTGATAGTCCAAATAAAACTTAATCTTATTCTTAGACTTAAGACATCTTGGTTGTCATAAGTAAAAAGTGGTCATTTCAAAGTCAGAGGATCCGCAGTTCCAATTCTGATCCAAGTGCAGTCCAAATACTGGAGTTGAGATTCCTTGTCACTCTGGAAGATGACATTACACTGTAAAAGATGTGTTGTTGTGGAGCTTAGGCTCTCTGGCTAAAGGCAGGACATCTTTAGTTTTAGTCTATATACTCTTGTCTCGGGCAGCAGGACATTTGTATTTAATGACACACTCAGTGTATCTATTTACTGCAATTTGCTGAGCTTTTCAGTTCAGGTTCTGAATTCCCTTTGTTAAACAGCGTGATTCAAAGGGAACTTTGAAACTGTATTCAAAACTTCACATGAATAATAAAGGCTCTTTAAATAAGTCCTGCTGTAAGCAAAGAAAACAAAAACCATTTAACAATGAAAGAATGCTCATACTAGGTAAGCTGAAGTGAAAAGAAATCACAGAGGAAAAAAGATCACTTTTAAATATCTTCTTTTGTTCTTATTCTTCCTTTAGCCCTGAGTCACCAAGCTCATAAAAAATATCATCAAGCTGTTTCATAACTCAAAGAGATGGGTCATGACTGATTCATGATCTATGTCCCTCCACACAATCACCATCATAACCCTTCACATGCTCTGTGATCTCCATTCCACATATAAAAGCCAAATGCCATCACTGCATCTTCCATGTCTGGCTATTGCGTGGGCACAAGGCAGTAGCTGCTGTGGATGAGTCCTGAGTTGTGCCTATGCACACTGGTTGCCACCAGGTATGCAACAGCTGCTCAGCCAGCTGACGCTGTAATCAGAACTGGCAATGCAGACTGGAGCTTCACCACCAAGGACAGCATTAGCATTATTCTTTTTCCTCTATGAATCACTTACATGGTTTAATACCTCTTGCGTCTCTGTCAAATTTGGATGGGATTGCCATTTGGCTAGGAGCTTTGCAAATGAAACATGATCATGAAAGTTGCATGTTGTTTCACATCTTCTATAAACTGTTCATCCTCCAAAAGAAGTGTTCTCATCTCTCTTTTTTACAATTCCCACCCTTCTGCATCCACAGCTTCAAAACTCACGTGGCTGTGCAGTGAATGAAACTTAAGAGAACTGGTGAGCTCCTGACTCCTGTCTCAGCTGCAGAAGTGCTAAAGCTGCCACCACAAGGGAAGAAGGAACAGGTGGCTGGCAGGGAGAGAGACTTTCAGCAGCAAAGAAGTCTTACATTAGCTTCAGATAACAACAAAACCCCATCAACAGCCTCATGTCCTCAGGAAACCAGGCTAAAAATTAACTGCTATTCAGCTTTACAAATTGTTGCCTTTCTTTAGGAAGAGTCTCTCTAAACTTCATGTATGATAGAAACATTAACAGTTGTTGTCTGCTTCACTGCTCACATTGACTTTCATAGGTTCCTTTGACTAAAGTCACATCATTTTTGTAGTACCTCATTTATTTGGGGGGAAACACTTTTGCAGCCTTGAATATATGCAGCCCTTCCAGCTTCAGGGTCAAATTTGCAGGGTAGAAATTCTGAGGTTCACTGTTCATTCCAAGGTTACTGGGTTAGGATTTGCTTACTCAAAAACATTACCAGGGAAATCAGGAGGCCTGTTCACCAGGCAGATGTTGCTGAATAGTCTACCTGCAGAATCTAACATGCATCCATTTTGTGATATTTCTGGATGAACATCAAGTCAAAGCTCACACTTAAACCATGTAGATGATTTAAAATTTATTTCACAAAGGATGACTTCAACTCTTCACATCTCATCTGAAATGCTCTGGAAAGCATGAATGAGCATGAATGAGCAAAGCATTGTGCGGGTGGATGAGGTACTGAGAGGCATGGTTTAGAGATTGGTGAGAATGGTTGGACTCGATGATCCAGTCGGTCTCTTTCAACCTGGTGATGCTATGATTACTTTTACATAGCAGACGTAGCAATTATCTGACTTTTTTTCTTCAATCAAAGCAATGATAAGTTCACCAATATCATGTACAATATCTGTGCTATTACCATTATGCCAAACCACAAACTGAAGAAGATAGGTATAATTAACTCATAAGATCACACTTTGAAAAAAATGGACCTCAAATATTTGAGACACTATCATTATTACTCTCCCACCATTACATTGGGCATAAGAGTAAGTTTTTTCTGCACCCTCCCCCCAAAAAATAAATTAAAAAATCATTAAAAACCAAGCAAACACTACATTTATGTGCAGAGCTCCATTCCCACCTAGGAAACAAATTGGACTGTACCCTGACTTTGCTGATGGGATGCCGGAAACATTTGTTGTCACCCGTTTCACTCAGAGTAATGGCGTAGAACTGTCCTTTGTTCAAGTAGGTCATGGGCCCCTCCCCTTGCTTTTGACGCAGAGATTTGGTAGCCTCTAGTGTGTACTGAAAAGTGCTGCTGAAAAGACAAGGAAAGAAAACACCAATGAAATCCATATCACCTTCTCCTTTTTCTCCTGTCCCCATTTATTACATATTCCATGCATTGTATAAGAAGACAATAATAAAATCCGCACAGGTATTTTAAAATGCTATCTTCTTTCTTCAAGTTCATTAAAACTGGCAGGCAAGTATAAAACTATCTGGACTGTAAGTCTCTTCAATCAAATATTACATTTTCACTTTTTCTGAAAAGAACCATCATGAAGTAGAAGCCTATGTACCCCACAGTGAGAGCATCAAATAGCAGAAGAGAATTCACTATGATTTGCAGGAAATCAGCTACCACAGCCATTGAAACTTAAGTGTCACAGAAAGAGAAATTAAAAAAAAAATACTTAAAAAACCCAACCAACCAACAAAATCAACAAAGGAAAAATAACCAGAATATAGTTTGTTCCAAAAGATGGACATGGAGAATGGAAAGTCCAACTGCTACCTTCAGCACAGGCAGAGCAAGAATACAACCAGAAGGGATAGTAGATGCAATTGTTTAAAGACAACTTGCAATAAAATAAAGGTTTCTACAGCCTTCCTTTCAAATTTAATCAGACAGAACAAAGTACCTAAATCTAGTTGCATCTACAATCAAGGAGCTTCCCTCGGAAAAAAAGACAAAAAAAAACAGAGAAAAAGAGAGCTTGCTCCTGTGTTGGAAGTCAGGGTTTTTTTAAAAAGATCCTCCTTTCCACCTTTAGTAGCATTTCACAAACCATGAAAAGTTAAAAGCTCCATTAACTGGTGAACTGTTAGCTGAACACAATTCTCAGAGCCTCTTCCAGCCACCTCTTCCAATAATGGTCTTGAACAATAATTTCTATTGGATTAAACGATGCCTGCAGCTCCTCACATTCTCTTAAATGAAAAATAATGTTAAACTTGCAGAATAAATCTTCTCTTCAAACTGCATTTGGTCACCATAGGAAGCTTAACAAAAGGAGGCACTTGCAAGATATTCTCACAAATTAGAGAAATGGAGGAAACATTTTCACAAAGGTCCTAATTCAGCAAAGTATTTAAGAACTCCTGGAGTAGAACCAGAAGGACAAACATGTTTGTCCAAAGCAACAGTGTATCCTTAACTTTCTAGGTCAAGCAAATAATCTGGATCATCATAACACTGCTACAGTAATATGGAAATAAAAAAGACAAAACCATCTTTTTTCCATTGGATAGTTTAAAAAAAAATCACTAAAATGTACAAGTAATTATAACATTTAAATTCTCACTTGAAGAGAAGGTGGAAGAAGAAAAATAACCTGATCCATTGTCTTTCCATCCAAAGGAAGAAGTTTCAGACAGTTTGGTATCAATTATTTAATTTAGAATTAATCGTTCAATAAAATGAAGACAATACCTAAGTGTTTGTTAGTTTGTAAATGGAAATCCAGTCATTTTCCTAGTTGCTTAACTTACAAATCAAAGCAAAACTAATGTAAAAAGCAAACCCTAACTAACGCCTGTCCGACCCGCTGATGGCAGTACCACCACTTCCAAGCAATGCAGTTACTGCTGACATGAAGACAGCTGCTCCCGCACATCAGGAAGGCAGCACAAGGGGGACTGTGGTCCCCCTCGCTGCCACCCATCATGGTATGTGCTGTCTCAGTCCCTCTGTCCTGTGTGCAAGGGGAACAGAGGCTCTGTCGACACTGGCAAGTGGTACATCCCCACCCCATCCAAGTAGAGTGGGAGACCAGAACCACTGGTGCTGTGGACTCAACATCCATCCTGCGGGATACACTTGTTCCATGGATTTATTCCCCCTTAGCAGCAGGGGCAATTCCTGATTTAGAGTCACAAGAAGGGACTGCAGGATTAAAAATGTGGGTTTAAAAATGCCCAACAAAACATGTTGAGCGCCCCTGGAGATGTATCCCAATACCTTCCACCAGACAGAAAGCCTAATGACGATGTGTGCTGAGAAGGGCTCAAAATGAACCAGAATCAGACACACCGTGTCTTAACAGAGCTGCCTACAGTCTGCCATGGTATGCTCTTATGATTCCTGGCATTCTGTATATTTCAGAAAGATGGTAAAAAATGTAAATCCCAGACACACTGCACCTGGCCCATTTTGCAGTCTCTGTGTGATACCACTTGGGAATTTTCTTCTTGTTCCCAGCTGGCAATCAAAGTGCACCCTATAGCAGGAGGATTACTATTACCATTAAAACTTATTGCAGTCACTCAAATGATTATAATAATGAGTATTAACTAAAACCCTGTGTAGTCTTTAAGGGGTTTTCTATCAGGCTTCAAATTACTTTCATACTGATCACTTCTTTTTTCCACTATGAAGTTTTTATAGAATCATAGAATCACTAGGTTGGAAAAGACCCACTGGATCTTCAAGTGCAATTCCTATCACTAAACCATGTTCCTTAGTACCTCATCCACCCGCCTTTTTCATTTCTGAACACTTCCACGTAACTCCCAGGAAAGATGTATTTTGTTTCTCTTAATGCACATTTGGAGGTTTTGTTCTAATGTGGACCTGGGCTACTGCATGAAAGACTTCACGTCTGAGAACTGTTAACAATATCAATGCTTCAGGATTCAATTTTATAAATATTCTGTGTAGTAAGTGAGCAGTCTTTGCTAAGTATCTGTTTCCTATATACTGCCTACAAAGTGACTCAGTTCTGAGCTCACTGCATTTAATGATTGTTTAGTATTCCTCAGAAAAAAAGATCAAGCTGTAAGGAACCTCCACTACAGAAGCAGTCACATGTGTATGCCAGAAAAAATATGTAGGCATGTTCCTGTTTCTAAAGTGAGAGTAATCTCTTGGATATAAACAAAGTTATTCACAAGCATGAAATGAAAAATCTAAGCTTCGCTGATCACAGTCTTTTTTTATTAGTTAAAGTGACTCTGCAGGGTTTCCCATTCTACGCGTGTATATATCTGTACTTACAGAGGACAATATTGCTTCCAAACTTTAGGTTTTGAAACTTTTTTAAAAGACTTTTTTGAATTCCTAGGGGGTTTTTACATGGTTTGTAATAGATACCTAATTTGTATTATTTTATAGGTAAACATGAAGTACCACAACAAGCAGTGTAAAAAGACAGAAAACCTACTAGAAGCAATTAGAGAAGGAATATAGAAAACCATAAATAGTAACTAGAAAAAAACAGAAGGGAAAAATGAAGATGGGAATTCCAGAAGACTGGTGAAACCAGTTCAACCATCCTGGACACCTGGCTTGTGCATGCTGCCATCCTGAAAGGTAGGGAAGATCTTCCATGAACTGGCTGCCAAAGCTGTGCCCTGTTACCTGGGGAACCTCTCTCAACAGTTTTAATCCCACATATCTCTGTGGGGCTTTAGAGGATTTGCTAACTTAAAACAATGCTGAAGGAAGAAAACAGATGAAGACATAAACTGGTCAGATATTAAAGGCAATATGCACATTAGAAGAGGAGTGATGCTGGGCTGCATCAACGGAGCCCTGCAGGTAGCCCTGGGTGATGAAAGGGAAGGTGGGAAGCAGACACAGGCAGCCTCTCCCTGATACATTCCTACATGATGCCAGTCAACACATTTCAAAGCTTATGCCATACCTTGTTTGTTCGTAAATATATTCTTCAGCCCCCACTGACACACTGCGATACTTCTGAAAAATAAAAACAATTAAATATAGTTCCATACAATCAAAATGTAAATACTAACAAAAGCAGAATTGTCTGTTTAAGGACCCCTCAGAAGAAACAATAAACCATTTAAAAGTCGAAATTAAAAAAAACTGGAGTGGACCCTACATGGCCTTTACACTAAAATTGACAGAGATATTTCAAGCTTTTAATTTTTCATAATCTAACTGCTACAGGAATGTAACTAAAAAAACCTTCCAGGTTATTAAATTCCTTGCCTATACATGACTATATTCTAAAACAACCTGTAAAAATATACCCAGTCTCCAAGATAAGTAGATTCTCAAGAGAAATTTTATTTTTCCTAGAAACATCTTTTTTCTTGTTTTGCTTTTAAAACTGTGTGTGGTCAGCTGTTCTTAAGGCCTACAATGAAATGGTGACAAAATTTAGATTGCTATGCTGTATATTTTGAATTGGTGATTGTGTTTGAGTGAAATGCACAATTTACCAGATGAAAGGAGACCTACAGTCACTCTTTAAAACATGAAAATACATCTATAGAAAAAAAATTGTCTACAGAGGTAGAATTCTGAAAGAATGGGATCTTTTTGCACAGCCTAAGCAGGGATTTGTACTCTGTCTTCCTGAACAAACAAGCCTGTTTGTACTCTACTATGTAAGCCTTGCTCCTGTTGCTTGGCTTGCCTTTTGCCTGAAACATGTTTTTGCTGATGTCTTCTCCAATTCACTGATGGATCATTATATTTAATCTCCAGGATTTCTTTTGTGATCACCAGCAATTAAAAGCTGGTTTGCTTCCAGAAGCATCAAGTCAGGCAATTTTGAAAACAGTTTTTAATTTTACCTTACACACAACTGTGCCACAACAAATACCCAGTCAGATACTAGTTAAGTGCAAAGGTATTGTGTATTAGTGAGGAATATTTCTTGAAGATCAAAAGCCAAGGATCCATGACCAGTAGAACAGATAAGCAAAATACTGAGAAATGTCACTTCTAAGGGATACTACAATAAGGAGTGTCCCATATTAACATGCTATTCACATTTTATATGAAGGCTAGAGGTTCGCATTGTCAAAAACATTCCATTTACTTACCTACCCTCAAAAATTTTGTCTGTACTATAAAGGACTGATTAATTACTTGCAGCTAAATACGAATATGAAAGAAATGAGAAAGATGTATTTATACTTGTTCAAATTGTATTCAAAGAACATAGCAAGTCATTGATTGAAGTGTCCACTACCACTGGGATCAATAAAAACTCAGCGCTCCTTCAGTATAACAGATCTAAGTCACTCAATAAGCATTTTGAAACAATTTCTAAACATGCATTCATAATGTGCTTAAATATTGAACAGGTATCAGAGCAAATCTACTGCAGCCAAACCTAGCCATTCTCACTGAGTGAATAGGAAAAGCAGTAAGAATTATGGTACTCCTACTTTAAACAGGAATTTAGCACAAGTTTCTCTTTTGGTACATTTTGACCTTTTAGCTTGTGCTCTCCCCACATACACACTGCTCTCCCTACACACCAGCCTATGAGAAGCAGTCAGAGCATCACAGGGGTGAAGAACATCCAGGGATTTGCATAGTTGAGGGAAAAAAACCAGGACAGGCTAAGTGTGGAGTGAGGCTGCAACAGGGTAGGAAAGCTCTTCCAGCTCCCCTAACCACAAGCATGTGAGTGTTTGGGGCTTAAAGGCCACAACCAGCAGCACACACCTCATTCTACAGGTACAGATGGGGACCAAGGTAAAGTTAGTTGTTCAGTCTCCCTGTACTGTTAATAGAGGAGGTGAAGACGTAGAGGAGTGAGTGCACCTGGCAAACCATGCCACTCACTTTTTGCAATTGGATTTGTACTGCCTCCTTCTCTGCTCTCTGCAGAGAAAGCCTAGATGACAAGTATTGTACCCTGCATGAATGGATCATTTAAAAAAAAATGTAATAAAATATTACCATTGCAATAAAACTTACCACAACATGGAGTTTGGGATGCAAGGCCAACATATAGATGGAAATTTCCTTTTTGCCCCAAGTTAAACACACACTTTGCACACCGGGCAGTATTTTGCACAGTGCAGTCTGACCCGGCAGCTCTCAGCAGCATCTCAGAGCAAACCAGCACAGTGGAATCCCTCAGCTACAGCACTCCAGGGAAAGCCAGGGATACAGTACTGCTGGCCTCCCACAAAAAGCCATTTACCACTAACAAGGAAAAATAGCTGAAATTATGTGATTTGATAATGTAGAGCAGTGCTTCTAATCCAAGGTTTGATCTTAATGATTTTTCAAGAGCAAGCCAGATTTGTTCATTAATTATTCATTTAGTTGACCTAAATGTATTCTATATCTGAAAATGGATTTATTTAACCTCCAGGCGTCCTGATCTATAATGCTTGTGACGAGACAATATACTTTTCTATAATACATATACACAAACGCACAAGAAACTTCTTATGTAGTCAGTCACAGCAAGACAGTCTTAATGCGCTTTTGTTACATTTACAACTGCATAGAGTTGAAGGAGAAAATTTCAAGGAGAGTTTTACCACTTGGTATCTCTAACTATTTGCAGAGGTATTGCCAGCTTAAAATAATTTTTACATTTCTACATTTCTGGTTTGTTTCATTACTCTGCAGCAGTCAAAAGCAGCCAGAGGGTACTCACCATATTAAAGATGACTGTTGTAATTAGTTTGCCTCAGCCTAATTGTAAAATAGTTAAAAGGTAGCTCCTTGTGTCTCTTCTTCTCAGTCTAATTCCCCTACATATACATGTACTAGAATGTTTGCTTGCCTCTACTCACCAAATTCCACTACTTTTTTCTCACTTGCCTGTGTTGCAGAGTAGAGCTTAGTGCAACAGAAAGCTCCTAAATAAATAACTCTGGTTTATCCAGCAGCTGAGGCTGACATAGCTCATTTGCACTTTAAGAACATTAAGAATTTCCCAGTTACAGAGTGGCTGCTATTTCGTACTGTTACCTATAGGTTTGAAGGCAGATCTTGTCAACAGAAAACAGACCTTTCAGAATGGCAGCTATCATCTACTTCACCCAATATCTATCCCAAAGACAAAACATTAGCACCTATCATTCGCAGTTTCCTATAAACAACTTAAATAGTCTGATATGCCTGGTGGTGCTCCCCTGTAATCAGAGCACAGACTGACAGGAACACGGCAAGAAGCAAGGATGGATTTGTTCAAATACGCATCACTGTTCTTCTAACAGCTCTTGTGGACAACTCATATCTCCTTGTTTGCATGCTCGAATCTTATCTTGTTTACAGCTTTTTATTGAGTTCTTAGAAGTTAATTTGAGGTGAGAAACTTACTTCTGTTCCTCCATCTTTGAAAGTGTCACTGTATGTACTGTCTGGAGTGCTGCGCTGGTCATCTTTGAGATAATTTGTCTGTGGAGCAATACTGGACACTTCAAAGTGTTCAAAGATAACCCCTCGGTGCTCCTCATTTTCTCCTCTTGCATAGTGTGTTTGTGGAGTCATAAAAACAGGGGTGAACTCCTCTGCTTTAACCACAGTCACTCCAGTCCCAGTGATGGGCGTTGAGCTCCCAGACACATTTGCGCTGTATTCCCTTTTGGATGACTCCAAAGGATCTTGGTTCAAGGAAAGGTTAACTGGCACTGTCTTCAGGACTTGCACACGGTTTTCTCCCCCACTTAAATTACTCTGAGCTTCCGTAGTATTAAGACAATTTCTGTATGAGACAAAACCAAAAAATGTTATGAACTGTCCTGATAGAGTAAATCTCCTCCTTAAATACATTAATGTTCTCAGATGGCAGGGAAGAAGATCTTTCAACTCTAAAAAGCCATTACCATAAGAAGCAGTACATTAACAAATATTAATACTAACTAGGCAAAAGACATCGTAAGGCAAGCACAGAGGTCCAGAGCTCTTTAACAGCTAGGGAAAATAAAATACAATTTATTTGACCTGTCATCAGTATGGCCTGTTACAAAAAATTCTGGGTATCTGGGGTTGCTTTTGCCTTGGCTTATAATTTGGGTGCAAAAATCAATCCACCAGTGCAACAACCTTTATGCACAAAATAAGCATAAGGAGTGAGGTGAGACATGGACTACTCACAGTGCATATTTCACTTGAATGTGAAATAGGCACAATATCAACAACAAAATTTACACAGTGATGCATGCTCTTTCAGGCTGTTGACAACCTCTACTGTTTGTGTAACTGTGGTACCAATGCTCTTCAGAAAGAGCAACCCCAGGAATCCTATTGTATCACAGTAGTTCAGTAGCAATAGTAGCTGCAAGTAACCTCCAGCAGCATTTCCACCTCCAGCAGTATTTCTGCAGTTGTTGAAAACAATCTGATTGCTGATAGTAGTTGGACCCACATAAAATTGTTAATTTGTAAAATTTCTAGTACTTGTAACCACTTTGTTTTCAATCTAGGAGATCTGTCCTGGCATCACAGTTCCTCTCTCTTCTCTTGACTTTCCACTCAAAGCCAGTTTTCTCAATTACAATCAACTTGGGAATTTCTCTGGTGTTCATAGAAGAAAACCGTCCATCAAAAAGCTTCACGTTCGGTTTGAAACAGTGAACTTATACTACTACTTATTTTAAATGTTCACCTTACACAGCTAGTGGAGACCACCCTAGGCTGTCCTGAATTAGCTACACTGAAGAAACTTTGTGCAGTTCCTCTCTGCTATAATTTCACAAGATGGTACCTTCCTGTATGTAAAAACTTAGCTCTTTCTACATAAATATACACTCTCTCGTGCACAAGTCTTAATAAAGGCAGGAGTCAGCTTTCTCCAGCTCTTCAAGTCACTCTTATCCTATAGAGGAAAGCTGAAATCTGAGAGGAGTGGGAAAAATATTTTGAGTGAATGATTTCAAGAGAGTTGCTTTATTTACTTTTGGACAGACCCTAAGTTATGCTAAATAAAACTGTATAAATCAGGCTACTGAGGCCAAACCACTCACTTTGTTCTCTAGAAGAAAACTAAAAGAAAATCAGTCAATAGCCAACCCTCAATATAATCTGATTTTACTAATCTCAGCAGCAGAACAACAAAATGAAACACAAACAAATAAAAAAACCTTTCTTCTGCTTTGCCAACTGCATGTTTAATAATTCTGTGCAATTTTTCTAATAAATGAAAAGTAAAAAGGAGTAAAGTTTGTTTCTCAAAACAGTCTTCATTCTTTTATCTTTTGGAAACAAACCATAAACCCTCAGGCTATCAGCTCCTTCAGTTCACAACCGATCAACACCGTTAGTAGCTGAGTGTATGATTTGGAATAATACTGTACCTTTTATCTTGGTCTTCTTGATTATCACTCACTTTGTTAACAGTCAACAGCCTTTTATCTCTGGGAACCTGAGAACAACACCAGTCAAGGGGTCAGGTAAATGCAACTGTCAGGTATTTGCAGCTTCAGACTATCCTACTACAACAACTGAAAACATATAACCATATCAGTGTTGTTTAGTTCACAGATGCCAGGAGCTGTTTTTCTTTGAGAGACTGATTATAAACAGAAAGATAAATTCCAACAGATAAAAATGTAGGGATTGTTTTCTTTTCTAGTTCTTGGGCACATGGGTTTGGAGCAAAGCACTCTTGTAATACGTCCTCATTTTTGGAGTATCAAGCTAGGTCAAGCTATCTGAAAATCAAAGCTTATACTCCCAAATGCACACACACTTTTCATTAAATAATAAAAGATGAGAAGATGTGATACTTAGATGAGCTCCACATAGAGACCCTTCTAGCTCACAAGAAAAAGGGTTTTCAACTGAATCACATGCGTCAGCTAGGTCTTCCCATTATAAGGCAGTCTGGAGGGCAAAGGATTCATACCCAGGAGAAGTTTGTGGATCTTTCCTTTTCCTAGCATGGGGACAGGTCAGGGCATGCTGGCATGTCATCAGAGAACACTGACTTCTGAGTGCATTAACAGCCATGAGAAGTAAAAATGCAGTCAAACCTGGCACCTCAACAGACTAAGAATTGACACCAAGTGACTTCAAAGATTTGTCTTCTCACATACCAGTTTCCTGAAACCAGCAGAGATATGAAATCACCAAAGACAAAGTTGTTGCAATGACTGTATTTTTTCTTTTCTTGCTGAACCAGCAATTTGAGAGATAAAACTTACAATCTATCTTTTACAAAAGAAGGTAAATCCACTCCAACACAGTAGTTACCTTGGGATTAAAGAGCAAAAATAGACCTAGGAATGGGCTAAAACTGTGTTTTATCTTTAAATTAAGAGATACCAGGAAAATATCCTAATTTAGACGAAAAACAATACTACAGTGCACTACAGTAGCCAAGGTTGGTTGACATCAGCTCTACATGTAAAGACAGCAGTAGTCAGAGAGCACTAGTCTGAGCCTTTCCTTCTCTTAGGGACTTCTCTCCCTATTAAGCATCCTCCTGGTCAAAAATACCTTTTCATATATTTTAGAAGTGGAATACAAACCACAGTTTGCACATGTTGATTCCTCTGTTAAGATGATAAATTTATCCCTGAAGGAGGGTCTGTGTTTAGCTAAATATTGCTACAAGAAAAAAGAGAATGAAAAAAAACCCCCAACCAGTTAAGTTGAAATAATTCCTAGTGACTGGAAAAAATACTTCAAAAAAATTACCCAGCACGTCAGAACAAATGAGTCAGATGGTATAAGGGCAATTCAAGAGTCTGGTGCACTGGGCGTTCTCCTCTACACTTCCACACTACAGCACAGAGGTTTAATTTAGGTTTTAAGTTACTATTTGAGAGCATCAGCAAGAGTAACCCTTTTCTCCCAGTTTAAGACAGAAATAGTTATGACTGAATGGTGGAAATGGCTTTGAGATTAACAAAGTTTATTTCATCTGAACCCCAAGAGTGTTACAACTGCTTGAGAAGGAAAAAGGCTGTTCTCTCGATTTTACTTTAAAAAAACTCCAGCAGGTTAATGAACTGCTACATACAAAGGTATCGCTAAGAGAAGCTAAGGCTCCAGATGCTCAGACATGTCCCCGATCTTACAAATCCACATTAACTTCACAGACTCTGGCACTGTGTTAATTGTCAAGTAGAGAAAACGACCTTTCCTATTTCTCATTGGGAAAAGATTTTCTCTACTGATGAAATCACACAAAAGTAAGGAACACCTCTTGAAATATCAGTATAGAAATTTAAAAAAACACCTAACCACAAAGCTGGTATATGGCATCTTGCCTACAACCTCTTCTCCTAAGCATTCATTTAATAATCATAGCAGAGACTAAAAAGAGCAACCCATTCTCTAAAAGCATTTGCAATAAATACTAAAAGCTAAAGGTTTCAATTTTAAATTTCCTTTCCTGCTATTTTGTCATGAATTACGAGGGGAGCTGGCATTGGTCTGCTGGCTTTCATAGATCATCCGTCCAATGCAGGTACAGGTTGCTCCAGCAGTACCAACAGTTTAAATAAAACTAACAATTTCATACTTCAGTGCATGATTCCATTTGCAGAGTTCAAATGGGTCAGCCTAGGTTTCAGACTGAAATTTCTGCATTATGCAGAGATGCACCCTGTAGGACTTGCCTCTGAATTCAGTAGAAATCTCAAATATAGTTCTGCTTAAACACTAGGAAATACACAATAAAATAAAAGTGGTATCAAAATGGCAGGTAAAGCCCTGGGCTTAGAACTGAAACTCTGAGTCAGTGCTTCCCCTGTAAACTGACTTAGATCTCTGTCTCTGTGATCAACTCCATTTCTGTCCCCCACCTTTCTACTTAGCCTGCAAATTTCCAGCACAAGGGCTAGACCTCACTGTATGTTTGTATACAGCCTACTGCAATCATTATACAAATAAAAATAACATGGGAAACTGTCAGATGAGAGATACTCCAGTTAAAGAGCAAACCAAAACATGTGTGCATGAACCAGAAAAGCAGACAAATCAACAGATGGACAAGGTCTCCCCTTCTCCACTTTTTAAAGAATACTTCAAGTATCCAAGCACAAATAAAAAGGGGGGTAATTCATTCAATGCTATGCTCAAAAAGAAATCATGGCTACAAATTTAATATGGGAATTCTGATTCTGTTTTTTGTCTCCAGAACAAAACACATTAAACAGCCTCATCCAGGCTTCCTAAAACAGAAAGGGGTGCTTGATGCAAATATCAGACAGAAAATGAGATGCAGTGATCTCTCGCTTTGAGAACTGTATCTTTTGATGCCTTTTAGAATAGTCCCTTGCTAGTGCAGCAGGGAGCAATAATGACAGAGTTACCTACTTTATAATAGTCATACAATAGGCCAAGAGCAGCAGCACTGTCCTCATCACCATTTATGCTCATCATAGCCTTGGTAGCTGCTGTTAGGGGATTCTCCAAATATGACTTCCAGGCTTCATCTTCGCTGGTGTAGGCTCGTCTGGTGTTGAAAGAAGTGTCATTTGGCACTAAGGCCACAAGCCGCTTGTTACTGCATAGACAGGAAGAATAAAATGGTGATCTGGAAGCCGTTAGTTTATTCACAAGGCACGTTAAGGAACATCACATAGCTCAATGAAAGTGTTATAACTACATCAGGCAAGCACCTCTGTATTACTCTGGGTGACATTTATTTATCAGTATTAGGCATCTTCAGTACTTTAAAAACCCCCACATATGTACAGATCACATGATAATCACTCAAATATATTTTTACTAATATATAGGCAGAGATGTCAAAATATATTTTTAACTATTTGGCAAAAAAAGAAACAATATAATAACCTTTTGACCCAGTATTTTTGCTAGATATACACTTGGTCAAGGAAATATACATTTCATTAAAATTTGCTACAAGAAGGTGGCATGAAAGAAAAAGAAGTATTTAAGAGTAATCTAGTGTTCCCCTAAACCAAGCACAGCTCCGTATTTAAAAAACAGGCACACTTTACAAAGGAGCTGTGCTCTGCTTTTGGAATGCAATTCATCAATAATTTCAGAGAGGTTTTCTGCAACAGGACAGAAGCAACAGGACCAGTGGATGGAGCATAAGCCACCAACATATTTGGTCTTGTTTCCCACTTTATCACTCACCACATGCAGTTACAGACCCACAACACACACAAGCCCATTAGTGAGTGCGATTTGCAGCAGAGCATTTTCCTCCAGCCTAAAATGGTACAAACCGAGCAATGCCTGTGTGTATTATGGGAGAGGCTGCTGGAACTGCAACTATGGCTGAAATTTCCAGTATAATGGAAACATAAATGAAGATAATTGTACCTGTGTTCATGAAAAGTTCAACAAACTCATGGATAAAAGAGCTGGGCTGGGGCAGGGGGAAAGTAGCACTCATACAAGATAGCAAGCAAACAGATTAGGCTGGGAAATAGTAGAGTGAGGGGTGTGCTGAATACTGGTGTTGCAAGAGCACTGTCAGGAATTGTGGCTCGGGTCAAAGGGATCTGAATGAAACTTTTAACAGATTACACCTGACAAGTCTGAAAGCTGTCAGGATGGGAGAATAAGTGAATATGCTGACCTAACTGGTGAAACCAGCAGTTATTCCCAGTGACCTTCACAAAACGTTTCTGCTGTCTTTTACATAAAACCTGTCCATTACTCAGCCCCTTCTCTTAGCTCTCCACTCCCTACAGAGGTGCCAGCTCTGCAGACCTAACCCAGCCAACTGCCACTGTCGCTCAGAGAGTGGCGTTCCAACACTGTGCTACAAAGCCTTTTATTTGATTCCAGAAACAGGATTTGATAAAAGCACAACTGAACCCAGGCAGCAAATGTCCTGGTATGTGGGGAGTGGTCTTGCCTGGCCCCCGAGCCACAGTGGCCAAAGGCTCTGGGCTCCACCGCTGCCTAAGCCCAGCCTGCAAAGTGCCTGCTCCATGTTTAAGGAAGAAGAGGGGGCTGGTGGAGATTGTCATCTCTATGGTACAGAGCACTGTTTACAGGTTTCTTTATTTAATGAAAAACAAAATAATCCACCTGGTACACAGAGCAGATTTTTATGAGCTCTGTGGAGGAAGAGAGCATTTTGCAGCCTTGTATCACGAAATCCAGATCACAATTACAGCTCAGATTATATTTTGCTTTCATCTAAAATACCTGGATTTTTAGAAATTTCCTTTCTTCTCTGAGGGCCTTTTTCCCACATCCACAGTTGTGTAGTTACAGGTTTGCTTCAGCAAGCAAAAATGAGGCATACATTAGGAACCCAATGAAAGAGAGAGAGAACCGTGAGGTCCGCTTGCCTTTTCAATACCTTATTGTTAGCGACTCAAATCAGATTTGCAGCAGCCTTACTGTTTGTGCCAGAGGTATCTAAGGGCCTGTTCCTGCTCTGGAGTAGCCAATTTTCGCTGGCTCAGAGGCAATTATTCCAGGCAAGGATTCTCCTCTCCTCAACAAAGCTCCCCTTCAGCTAAAGCCTGGCTGTTTCACTGCATGGGCGGCTGCCCATTGCAATGCACAAAACGCTGCTCTCTCTCCTTCCGGCAGCAATCTTCCCCTATCATCAATAACTGTCTTTTCTTACTTGGAGCGCTCATAGCCAGGAGATGGCCGTAACTGATTTAGGAGCACTACAGGCAGACTGGGAGATGCCCTTTACAAACAAAGGTTTTAAGAGCTGAGCTGTGCTTGTTTGCATAATTGCTGAAAGGGAGAAGTCAACCTCTGCTACTCTAACTTAGTAAAGAGAATCTTAAAGCAATGAAAAGAGTGTCTCTCTCAGGTGTTGTATACAACTGTGCTTGTATACAACAAGCTAAAGTAAAGGGGATAAATATTCTAGGAACAGCCATTCAGCAAGTGAACTGCTAGGATGGCTGGAAAGGCACAGGTGCACCAACCTAGAGCCTTCTAGAGAGCATTTTCTCTAAAACCCAGGTATTCTCATTTAAAAAATAAATATCCGTCTCGATGGTCTACAGCATAATCAACCGACGCACTCATTGTGTTTACTCTGCAAACAGACCGAAACAATAGCACCAAGAAAAATAAAAAACTTCCTCATCACCCCCATCCCTGCAATCAGCTCTGTGGGAGGTTAATGGTCAGACGTAATTATCGTGATTTAACATAGTCAATCATTTCAAAGATTATATCCGAAGCAGCCAGCCAAAACAACAGCACTCCATTTAAGAAATCTCCTCTATTAATTAAGGTCATTGGATGGGAGGCAGGGTTTCTCTTAAGAAACAAGGTTTATGTGTGCGTAGGCATTCCCTTTCTTTTTCCATGACTGTTGAAACTTCTGGACAATTTCAACCAAATGTGACAGAGGAGTAGCAAAGTCCCCCATAACCAGAGGGGATAAATACTTTGTATTTTAATATATTCCAAGAAAACCCAATCTCCTAAGCAAGGTAATCTCCCCTGGCCCTGTCAGGCCCCCTTCTATGCTGGGGCATCCCCAGCTGTTCCTCATGACAGCAGGCAACTGCTTGGAGTAAAGTGGTTCTGGTGGCACCGGGACCATGGGGAAGGGTCCTATGGAGTCTGCCCAATGGAGAGATCTGCTCTGAACGCCCCATTTGTGAGAAAGGCTTCAGTCGGAGCCCGCAATTAGCAATACATCCACAAATCTTATAAAAAACTGTAAATCCATCAGGGACCCCATTCACGGAGAAACATTGACTCAAGGAAGGAATAGGGGGCAAGTTTGCAAATGGAAGATTCCCAACAAACCGGCCCAGCAATATCATCAAATACCTGCTGCATCTGCAGGCAGGTCAGCTAAAATAGCCTGACAGACTGTGGAGAACAAGCTCAACCCTGACTGTGCCCATTCCTCACCCAGGCTAGCCCACCACCCCTCTACATCACAGTCAGAAGCAGATGCTAACCAGAACACAGCTGGGAGGGGCAAGCCTGCATGAGATGAAACCACAGCATTGTTTTACCATAGAGATGCAGCTTAATAAGTGAGGATACCTTGTGAGTAAAAGCACCCCATTTGTTTCAAGCTATCAGCTAAGGTCATAATGAAAATGTTTCGGTTGTTTTATGTTGAACAGTAGTGGATGGTTATGTATCTTGATTTATAGATGCGTGACAATGAAAAGTCTTTTCTGAGATACGGTCTAACTTGAAAGCTAGATTGTTCCCTCACTCAAGTGTTTATGTCATGACTAAAATTCATATGGCTTTTAGATTGGAAAAACCTCTTCCACTTCCCACACCCAACAGTAGAGACTTTCTTGTTGTACCATCATGATTTGTGTGCATTCCTCTTAGGAAAACTTATGTATAAATTTTCCAGGTTTATACCAGTTATGGTGATTTCTGCATCTGCTAAACTGATATTGAAGATTATTGAATTATATAAAACCCAGACAAGTACAGCATATAAACAAGGGATGTCCAAAACTCTGCTCACTGTTCCATTTCAGTTACTGCAGCACAACAAAAGTTGGAGAGGTACATTGTACCTTAATGTCAATACATTAGCTGAATGGAAAGGGCTGGCCTTTCAAGCTCCTCTTCAGATTAGATAATGAACCTTTAACAGCCAGCACTTGGGGCTATAAAATCTTACTACGGGCAAATTCTCACCCAGCTTGATGCAATTAGTGAATTAGCTTACACAAAATCAGAAATGCCCATTAACACTTCAAGGAACAATGGTGCAAGGTGGCAGTTTTGTGATCACCGCTTAATTTTCATTCAGAAATGACATTTCCTGCCCACCAGTCCCTCCCAGCCAATTTTGAAGCTTAAGAGCTTTCTGTTCAATTTGCTAAGTTCATGCAGTCCTCAACCTCCTTTCTCAATTTGCCATTAAACATAAAGCAGGCCAATGCAGCTGCACCCTGCTCTCTTCCATCACATGCTCAGCATTACAGCCAGATCCAGTGGGTGCTAGCAGAGAAGAAAGTCTCATCCTGCCTTGCCCAGGAAATACACCCCTAAAACACAAAGCAGACTCTTGAAAATCCCAAGGCAGGCACCCAGCTCAGACATCTCCTGGATTCTTCATTTCTTTTTGGAAACTGCAGTTGTTCTGGCAGCAAACTTAAAAAAAATTAAGAATCGAGGTGATCTGTGCATATTCCTTCTAGGCTTCCTTACCTCCTAATAATGCATTAGGGCTTCCCCCTCCCTTGTGCAGGGCAAGTGCGGGACAGCAATACAGATGGGAATACCACAAGCAATAAGTGTGATGCAACAGGAGAATGGGAGGAATCCCAACTCCCAGGTTTTAGCCAGGCCGGAGCCTGCCTGCTCTTAAACCTGTGAGACAGCAGCACCAAGCACGTTTGTGCAGCACCCTGTGCAAACTGTCCCTTCAGGAGAAGACACAGGAGGCTTTGGTCCTTAGAGCTGTTACAAAGAGCACAGAAATTTTAGCACCAAATGACTGGAAAAGGCAAGAGAGACTCTTGTCATCCTGGCTGCTAGCCCAGCATGTCAAGGCCATAGGATATTTATCATAAGCTCCTTTTCTGCTGGATGGTAAGAAATGACACAGGACAATTGCCTGCAATCAGGAAACCCTGGGAGAAATCAACTAAAATGAGATGCCAAACAAAGGGAATACTTTTTATGCTGCATCCTGAGTTTGTGATCCTTTTAATAACCCAGACCAGAGACCCAGCTGAAGTATGCTGAGCCTCAGTGTGCTATGGGAACACCTGCCTGCTTTGTCTCTCCTGCAGTGCAAAGCAAGAAATGGGGAACTTTGAGAGCACCCGCATTTCAATTGCTATGACAAAACGTATAGGCACATGCCCCAGCCATATCCAAGAGATACAAAGAGAGATAAAGCTTCCACTTCAGCTTTGACACAGCTAAGCAGGGCAGAGTGTGATAATTTACAAAAGTTTCAGTAAATTTAGTTTATGCTTACATGATTCTCAGCTCGGTTATAAGGCTAGAATAAAAAAGATTTAGAACAGATGTGCATACATTTTGTCTTACAACTTATATCTATATATGTAAATTCACAAGGACAAACTGAACCCCTATGACCATTTAAAAGGCAGTTAAAGACAGATCCCACAGAAGCTGGATTCCAAATCATAAATTTTTGCCAGATCTTATCATACAAAGAAGTACAAATCAAAGGTAGCCCTAGTACCCGAAACCATTTGTTCTAAAGAGTCTAAGGTTAGCCCGATTTCCTACTCTCAGCATGCTGCTCTTCCTAGACACCAAATTAAAAAAAAACACACACACACACACACAAAACAAAACAAAAGAACCACGGGTGACTCACTGCAAGTTTTGATTTATTTAGTTTTTTTTTAAAAAAAAGTTTTGACTCCTCAGGATTTATTGCCAAAAGTTTAATTAAAAAGTCAGCAACATTGTTTTTTCAATTAGATAATAGTGTTCCGTTAAAACTACAAAGGAGCATAAATGTTTAACGAACGGGAAAATTATGGCCCACGTCTCTTGGTATTTTGTCTTTCATAGCAGACAATCATGTCGTTCCCAGAAGCACTAAGAGGTCTCCAAAATGCACTTAGCCCAACCCAGTGAGCATATAAATGTACAAATGACTTGGGAGTGAAGGCAAATCAAAGCACTCAGACCACCAAGAAACCAGAAGATAAGATGCCCTCTGGCCCAGCCAGCAGTCCATACCAAGAAAAAAAAAAATCCCATTAAAGAGGCCAAGTAATTTTGCCTACTAATGAATGCAGGTTTGGGACTTTTGCAATTTTGGGACAATTATTCTTTTAGAGCACAAATCTGAACAAGATTACACATGTTAAATGATTAAAAGGAATTGTTTTACCTTTACCAAATACTCCAAGAGAAAATAATACACTGAGAGAAGAAACAACAAATAGTAAAACAAACCAGTTCAACAATTAGATACCTACTAGAATTTTTATTTGTTTTTACTCAGAACCAAAATAACTTGAGCATGTAATACTGATTAAAAAGATTAAAATGAATAGGTGACTCATTAACATTGACAAAAAATTATTATGAAGTATGTCAAAGTGGAGGTACTAAAAAGAAATCTGACACAAGGATTAAATACACACAGTAAATGCCTACTGAGGACCAGCTCAAGTAGGCAATTAAACCCCAAGACAGACTTTTTATAGCTATGAATTCAAAGACTTGGTTTGCTTCACTTTTAACTAAATATTATTTCCACTAGACAAACTTCTGTTATTAATGCAGAGTAGTCTGTTGCCCCCTCCCCACTTTTAAACTAGGCAGAGAACAGTCTCAAAAAAGGCATCTTTCAGCAAATTCATTTAAAAAAAACTATTGTCAATTCAAAACAATGTGTATCCTCTGGAGCTCACAACATGACTGCAGTAGCCAAGAGTTGATCAGAATTAGCAATTACTTAGCAGCTTCAGCCCAGGGCACTCCATTTTGCTAAAATGTGTACTTCCAGCATGTGTAGCACCCACGTTTGTTTTAGCTGACCTAAAGCAGCCAGCAGTAGGCTTTAAAATTAAAACCAGGTCATGGCAAGACTTCCCAGACCTGCTGCAGTTTAACCTGACCCTTGGCCCTGTGGCCCTTGCTCATTCACTGCTTCCACGGAGTTAATAGAAATGGAATAGTTACTGCACTGACAGCACTGACGGCAGTTTTTTTCACTAGATGAACTTTTACACAGGAGGAAAACACGAATTCAACAACCAGGAGTCAAGATTTCCCACAAATATTTTAAAAAGCACACAAACCCAAAAATATACTTTACAGAACAATCAAAATACAGAATTATGGAAGATGCAAGTATCTCCCATTATTAGGAAAATTAACAGGTCTACGAATACATGCAATCCTCGAGGTTGAAGACATATTCTCAAGCTACAAGTATGTTGCAATATTTGACTTCTCCACAGTTCACAGGCGCTTAATATGGTTTCCTTGGTTAAGTATTTCGTAAGCAACAGTTCTCTTCTTTATGAAGTTAGTACTATCAAAGAACAGGACAGCGTCCCAGTGTACTAGGATGTCTGAAATAATTACTAATTTTAATTAGCTACTACTGTGCCAATCACTGATTAAAAAGCTAATAGAGATTCATCCCAGGATGAATTCCTGGATCAGAATTTGAATGCTCTGGTTTGTGTGTGTTTGTGAGCGTATAAAAAAGGGTAGCTTCACTGGCTGCTCCATAATAATACGGAAAAAAATATTTAAGGTAACAATCAATGGTCTGCACTGGATTAATATTTGTGGAAATATTTGACAACAAATGTCAACTGGTGTAATATCATTTCCCCTTCAGATGTCCCTGACAGAACAAAAACGATGATGTCCCCGCTGACCCTTCCGCAGGGAAGAGGTTACTCAATCATTACAATCAAGCAAGTGACCTGGGAAAATCCTGTCCCTCTTGTTCTGCTTTGATCTTCAGTCTGGTCTCAGACTTCAGCACCAGAGAGACAGCAGCATTAACAGCAAGAGGTAACCATTTGATACCCTGACTCCTCTGCATTAAGCTTAATGTTGCAAGATTTATACAATTCTGCACACTGATTTTCCACCTTCCTTGCACAGAGTTGGTCTTCTGGGGAACATCCATGACAGCATGTCTGATTATTTCAAAAGCACAAGCACTAAACATCTGTAATTCCTGTTTCTCCATGCATTCCCTGATGAGTAACACTTTGGAAAACCCATCTCAATGGATGCCCTATCTAGACACTCCTCAATGGGAAAAAAAGCCCTGAGTATTCTGTGACCTATTTGCCACTCAGCATCTACAGATGGGAAACAGGTTTAGCCCTCAAAGAAAAAGTTAAGAACAATTCAGAGTCACACTGTAAACTAAAAATTTCCTTTGTTGTTATGTACTTGATGCTTAAGTTAAATATTATGAAGGCAGCATCTACCTTCACACAAAGAAGAAATAGGAAACCAAGGCAAAATTACTCTGTGAAGAGTCCAAGATCAACTTCTGCCACAGACACTACCAAGTAGCATCCTGGATGTGAACATGATTCCGCTGACACACAGGAGCAAGTCTGAACCCATTCCCACCTCCAGGCTCACTCTCCCCTCAGTTATTTACCCACAAGCACATGTTCAGCTGCAGACCGAGGCTGCCTCAAGTCCTTCTTAATGTGGTCAGCCTGAGCATGCCCCAGCCCCATCTTCCCAGTGTCCCAAGTTGCTCTTGCACACACTGGGGGTGCTGGGAGCCCAACCAGCCTGACGGACAGGCAGTCATGTAGCTGGCTAGGGAGCAAGAGAACCACGGCAACCAGCACGCTCAGGCCTGCTGTGGTGCCTGTTCTCCGCGCAACTGCAGTCCCAGCCTATGTGGGACTTGCAGCTTTACACAACATCAGAAGCAGCAGGGACAAAACTGTGGCACCTACCAGGCAGATCCCAAGTAGTTGCACAGTTGCTGCTCCTCATTCGCAGCAGTACCAACAATCTCTAGAACCCTGTTAAGTGTTACAAGTATTGAGGTCACCAATTAGCTTCACTAATGCACTAGTGCCACTGATCTGGAGCCCTGTGGTGATAGTTTTTTTTCTGTATGCTACAGTAAGATCAAATTTTTAGCCTATGAAAACAGAACTGAACCTTGGAACCATCTTTACCTCCTGCAAAGGGATGCTCCCTCCTCCTGGCCCTGTAGCCCCCAGACTCCATTCAATCCCCTCATGATGGCTCTGAGTATTGGATGGTAACAGAAGCAGCTGCATGGACCTCCAAAATGTTCATAGAGAGGCAGGGACACCCATTTCCTTCAGCAGAGTCTCTAGTGAGAGCAGCTCCATCTCTAACACCTGCCATTTGCTCGCAATGCCTCTGCATATTAAGAACCCAGATCAATGAAAAATGGATGTTGGAGATAACCTCCAAGAGAAGACCAGGCTACTCAACACAGTACTTCCCTGAGCTAGTTCTCTAGCTGCAAACAGCTCCACTGACACAGATGAGAAGGCAGAACAGGGGCAGGAGCAAGTGGCCACAGCCTGCTTAAGTTGGTCTACCTCTGAAAAATGCATGTGAAATCATGCCTTATCTCTTCTGACCTATAGGTGTTTGTGGAAGCAAGCAGGCAAGACCCAGCTTAGGCAGAAAGACTAAAGGGAAAGACAGGGAGATATGCACGCTATCTTAAGGATAATCTCCCTTTCCAATCTCCTTAGTTAGCATTAGAATCAAACGACTAGATTCTTTAGCATTTTCACCTGACTGCCCGCCTTCCTCCCTGAAAGCCTATGGTGCAGGTAGCACTACAGCACCCTCGTCCTTGTCCTTCCCTGCAAAGAGGGACACCGCAAGAAGCCTTGCGGAGCTGCTGTGCAGCGGGGTATACAGCCTATCCAAAAAACTCGAGAAATTCCATGGAAGGATGAGACAGGAACGCATTTTACCACACCTTCTATATCCCCTCAGCTGCTCAGTCCTCTACATCAGCACTATGCTAGCACAAACCCCACAACAATGTCCACTGACACTGACAAATTAACTGACCTGGAAATAATGAGCTTCCCTTGCCAGTCTTGCCTGTAGAGAAGATCTGTTTTTAAGTAAAAGAAAGGCCATGTGGAGAACAATGTTGTATTCCCTGGATTGGGTTTTAATTGGGTATAATTAGAACCTAAGAAAAACAACAAAAAATACTCTTCCCATGCAAACTCCACCACCACCACCCACCAGTCTAATATCTCATTCCACCTGGTCATCTTTCCTGGAAACAAATGTGTTTGCCTTCTCACGTTACACTTCTGTACAGAGAGAACATGGGTTTTCTTTACTTTTTATTTCCTTTTCAAACTCTTACCTACCAGCTATGAATTTTCTAAACACCTTAACCAGAAACAGATCACAGGCATACCTGCAACAGGGGAAGTGCTGTTACCTGAGGGTACCTGCTGTGCGATGCTTTCACGTTCCCCACAGTGGTAACAGCAGCAGCACTACAGAGAGCAGGGGATGAATGGCATTCATGCTTCTGTCTCATAGCTTACACCTATGCCACACTGTTCCCATTGGGAAGGATGGATAGTCTTGTAGCTTAGTAGCATCCTAGACCCAAAAGGGAACCACTTTTGCCCTAGTTTCTTACATGAGTTGGGTTTCAACTGCACTGGTCTTCTGTTTCAAAGGTGTCTATGGTAAGGAGCTGCTCCTTCTCCCCTTCCATATTCTGCTCCTGGTAACTACACTTCCTCTGCTGCCAGTGAGCAACATGGCCCTCTTCATCCTTACACAGCTTTGAGATGCTCTCGACCGCTGCTTGTCTGCTCTTTCGCAGTTAATCTGGTTCCCCCTCCGGACTGCTTTTCCAACTGCTCCTCCTTGCCTCACCAACAACCCCTCAGGGCTCTGTCCTTATTCCCTTCCTTGCGCTTAAACCATTTACTGCTCTTATCTCACCACCTGAGGCATTAGTTCCCCTCCCTAGCTCAGACCATAGATTCATACAATAGTTTGGGTTTGAAGGGACCTCAAAGAAAACCTAGTCCCACCCCCCTGCCATAGGCAGGGACACCTCCCACTAGGTTAGGTTGCTCAAGGCCCCATGCAGCCTAGCCTCGAACACCTCCTGGGATGGGGCAGCCACAGCTTCCCTGGGCAACCTGTGCCAGTGCCTCACCACTCTCGTAGTGAAGAAATTCCTCTTTATGTGTAGTTTAAACCTGCCCCTCTCCAGTTTATACCCATTGCCCCCTGTCCATCACTACAAGCCTTTGTGAACAGTCCCTCCCCAGCTTCCTTGTAGCCCCTTTTAGGTACTGGAAGGTCGTTATAAAGTCTCCCTGGAGCCTTCTCTTCTCCAGGCTGAACAACCCCAACTGTCTCAGCCTGTCCTCGCACAGGAGGTGCTCCAGCCCTGGCATCACCTTTGTAGCCTCCTCCAGACCCTCAATTCCGCTTTGTTCTCAACTACTACATCAACGAGCTGCTCAGTTTCACAGCAGCTGCTACCTTTGCTCTATCCCACCGTCAGCTGATGTTTGAAAAAGGCAGAGCTGAATTTTTGTTTTAATCTTTCTCCTCCGAAACTCCCTACCAGGGCAGCCAACCCCGCTGGTTTCTTTTGTCGGATACCGTCTTTCTGTCCCTGACAGGCGGGCTGTCCCCAGGCCCCTCTCGGCCCCCACGCGCAGGCTCCTCCTCTCCCCGCTCGCCACAAGGGCTGCTGGGCACCCAACAGGGCTCGCACCTGAGCCGCTCTGCTACCTGCGCCAGCAGGAAAACAAACCTGCCGTCTCCTGCTCGGCCTCTGCCACCTCCCACCCTCCATTTTCCCTGCCCCATTCCTCTTCCCCGTCCTCCTCCTCCTACTGCAAGAAACACCAATAACCCAAGCAGGTAGAATCGCCCGGCGGCTCCTCGAAGCCTCCGCGGGGGGAACGGGGCTTTGGAGTTTCCCCCACGCGAAGTGAACCCCCGCCGCCCCTTCGGGTGTCCCCGAGTGCTTCCCACGTCCCCCTCCTCCGCCGGAGCGACTGGAAAAGTTACTTTTTAACCTCCGGCCTGAGGCTCCGGTGTCCGGGCTCGCCGGGAAAACAAGGTGAGGGCGCCTGGGCAGGGGAGAACCGGGACGGGCCCCGGGAGCGCGGGGGGAGGCGGGGGAAGCGATGAAGAGCCCTTTGTTACGCTCGCACAAAAGCCGAGGAGGAGGGGTGGTTTGTTTTTTTGGTTTGTTTTTTTTTTGGCGTCGGGCGAGAAGCGCTCGCTCCCGAAAAGAGAAACCTCGAGGTGAAAGGGAAAAGGAA